>JAXQQM020060896.1:0-468586 GCA_034641835.2 Pinus albicaulis | reverse complement strand
CCAAACCAAGGGCCGCCTTTGCAACCCTCCCCCACCGAATTTTATCGCCCAACTAAACCAAATGATCCTCTAGGAATGGCATGACAAAGCTTTCAACACCTTATAGAGTTTTTCCAACTCTCGTCCAAAAAAATTTCCCGAGAGTTTTGTGACCACAACTCTCGGACGAGAAAATGCATAACTCTCGTCCGAGAGAATTTTAACTCATGTTAAACCCGACCAAACTCTCGTCCGAAATATTTAAAATCTCTCGGACGAGAATTTTGAAAACTCTCGGCCGAGAAATTTAGTTGACTTTTTTCTCGGCCGAGAAATTAAAAATTTCTCCCGAATTCTAACCATCCGCCAAAAACTGTTTCCCAACTTCGCGATTTGACCCATAGTCTTTTTTTACTTTTGGTACTAGAGCTATGAAGGTAGCATTGAGAGAGGGGAGCAGCCAGTGCATAGATCTCGATTCCTCCATTAGTTTCCAAACTTCTAGCTTGACGAGATCCCAGAAATGGTGGAAGAAATTTGAGGTGAAGCCATACGGACCTGGGGCTTTGCCTTCCTTGGATTGGGCCATGGCTGTTTCAACCTCCTGAAGTGTGATTGGTCTCAATAGCATTTGATTATGCTCCTCCGTTATGAGTTTAGGAATATGTTGGATGAACTTGTTGATTGCGGGTTGTCGATTGATTGGAGGTTCTATGTCTTCATGGTTTTCAAATCGATCTCCTTGCTGATTTGTGATATGGGCTATGCGATTGTTAATTCTTCTTTGGATGGTGGAGCGGTGGAAGAACTTTGTGTTTCTTTCACCTTCCTTTAGCCAGCGGATTCTGGACTTTTGCCGCCATAACACTTCTTCTTGTTTGCTTCTCTCACCAAGCTGCTCCTGTAGTTTCTTTTCTTGAGCTATAAGGGGTTATGTTCTTCCATTGTTGATGATTTCCCGTTGAATCTCAGCCATACTGCGTTCCAGTCTTTTTTTCTCCTGGAGAATGTTCCCAAATATGGAATGGTTCCAAGCTTTGATTTGGGATTTGAGATATCGAAGTTTTTGCTGAAACTGATACATTTTGGAGCCCACTGGAGGAACAAAGCTTTTCTAAGTTGTGTGGACTAGAGTTTTGAAGGTGGGATGGTCAAGCCAAAAAGCTTCGAACCTGAAGGGCTGCTTCGATAGATTACAGGGTCGCTGCCATTGAAGAGAGATAGGCTAAAGATCTGAGCCTGCAATGGGTAGGATGGAAGCGAAGATGTCTCCCCCCATGTGTATGGCGTTATCTGATATTAGGAATCGATCCAGCTTGGATGCTATTTGCTGATTCCCAGCTCTCTTGTTGTTCCAAGTATACATACCATTAGAGAAAGGCATATCTATAAGCTATCTTCTGTTGATGAAATCTTTGAAGTGAGCACTTTCAGGCTCTAGTCTTGGTCGTCCTCCTATTTTTTCTTCAAGCTTAGTGATCATGTTGAAGTCCCCTCCTATTATCCATAGGGGGTGAGTTCTGTTGGAGTTCAAAGCTTCCATCGTATCCAAGAGCGCCTTCTTGCTTGTCGTATCTTGAGGAAAGTAGACATTTGATAGGTGCCCATGAGTATCCGTTCCCACGAGGTGGAAGGTTGCATGGATGAGGTTATGCGAGGCATGATAGTCTGTAAGCAAGATCGTTTGCGTCTCCTAAGCCTCTCGAGAAGCCTGAGGCATCAACTGCTATTGAGTGGCTCCCTGGCCATGCTTTAGTTAGGATAGCGCCGAGAGCTGAACTGTTGCATTTAGTTCCTTGAAGAAAGAGAATTTGTGGTCTTTCTTGCTGAATCATGTTTTTGAGTATCCTGTATTTCCCATGGTCGTTTAGCCCTCTTACGTTCCATGAAATGATCTTCATGAGGAACTATTGGGGAGCGGCTTGAAAAACCTTGTCAACTTGGGGTATCTTCCTGACTACACCAGCATCTCCCCTAAGGTGATGGTGCATTTCCAATCTGGTTTTCTTCCCCTTTTTTTGGACTCCTTGATGATCTTTAGACCATCCCAATGGCTGCCTGGTTGTATACCCAGTTTCTTTTGGTGTTGGGCGCGGGAGAGGACCACTTCTAGCTTTTTAATCTGGCTGGGGTTTATTTTATCAAATTCCTTTCATCTGCATGCGTCCTCCATTCCGAGAAGATCAAGCTCACCCAGGTCGAAGCTCTCGGGGTCTTCATCCATGTGGCTCGGCTGATTGCTTTCTGGGTTATCTTTGTTGGCAAGGTTATGGTCAAGCAAAAGAATATCTATATCCATGTTGTTTGGCTTCCAAATGAAAAGTTCAGGTTCTGGAGGAGGCTGAAGTCCCATGGACGCCTTAGATTGCGGATCTTGAGGGCTAGATTTGGGGACCGAGATATCAGGGATGGCAGAGGAAGATGAAGGCTTGGATGAGGGGTCAGAGGGGGCTGAAGGATTAATGGATGAGAGTTCATGCTGCGATATGAGATCAAAGCTATTGCTGGTAGAGGGGGTATTGGACTGAGGATTGGGTTTTTTGCCAGCTGAAGAAGGCTTCTTATTGTGCCTTTTGTGATTAGTGACTTTGGTGAACCCATCCGCCTCAGGCTTGTCTTTAGCCTCTTTGTTCTTGGGAGCATTGCTTAGCAAGTAGTCTCTTAAGAGATGCCCATGGGCATGACACCTACGGCATCGAAAAGGAACATGTTCATAATCAATGGGCTGGATCCATTCAAAGTCATCGTGGAATAAACTTACCACATCCGGAAGAGCTTTGTCTAGGTGCATGTATACACATATTCGAGCATAGGATGTGTATCTTCGGAGCTTTGTCTCTTCTGCTATCTTAATGAACTCGCCCAACCCTTTGCCTATTGTAGTGAGAGATTCTTCGTCCCAGTATTCGAGCCGCAACAAATACAAGCGTATCCAAACCGGAGCCCAATTGAATTTTTCCCAGTCCGGGTTGAAACGTTCAATCCAGTCTCTTAGGTATAAACCAGCAGAGTTGAAAAAATAAGGACCCTTGTCCAGCACTCTGTTTCGGTCCTCTATGCAGTTAAAGACGGCATTGAAGAAACCCTTTGACCCTAGCTGTAGGGTAACATGACCCTTGGGCTTCCATTTCGTGGCAATCCAGCCCTATAGGGCTTTTTCAGTTGGCCAGAAGCCAATGAACTTCCCTATAAGAGCGTGATCTTTCATATATTGAATTTGGGCATTTATGACTGGGCAAGTCAATCTTGGGTCTTTCGGCTGCAATAGGTTTGCATGTAGCTGAGGTCGCAGCTGGTGATTCCGCTGTACTCGCTGAGGCGTGCGCCTGTGGTACTTCACCCTACTGTTATGTGCCTCCCTTGTTTGAGGGCGTCCTGTTTTGTTCCATTGTAATGTCATTCCGTTCCCCCAGAGCGTCTGCCATGACTTGAGCACAGGACTCCGTAGAATCACTTTGCCAGACGCATGCAGCCTAGCCCGATTTCCTTTATCGATTGGTGCATCGCCGTTGCAGAGGAGTTTGAAACCCTAGCAGAGCGCAAAAATTCTTTGTATGTTAAGCATTATGACTACCATGTAATATTACCCATCATGAAATTATTAATTAAATCATGAAATTCAAAAGTACTCTCTCGCTTACCTTGCGGTTTTTCCCGCCGTAGGAATGCCGACCGCATGGGTGCGTACGTACAAACACATTTCATGTTTCGGCAATGGAGAATATGGTATTGCAAAAACATAGACATAATTGAATTTATCGTTGAAACACTTACCGAACCATTATTGTTTACGGGGATTGGAAAACCTGGAGCAAAGGATTTCAGACAAGTTTTATGTAAGCTTTGTCGGAATCATAAATTCTTTTGAAATTCGAACGAATTCTTTGTTGGAATCAATTTTCTGAGATGCATATACGTGCGTCAGGCACTGATATCCCTGCCAAAGATTTATTTGACGGACACCGAATAATCATTAATGACCGCACATAATCAAGAAAAGGTGGACTCTCGTTTATTTTTAAATTTTATCCCACTCGTGTTGTGAAGAGCTGCATTTATTCATTTTAAATTTGATGTACAGTCACTTGGGGCACAAATTTTTTTTACCTACAATCACTTAGGGCACCAAAAAAAAAGCTAAAAAAGCTAAGCTGGGATGTTAATACATAATTTGAAATCAAGGAATCCACCCTCTGTGCATTATAACTCAGAGTACTATATATATATATATATATATATATATATGACTATGTTAATTCATAATGATATTTTTTTAAACCAAGTACACATGGACAACATAATTCTTGCTATTTTCTTTTAAAGACAAGTAATTCGCCATAGATTTAAAAAAAAACATTAATATAAATGATTGAGATTTAATTTCTACCCAATATTCTTTTTCCTCTCATTGCAATTTATTTAAAACTCTGTTTCTCACTGTTTTTTCTCCACTTAGAGAATCTGTTTGACAAATTATAAAATCTAATATACACCTCTCATTGTATAATATACACGTTTCATTGTTTTGTCCCTCCTATTCACCTTTTCATTCTTCGCCCCTACTATTCACCGCTTCTGAATTATGCCCCCAACCTCTTTGCTCCATTTATACAAGACGACAAAGAACCAACTACCCTAAGCGACATCTACCAGCTAGTGGAGAAGTTGTACTTGAATAAGCTCCACCACTTCTGGGCCAGACTATCATGGCCGAACTTGGGTCTTGCCGATCACGTTTTAGAATTTACACGCTCTGCACCATATTAGCTGCCATGCATTGCCTGTGATTCAAATCAGACTTTCATATGAATATCACGAAACCAATCGAACTAAATATAATAAAATATGCTACGTTTGCAATGGATGAATTTGTGATGAGAAATGTGGATAGATTGCAATAGTTTATGTGAATGTTTCTAATAGTAAATAGTACTAAGGTGGCGAGGGCTTGATAACTGGAAGTTCTCACCTGACTCACCATTTTCTTCACCCCCACATAAACTGGGAGGTTATTTTGGTCGTTTACCTAGGAAGCGAGGATTTGATAACTTGAATAACTCACTATTATTGCTAAGTTTCTTCAAAATAATGAAGTTTTAATTTATCAAATTTAAAGAGGAATGAAATTTCTTTGATAATTTATGAACATGTTTTATGTGGAACTGATTTATCTAAATTCTTGATAAACCTGTGGTTCAAATGGATTATGATCGAATAGATTATGAATATGAAAATTACAACTCAAGTCAATATTTAACATTCCTCCATACCAAGGGTAGGGATCACAAAATCAATCAATAACAACAAAATGCAAGAAAAAGTAAAAAAAAAAAATTGGAAGCCTAGTGCATTTAATTACTTTCCTTCTTCATCCAAGAGGGTATTTTAATCTAGATGGCACGTAGACATGGAAGTACAGTGATGAGAAGATATTTCCAAATATGTGAAATTGCAAGGAATTCAGTATCTAGGGGTGTATAAATGTTTGACCATCACAAGGGAATGCCTTAAAAAAGATTGAGAATATGAATTAAACAAGAAAATATGGGAAAATATACGCTTTAAATATTTGGATTTGACTGATTAAGAATCTTGAAGAAACCGGCTCATGGCCAATATTGATGTTAGTATCAATATTAACACTAGTGCATTGGAACTGTGAAGAGATGGAATGTGTTGGAAATAATCCCAATCACCGCCATGAATAAGGAGTAGTAGAAGCCCACGCTTCATTGTATTTTTTTTGCAGGGAAGGATGAAGCCTCTGTTTTCAAACCTGAAGACGTTTTCATGCAATCCACACAAAATCCAAAACAGAGTACCCGAGCCCTTTTCTATGCTTTTATTTCCTTTCCGCGTTGACTTACTGTTGCCCGCAACTTTTATGCTTTACCTCTTAACGTTTCACCATAAGTTAAATCCTCGCTGATGCGATATCAGTGAGACCCACCTACCTTACTGAGTTGTAAAACGCGCACAAACCTTTACATTTCATTATTTCCTTACCTTCCGCCATATTGCACTTCCCACATTTTATCGCATCACCACCCGCACTTCGCAACATTTAGCATTTACCTCTAAGCTTTCACCAAAACTAAGTTTTCGCCAATGCAATATCGGCGGGACCCACCACATACCTTTACCACATACAAACCTTCGTTATCACATTTATTCCTTACCTTTTTCATTTTTCACTTACCACCGTTTTAGTGCCTGCACCATGCACATCGCAAGTTTTTTTGATTTACCTCTTTCAGCTGCCCACAAGTTAAGTTATTTACGATGAAATATGATTGCAATCACATGTGTCAAGCTCAGGAGGATAACGCAAAGTGCATATCGCAAGCTCAGAAGTTTAACGGATAAGCGCCCGCAAGTTGTGTTATTTGTGATGGGATCACAATCACATATCGCAAGGGTTAATGGATACCGCTTGCAAGTTATAATTTTTATGTTGCCATGCTATATGTGCCACGTCACAATCACACATCGCAAGTTTTAAGTTTTGTCTCGTATCACTTCAATACAAGCTATGATCATCGATTTGCGATTTGCGATGGAGGGCCGGATGCGATGTGGTTTCACAGTGGAAACCCATAAAATTTCACATCCGTTGTTTTGTGTTTGTAACGTGTTTTCATGTAGAAATAGAAGAATTAAGTGGAAGGACGATTTGTTTGGTATACGTCCCATCAGCATTGAATTGTATTAAGAGTTTCATGTTGTGGCCATTTTGTCTAAAACAAATATAATTTCATATGTTTAAAAAAATATAGATGAATCAAATAGAGAAGAGTTGAATACATTAAAAAAAAAAATTTCCTCTCCTGTGTTAATCGTTGTCTGTCTGTATGTATGAACTTTTATTTTCCATATTTGTGCATTCTCTGTGTTGAAGGGGGAACACATTCCTTTGTGTTTGTTTTATTTATAATTTTCAACATGGTATCAGAACAAGTCTAGGCTCTCAGTGAAAGAAAGTGTTCTTTACTAAAGAAGTTGAAAGATTGTTTTGAGAATCTGACTCTCGAGTAGTGAGAAGGATTTTTTTACACAGTCAAGATGGCAGTAATAAGAACAAGCCTAAATAATCCCGACCTACCATAGTTCAATGGGAATAATTATGATTATTGGGCTATTACAATAAAGGCCCTATTCTCCTCACAAGATATTTGGGAGCTATTGGAAAATGGTTTCTAAGAACTAGCAGATGAAGCAACATATAATGCTTTGACAAAAGCACAAAGAGATTTATTGAGAGAAAATAAGAAGAAGGACTCCAAATCCCTCTTCTATATTTTCCAAGTAGTACATGAGAGTATTTTACCAAGGATTGCAGTAGAAAAAAAGTCTAAGGACGCATGGGATACCCTCCAGACAACCTATTAAGGCATGGAAAAGGTGAATACAACAAAACTTCAAATGCTGAGAAGAGATTTTGAAACTCTTTGTATGAAAGAGTCTGATAACATAGACTCATTCTTCACACATGTGATTGGGTTGGTTACCCAAATCAAGTCTGATGGAGAGACACTTGAATAAAGGAGAATAGTGGAGAAATTATTAAGAAGTCTACCATCAAGGTTTGATGCCATAGTAGTGGCCATAGAAAAGACAAAGGATCTCTTACAATTTTCAGTGGATGAGCTTCATGCATCACTGATGTCTCATGAGCATAGACTGAACCTGAACAGAGAAACAAAATCCTCATTGGAGCATGCATTCAAGACACAAATGTATTTTGGTCAAGGTAGGGGTCGAGGAATATCAAACCACCGAGGAAGAGCAAGAAGCCCACACAGAGGTGCAAGAAGCAGCCCTGCAAACACAAGTGGAAGGGGAAACAATCAAAATCCAAGCCAAGGCTCAAGCCAGAACTAAGCACAAGGACAGAGGTATAATAAATCTCAAGTCCATTATCATTATTGAAAAAAGTATGGTCGTTATTAAAATGAATGTAGAAAGAGGCAAAATGACATGGGTAGTAAACCTAGTGTAAATTTTACAAAAGAAAATAAAAACCAAGGAAGTGTGATATTAACTTGTAATGTAGCACAAGAAAAACAAGAAGATTTATGGTTCTTAGATTCAGGTTGTAGTAACCATATGACTGGAAACATATAAATGTTTTCCTATCTAGATGAAAGTCTAAAATCTGAAGTGACAACGGGGACTGATAACAAGGTCTTTGTCTTGGGGAAAGGAAGAGTAAACATACTGACAAAGAAGGGAGAGAATAAGTTCATGCCAGATGTCTATTATGTATGTAGCCTGAAATTTAACCTTCTAAGCATTGGATAGCTCATGCAAAAGGGCTACAATGTGTTTTTTAAGAATGATGTCTACACAATCATGGATAAACCTCCAAGTAAATAGCTCATTGCAAAAGTGCACATGAAAAGCAATAGAATGCTTTCCTCTCAAGATTAGATCAGACTTGAAGGAAGGAGGTGTTGTAACAATTGCCACACAAGAAATCTTTCAAGAAGATGTGAAAGATGAGAACTGGTTATGGAATTTGAGATTTGGACATCTCAATTTCAGAAGTTTGAATTTGTTGCATAGAAAAGGCATGGTAAAGGGGTTACCACTCATAGAGAAACCAGACAGCCTATGCGAAGGATACATCTTGGGAAAACAACATAGAGAATCATTTATAATAGGAAAGAGTATAAGGGAAAAGGAAACTTTAGAGATTTTCCACTCATATTTATGTGGACCAATGTAAATGCCATCATTAGCTGGCAATCATTATGTTTTGACATTTATAGATGATTACAAAAGGAAGACATGGATCTATTTTCTAAAACAAAAAAGTGAAGTGTTTGAACAGTTCTACCACTTCAAATCTCTTATTGAGAAGCGAGTGGACACTACATAAAAGTGTTGAGAACTGATATAGGTGGAGATTATATCTCCAAAGTCTTCCTATGTTTCTGCAGGGAGCATGGAATACACAATAAATTTACCACGAGGTATACACCTCAGAAATATAGTGTAGCAAAAAGAAAGAATAGGACCATCATGGACATGGTAAGAAGTACGTTGAAGGTAAATAATTTTCCAAATGAGTATTGGGCAGAAGTTGTCAATTTTTCGGCTTATATTTTAAATAGATGTCCAACCAAAGCTATTATGAACAGAGTTCCAAAAGAAGCATGGAGTGGAAAAAAGTAATTTGTCACTCACATGAGAGTGTTTGGATGTGTGGCATATGCACATCTCCTAGATTAGTTAAAGAAGAAGTTGGACATCAAAGGGGAGAAGTGTACTTTTTTTGGATACAATGATGAATCCATGGCATACAAGCTCTACAATCCATCAACCAAGAAGGTAATAATCATAGGAGATGTTCATTTCATATAAGAATAAACTTTGGATGGAAGTTTAGAGAAGACGGTGAATGTAAAGACATGTATTTCACATGAAGACAAAGAGGAATTGATTGCAGAAAGTAATTCCCCAACTGTGGCTCCTCCTCCACCTACACAAGCTCAACAGAGCACACCGCAAGCAGGCAATAGAACAACATTGAGAAATAAAGGGAGCGCTTCTCCAAGAACACCACAGGGATCAGAAACTCCCTCAAGTTCAAGTGCAACTCCAAGCACATCTTCAACAAATACAAGAAGACCAAGATTCATAAATTTAAATGAAATTTATGAGCAAGAAGAAGTTGATAATAATGCTGGTCTGAATTATTTATTTGCTTTTTTTTGTCATATTGATGACCCAATCCATTTTGAAGATGCAGTCAAAGAAGAGAAATGGATTGAAGTAATGAATGAAAAAATAGGAGCAATAGAAAAGAATGACACATGGGAGTTAGTGGACCTACACAAGGAAAATAATTTATTGGAGTGAAATGGGTCTATAAGACCAAAAGCAACATTGAAGGCAAGATATAAAGGCACAAAGCAAGGCTAGTTGTCAAATGCTATAAGCAACAACAAGGAAGCGACTATGAGGAAACCTTTGCACCAGCTGCAAGGATGGAGACAATGAGGACAATGTTGTCTATAACAATAAAACAAAAGTATAAAGTTTATCAAATGGATGTGAAGTCAGCATTCTTGAATGGATTGTTGAAAGAGGAGGTGGATGTTGAACAACCTCCTGGCTATGAAATAGAAGGCCAAGGACACAAGGTGTGTAAGTTGAAGAAAGCTCTTTATGGACTGAAGCAAGCACCATGAGCATGCTACAGTAGGATTGATGCTTACTTGGTGGAAAATGGGTTTGACAAGTGTGATGGTGAACCCACACTCTACATCAAAGAAAATGATGGTAAAATTCTTATTGTTTTTTTGTATGTAGATGATTTAATTTTTATAGGAAATGATATTTCTCTCATTTCTGATTTCAAAGAAGTCATGAAGAGTGAGTTTGAAATGACTGACTTGGGTTTGTTAAGATATTTTTTGGGCAAAGAAGTAAAGCAAACAGAAAAGGGAATTTTTATCTCCCAAGAAAAGTATGTTGAATAAGTTTTAAAAAGGTTCAATATTCAGAACAACAAGCCATCATCAACTCCAACTGTCATGGGGTTGACGTTGAGCAAGGAAGATTGTAGCAAGAAGGTCAATCCAACATTGCACAAAACATGGTTGGCAGTCTAATGTATTTTACTACTACTAGGTATCATACAATGTATGCAATAAGTCTGATATACATATTCATGGAGACACCCAAGGAGACACATTGGCAAGCAGGCAAGATAATTTTAAGGTATGTAAATGGAACAAAGGATTATGGTGTTATATACTCTAAAACTGATAATTTTAAGCTGATTAGCTACACTGACGGTGATTGGGATGGAAGTGTTGATGACAAAAAAAGCACATCAAGGTATGTTTTTCATTTGGGATCGGGAGCCATTTCATGGGCTTCCAAGAAGCAACCAATAGTTTCATTACCAACAGCAGAAGCTGAATATCTAGAAACAACAACAACAACATGTCAAGCAGCTTGGATGAGAAGGATGCTGAGATATTTATGTCATAAATAAGACAAAGGAACCACAATTTTCTGTGATAATAGCTCAGCAATTGCATTGTCAAAAATTATGTTTTCCATAAGAGAACAAAATATATTGATGCCAAATACCATTTCATAAGGGAATTGGTTAACAATGGTGAAATTGTTTTGCAGAATTTCTGGTCAGAGGAATAGTTTGTTGATATCCTCACATAGCCATTGGGACAGAAAAGTTTTGTTTATCTCAGAAAGTGTCTAGGAATGATTGATGGCGGCAATTGTGATTAAGGGGGAGTGTTGGAAATACTCCCAACCACTGCCATGAATAAGGAGTGGCAACAACCCACGCTTCATTGATTTTTTTGTGCAGGGAAGGATGAAGCCTCTATTTTCAAACCTAAAGGCGTTTTAATGCAATCCACACAAAATAAAAAGTAGAGTACCCGAGCCCTTTTCTCTGCGTTTATTTCCTTTCCGCGTTGACTTACCATTGCCCACAACTTTGCAGCCCGCAACTTTTATGCTTTACCTCTTAATGTTTCGCCATAAGTTAAATCTCCGACGATGTGATATCGGCGGAACCCACCTACCTTACCACATTGTAATCTGCGCACAAACCTTTAAATTTCGTTATTAACTTACCTTCCGCTATATCACACTTCCCGCATTTTATCACATCGCCACCCGCACTTCGCAACATTTATAATTTACTTCTAAGCTTTTTCTGAAGCTAAGCTTCCCTTGATGCGATATCGGTGAGACCCACCACATACCTTTACCACATATAAACCTTCGTTATCGCATTTATTCATTACCTTTTTCATTTCACACTTATCATCGCTTTAGCGCCCGCAACCCACACTTAGCAAGTTTTTTTTATTTAACTCTTTCAGTCGCCCGCAAGTTAAGTTATTTGCGATGTGATGTGATCGCAATCACACGTGTCAGGCTCAAGAGGATAGCGCAAAGCACACATCGCAAGCTCATGCGTTTAACAGATAAGCGCCCGCAAGTTATGTTATTTGCGATGTGATCACAATCGCATATCGCAAGGGTTAACAGATATCGTCCACAAGTTATAATTTTTATGTTGTGACACAATATGTGCCACGTCACAATCACACATCGCAATTTTTAAGTTTTTTCCTGTATCGCGCCAGTTAAAAGCTATTATCATCGATTTGGAATTTGCAATGGAGGGCTGAATGTGATGTGTTTTCACAGTTGAAACCCATAAAATTTCACGTGTGCTTTTTTGTGTTTTGAATGTGTTTTTGTGTATAAATAGAAGAATTAAGCGAAAGGAAGATTTGTTTGGTATATGTCCGATCTGCATTGAATTGCATTAAGATTTTCAGGCTTCAACCATTTTGTATAAAACAAATGTAGTTTCATATGTTTAAAAAAAGAGAGATGAATCGAATAGAGAAGAGTTGAATAAATTTCAAAAAAATTGTTCCTCTCCTGTATTAATCATTGTTTGTCTATGTGTATGAATTTTATTTTCCACATTTGTACATTCTCTGTGTTGAAAGGGGAATGCATTCCTCTGTGTTTTATTTATTTATAATTTTCAATAGAATCCGTTGCTGACCTCGTACACAAAATACACTATTCTTGTTGTTGACAATGCCCCTGATATTACAAACACCGCCATTACCAGTGAAAAAACACAAATAATACTTCAGACATTTTAAAACATAATCAAGTGGATAAGTGTTCGGTATTCATTCAATAGTTTTTACCCTATCAAATAAAATAAGTAAGATTGTTAGTTGGAAAAGCATATGGTCTTATTATGTTGAAAATTGATAGAGACTGGAAGTGAAATCAAAATATAGAGAAACATTCGTCTTTGTTCACCACTACAAATGAGTATTTTCCCTCTCTTCCAATGACCACTGAAGACGCAACTAAACAATTGCGGTCAATAGTAAAATCAAATATGATATATTGCGGTCAATAGTAAAACCAATTCTGATATAACATTTTGAACAATGAAAGGGAAAATGAATTGCACAGATAAAAGAGGAATTGCTTAGAAAGAAAGCTGATGAATTTAATGGATAATGCATAGGATGGATATTTGGTCAAACAACAATGATTAAAATTTTTGAATAAATTTTTATTTGTAAGGTGTAAAGGAGAAAATTTGTAAAGTGAAAGAAAGAGTTAAATTTGAAATTTAAAAACTATTTAGAAGCGCTTTATTTCAACTTTTCTATCATGCATACGATTAAGAATATTTTTAAATTATTAAATTTATATCATTCATAATTTTTTATACTTCCATAATATAAAAATATTATTTTGAAATAGGCTACCCTTCTCAATATTACAATTAATATTAATTATTATATAATTATAATGATATAAGCAATAATTAAATTTTATGATCCACTCAATATTAAAATCCTTTTATTATAAACTTAATATTAAAAATCTTAATATGAAACCTTTTATTATACACCAAAATATTATAAATCTAATATAATAAAATATTATAAACTCTAATATTACAAACACAAACTTACTTTCAATATAAAAAAATAATTCTATTAATTATAATAATATTATATTTTATTATAATTAATATATTAATGTAAATAATGTAACATTAATGATGTTATTATTACTATTGAAATTAATAATATTAATATCTATATGTTATCATTATTAATATCATTACTTAGTAATAACATGGGTGACAGTATGACATCATTTGTAAAATAGATCCAATCCCATTATGTATGATTGGATCCAAGCTCATGAACCCAAATCTCAGTCCAGAAGCTCAAGCGTGAAGAGAAACTCCTAAGAAAAAGATCCATTAGCTTAAGATGCATTTTATTCAGGAGTAAGAAGTATTCTCAACTGGGCATACTCCTAAGCCTGTTAGTTTGGATTGTTGTTGCCTTAAGCACTTCTATGTTCCTAAGAACTAGTACAATTTATATTTTGAACAAGGATGGCTGCAAAGGCAACTAGTCCCTGTCTTGAGCTGGAGCCCGAGCTAGCAGAGAGGATACAAATATGCAATTACTTGAACTAATCAGTGTTATTAGATGAACTAACTTTGTTGGTTGGAGCTTGTTATTAAATGAACAAACTTTGTTGGTTAGAGCTTCCAAGAGAAACAACTCTTCGGAAACTAGCCTTAAATACAATAAGCTTAACGAAAAATAGCCTTAAATACAATAAGATTAAAAATGTTAATGACATATGATCCATTATTTTTCCTTGCTTGCTAATGGACTAAGCATAGGCACGAGCAAGAGAGCTAGGAGAGCTAATCTGAAAAAATCCTAAGCAAGGTGATAGAAGTCGATAACATGGAACCTCATATCCATAAACCAAATAAATTATTTTTATAAAACGATGAATATCTATAAGCAGCGTAAAGGGAACAATTGCAAATATAGAATAACACATCATTTCACACAAGTAAAACCAAAACCACATGTATAATATAAGTCGTCCCATCATGACCCAAAAAATGTGTAAAGGAAATATATGAAATTATGCTCTATAGCCTATGATGATACCATAAGTCCCAAAACCATACATCTTATATGTATATAGCCACCTATAGTACATACTAAGAGTTGCCTATGGAAATCGGTTGCCCTACAGTGACTGAATACCTGATGAAGGATTGACAGGACATAGTGGATCTTGCTAGATTGCATCTACTAAAGCTAGCAGAGCGTATGAGGAAGCAGATGCAAAGAGGTTAGATGCGCATATTTGGTGTGGGTATGGTGAGATGTGGGTATGCATCCATCCATTTCGAAACTGCATAGTGACCATGAGAATTGCTATGAACTGCTCATTTATCACTTTGTCATTCAAGGGTTTATTTTTTGATGTTATTTAACACAGTGACTTGTTCCAGATTTCTGATGGTAGAACTTAAAAAAACATCAGCAGAGAGCTACAAACATACTTCTTTGACCCTCAAAAAGTAAGAATATTTCCAATTTTTTAAAACTCTCAAGAAGAAACGAGTGGTCCAGATCATTCAAATATCATTGATACCAAGAGAAATTAACTATTTCATATCAATATAGAGTCCACTTCTAGATGAAGATGAAAACATCAATAATGGTAGATGGTATCAACAATCAAAGGTTAATTCAAAGCATCCATTAACAAATAGGTGACTCCTAACGATGTTGCGACTTTAATAGAATGGTGGTTCCAAAGCGGCAAGTTGAACGAAATTTCCCCCTGGAAATACAAATCAACAACATAGATGAAACTCTTGTATTTTTGAACGAAAACAACAAAGAATCGAAGTTCAGATACTCATTTGGAACTACCAAAGCACAATATAACATCAAAAATGTTTCAGGTGCACAGTAAAACTTCAATGAAACTTGACCACCGATAATGAGCCAAAATATTAAATATATTAATAGAAATATTAAATAGATATACACAAATAGATTTTTAAGAAATATAATCTAAAAAACAGGTCTAAATTTTTTTAAGAAATATAATTTAAAAAACACCATCATATTTATTGAATATAACATACCTGTGGTGGTGATTCATAGACCTAGCTGCAATGAAACCACCTGCATGCATTACACATGCTCTTGCATACATTCCGATTGTTCAATTACTGTTGTCATGATTTTGATAGTTCGATTATTGATAGTTGAGAAGGCACTAGAGGCATTTTTTACCTCTGCTAAAATAACCACGCTCATATGCTACAATTCAAGTTAGTAATGACCTTCTTTTTTTAATTGGAAGTGTACGGGAAGCGCCTTAACTCATGGAATTTTCCACGGCCTAGGATTGCTCGCCAGTTGGGTTAGATCGGGGCAGTTATTAATGATTTTAGCTATCCCTTACCACATATAGAAAAATCATAAACTTGATAACTCCCCTCAACCAGAAACACATCAACCGACAGGAAAATGGGACGTCGCCTTCAGGAAGACAACCAAGTCACTCTCCTTGACCTTGTTTCTGGATATTATTCGGGATAATGGTTCTATAGCAGGAACAAGGTGAAATTTATTTGGTAAGACGGCTCCAGTGTACTCTTTAGAGTATATATCTCCTGCCCCTATCAAGAATATAAAGGTGGACCCTATACAAGTTTGACCACAGAGTGCATGAGGAGTTTTTTGACTGAGGAATTTACAGACGAGCAATGACTAGTTCATTTTTCAAAAGCCCACAAGCCCTGAAATACACTAGATTTGGGGAAAATAATACAAAAAATAACTTAGATGCCCACACACACACACACACACACACACATACACACACACACACACACACACATATATATCATTCAAAAAATAACACTCTCTGGCTGTCTTTTAAGAACCAGCAAAAGCTTAAGCAAGTAACTGATGATCCCCAATCAGCACGCGGGCAATCCTGACCAAGCTAATTTCTACCAAGATGTATCATGGTACAATGACCTCAACAGGTTTTTCTCTTGAGGTAACTTCTGTATTAACCTCAACTTCTGTATTTTTTCTTTTGATTTGATTTCTTTTCGCTTATTCATGATTTGATTTCTTTTTGCTTCACCGGATAAAAGGTAAAAATAGGTTTGATGGAGGAGAGAAAGCAAGTAGGAAAACACAGGCTTGATGGAGGAGAGAAGGCGAGAAGGCAACCACGGGTCTTTATTTTTTCTTCATGATTTGAATTCTTTTCACTTCACAGGTAATAGGTATCGCTCATGGGGACAGGTAATAGTTATCCCTCATAACAGTCCATACATAATCTCTCTCTTTGAGGTGGGGTTGTCCATCATCGATGAGTGAAAATGTTGTCCCTTGAAAGCTATAAAATCAAGAATTTGGGTTTGTGTTCTACAACCAACCCATGCTTCTGGCACTAGGATAGAGCCCTCGGGGATGAAAATCACAGCCTGATGGCGAGCGTGACAGTGTATGGCATCTGTTAACAGTAGACAGAATACCAAAAGTGGTGGCAGGCGTAAGACAAAATACCAGAAGTGGTGGCAGGCGTAAACAATGGATGAAGCGGTGGTAGCGTAAGTTGTGGATAATGCTTTTTATTTTTTATCTAATGTTATTTTGGGAGCCATAGTTTTCAGACATTTTGACATTTAATTTATAGAATTAATGTTAGCATTAGTTCCTTTGAACCTGAAAATTTCATGATTTGTTATGCATATGGTAACTTTGGCCCCATACTTGCCTCAGTAAGAGGCTAAATAAGATGAGAATTACACTTATTGGTCAATAGAGAAAATTCTTATAATTGATTGGGCGAAGATAATGTAGTCAGAAAAAAAATGTAACAAAGCATACTTTAAAAATATTAAGTGCATCTATTTAAGCTTAGGGACTAATAAGCTATATCGATTTCGATTACTATAGTCCCTTCCATGCCATAGGCGGTAGGGACTAAAAAGGTGCCCTTTAATGGTGTAAACCTACCCATGGTGTTTACAGAGAGTAATAACATTGGTAATATTATTATTAGAATTGTTTTTATATTTTTAATATTAACATTATTAAAAATAAGAATATCAATAATAACATTAATCATAATATTATTAATATTAGGATAATTGAATATTCAAAATATTTATTAATACTTATAAAAATAAAGGCGTTAAATTTATAATATACACCTAATAAAATATAATAAAATATACACCCAATAGATTCTAATTATCATTAATATAATAATATTTTTTTAATCAAAAGTAGGTTTGGGTTTATAGTATTAGGGTTTATAATATCTAGTTATATTGGGCTTCATATTACTGTTTTTAATATTATGTTTATAATATCTTATTTTTAATATTGGGACGAATAAGGTAATGCGAGGTGTTTATATGCAAGATTATAAGGATACACTAGTAAAAAAGTCGCTAAATTTACAACATTAGAAAGGGATAAGAATCAAGTGAGAAGGGCTATACGAAGATCCAAATCAACGAAGATTCTAATGTAGTAATGGAGGTAGTATAAAAATTAATTTATGGGGCCTTGTTGACAAAGGCAGCTAGTAGATTATGGCTTGAGCTACTGGTTCCTTAAATTCTGTCTTGGTTAACCTCCTTTCGTTACATGATAATTTCCCACTCCTATAGAATGGGCAATAAAGTGGAGGATATA
Organism: Pinus albicaulis; assembly: GCA_034641835.2. Classification (NCBI taxonomy): domain Eukaryota; kingdom Viridiplantae; phylum Streptophyta; class Pinopsida; order Pinales; family Pinaceae; genus Pinus; species Pinus albicaulis. The sequence goes on along the minus strand of JAXQQM020060896.1, from coordinate 450,506 downwards.
CTAGCTAACTAGGGCAATAGTGAAAGAGATTTAGATTTTTCCTCCACATCGTTGGTCCCATATAGCGAAAGTTGAGTCGAAGAAATGGATAAAATATTAGACATAGATAGGAATCCACCAATGGGGGTGACAGGTTGGTGGACGTTGAGGAATATCGAATTAGTTTTCCACCCCAAAATTTCTCTTCGCATAACATAAACACTTGAAGGGGAAGCTGGGAATCATTCATGCTTGTGCAAAGCCCCAAGCCACTGTAATGCGGTAATTAATCAACTTAATGCAGGTCATATCAATAATTGGTATCATGTACTAGTGGGGAGGAGTAATGCAGTGGTGGAAAGGATCTAACCAACAATCCCCTATTTTGAATCGTCACTTTTCCTAAACCACTATGTGAAATAAATCCCTTCATTAGGAGAATTTTGAGGTCTAAAATGGGCCTCCTAAGGAAATTATAAAATAATAGTGGAAATAATAAAATAATATTTGATTACATCATAAAATTTTGGAGGGAAAAAGAAAAAATTATTTTTTCAACCCGTATTTTAAACTTATGTCCGAAATTTTTTACTCAAATTTCAATCGGGAGTACTCATTGGATGAAAAATTTTATTCCTCATCCAACGAGTACCCATGTTGCATATTTTCGATAGATCCTACTACACGAAAAATGAGAAATACATGAAAAACGTGATTGCAATCAAGTTTCTTCATGTATTTCTTATTTTTCGTGTAGCAGGGTTTGTCAAAGGCATGCAACATGGGTACTCCTTGGATGAGGAATTAAATTTTGCATCCAAAGAGTACTCTTGCTCAAAATTTGAGTAAAAAATTTGGGAGATAAGTTGAAAATACAAGTTGCAAAAGTAGTTTTATTATTTTACTATTTTTTAATCTTTTTACCCTTTTACTTAAAAAAGGGTGACTCATCCCCCATGGTTGAAATCATCATCTTGAATCCTATTGGTTCTTATAAAGTTTATTTTGGTTGTACATTTTTCTTAGGAGACCCATTTTAGACCTCAAAATTCCCCTAATGTTTATGCCAACCTCAAACTAAGTGGGATAAGCTACAAGGGTATAACACAACCCTTCGTAAAACCACAAAATCCAAGATTTATATAATACATAGGTGCAAGCCTAGGCTTGGGTAGAACCACTGTAGCCAAAACTCTACCACATATACATGAACGTGAGGTTATAAACCTTACCATTTAATTATGCATGACACTAATAACATTCATCCCATTTCTTCATTGCCAAGCTCCTTTATACTAGTGGGAAAACACTTCGTGACCATGACACATAACCAACACAATTAACCTTGGTCATCGGCACTCTAACCTCACGATTACATGTGACCTTACCTCGTGACTTAGGTCCTTGAAACCTCATGACCTAACTTCCCAAATGCCCATGGAAAATTTTCTGGGACACTTCACCTCGACGCCTTTTCAAATAAGCTCAACCTTTGACCCTGCTTTGTAACCATGGCATATAACCAACATAATCAAATCATAGACCCTAACTTGTTTTATTAACACATCACCCTGCTACTTTAACCATCCACATCACCCCGAACTTCAACCCCCCCTTAACCACTGCGGGCGCCACCATAAAGCAATATTATCATTGCAGTTCATATTGGTAAATTTAAAAAAAACCAAAAACATTATATTGGACATATAACTATGGGTTAGAGGGTTTTTTTTATTACATAGAGAATATAAATATTTTAGGGTATTTATTATTGATTTATTTGGCCAAATGGGTTGTTGCGCGAGCATGTCAAAAATAAAAATAACGCGTCCTACAGTTTTGCCATTCGAGCACATTCTATTGCACAGGACGATTGCAATTTGCATTCGATTCAGATTTAGTAGAGGCCGCCATTGGCATTCGATTCATCAGAGATTTAGCAGAGGCCGATCACGATTTTTTCCATTGCAACACATTCGATTCAGCACATTGCCATTCAATTCAGCAGATATTCAGCAGGCCGCACCATTTCCATTCGATTCAGCAGAGATTTAGCAGAGGCTGACCATTGCCATTCGATTCAGCAGAGGCGGATGGTTATTGTAGACATCAGAGGCGGATGGGCACCATTGCAGACAGCAGAGGGGGACAGACTAGGGTTTAGACAGGAGGCAGAGAAATTTTAGATTCGCAAGCCAACTCTCTTGTCTCTATTGTAGCTGCTGGTGATATCCGCTGGTAATTTACTTCATATAAGATATCTCTCTAATAATAAATGCAGATTGCTATTTTCATATACCTATTATAGGTATCTCTCTCATATAATAGACAATGTTTTCTGCATCTTTCTCTGTTCTCATACCTGCACAGGCAAGCTTAAGAAATTCCTATATATGTGTTTCTGTTTACTAGACCTAAATGCCAATTCTAAGGTCCCTGCAGTTTTTTCTTTTAACTTGATAAATTCTAACCAAAGAGCTTATAAGTTGAAAATACAATTGGGTTGTTGTCCTGATCGGTGGGAATTTACCAGAACTAACCCAAGTTGTATTCCTAGCTCTCTCTGTAATGGCTTACATGAGGGTCTTGTTGTATGAGTAGGGCTACCCTAACTAATGGTATGGGTAGGGCTTCCCTAACTAATGGGCTTTTACAACTCATCCCCTACCTTTTTTTGTGGGGGAGTGCCAAGGATGACAGAGATCACTATGAACAAAATGGCTTTTACGACTCAACCCTACCCTTTTGTGGGGAGAGCCAAGGATCACTGATATCACTATGAACAAAATGGCTAAAGGTAACGTTTTAGGCCTCGGCCCTAGGGAAAGGAGATATTTTCCATCTAAAACCCCCTTGCAGGGATACACCCACCTTACCCTTTTGGGTTTTGTAGTGTTGGTTCCTAGTGGGTTTTAAACTTGTGAGACAGCCTTGGGGCATCAGTGTATGTCCTTGTGGATTTTGAACTTGTGGCACAACTCGGTAGCATTAGTTCATATAACTAGAGATGATAAGAATCGTAGGCTCTTAACCCACAAAGAGAACGTGATCACCAAAGTGTTTGAGCCATAAGTTTATGTAGCTCAATATCTATGTGCATGAGTGTTTGACATTAGCATAACTCAAGGATTAGCATAGAGGATTGGTCCTAAAGGTTTTAGTGAAATTTCCTCATTTCCTCGCAAATTTTCTATATATACTGGGTCCATTTGAAGTTAAAAACCCTAGTATGTTAAGAACTACATGAATATGGTTAGCCTTGTAGTCAATATTTCTTTAAAATCCAGTGTGAATATTATTAAGGTTGGGTATGTGTTATGTTCTTTTCCACGATTAGCCCTGAATATACGCCGATGTTGCGTCGCTTAGCCGGGGGTCATGAGGGTACAGCCTCCTCACCGCTGGGGCCCGGGCAACATTTCCTGGCCAAAATTGGTTTTTGTGCGGAGCCACTCATAGGCGGATCCGCCCATGGTTTTGTGCATGGTTTTGCACATGGTTTTGGGGTTCGATGGTTTTCGGCCCCTGGTATTTTGTAGATCCGGTCAAGGGAACTACAGTTATGTTCTAATCCAGGGTTAATGGATTGGGGTTTATGTATGCTTCGGCATGTATATATATGTGTTGTAACACTAAAAGGAATATAATGAAAAATCAAGCTGGTCGTCCCGATTTGGGATCCAGGGGAAAATCTCTATGTTTATCTGTTTTATTTTTTATGCTCTTGCTATTGTTTATTTTCTGTTATGAGAATCGTGTGTAGATATTTCTGTTCAGGGTTAAAACCTACATTTGGTATCGGAGTTGTTTCGGCTTCAAGGGGACGCCTTTGTTGTTGAGGTTTTTTTGCTCGGGCCTGTGGTAGACCCTGTGCAGTGGGAGATCTGCGGGATCGATTCTTGCGGTGAAAGAATATGGCGAGCGGCGGAAAGATAGAGATCGAGAAATTTAATGGTCGGAGCTTTGAGTTGTGGAAGCTCAAGATGGAGGATCCGTCGGTGGATAAAGATCAAGGATCGGCGAGATCCAGTACTAAAACCAACTAGTCCGATGAAGACCGAAGAAACTGATCTAAGGCTAAGAGCACAACTACTTGTTGTGTGTGTCGATTCAAGATTGTTGAATGTATCTGGGGAAGCTACGATGAATCATTTTTGGGTCAAGTTACGGACTTTGTACCAATCTAAGTCTCTAGTGAATAAATTGTTCCTATGGAAAAAGTTGTATAACCTGAGGATGAAGGATGGAGACTTGGTGACAAAGCATCTGAACGCCTTCAATACTGTGGTAAGTCAGTTGTCATCTGTTGATATTAAAATCTCAGATGAAGATAAGTGCATCAGTTTGTTGTGTTCTCTACCAGACTCGTGGGACAGTCTGGTTATTGCAATAGGTAGCAATACAACTACCTTGAATTTTGATGACATTGTCTCACCCTTGCTATCGGAGGAAATGAGACGGAGAAATATGGAGGGGTCGAATGGAGATGCCTTATCCAGATTTAGTCCCCATCGTAAACAATGTAAGCAAGAATTGGGCCAATGACTAAGCTCTCCTGTGGCCCCCTGTGGAAAGAAAACAACAAGTGGGAGAATGTTGGGTATGTGTTATATTCTTTCCACGATTAGCCCCACACGTTGTATGTTGCGTCGGGCGTAGCTGGGGGGTCACGAGGGGCGAAGCAGTCCCCACCGTTGGGGTCCGTTGGTTTTTGTGCGGACCCACTCATAGGCAGATCTGCCCACGGTTTTGTGCATGGTTTTGCACATGGTTTTTGGGTTCGATGGTTTTCGGCCCCTGGTATTTTGTAGATCCGGTCAAGGGAACTACGGTTATGTTCTAATCCAGGGTTAATGGATTGGGGTTTATGTATGCTTCGGCATGTATATATATATGTGTTGTAACACTAAAAGGAATATAATGAAAAATCAAGCTGGTCGTCCTGATTTGGGATCCAGGGGAAATCTCTGTGTTTATCTATTTTATTTCTTATGCTCTTGCTATTTGCTTATTTTCTCGTTATAAGAATCGTGTGTGATATTTCGTTCTCGTGCAGGATAAACCTACAGGCTCATACAAATGTTTGGAGGAATTTAATGTCGGTGGATTCATGGGGCTACTGTTTTGCAGGGGCTTTGTTTGGATTCTCACAACCGAAAGTGTTGGAGGTTGGTTTATCAGCTTCAAGGAAGGTTATGGAAAAACAATCAGATAACTCTAGTTCTACAGTAGATTCTAGCTCAGGGAGAAACAAAACTACTGACATTGCCCCTACCCCTTCCTTGAAAGGAAACATCACTAGTACAAGCTCGGAAAAGACCATTTCCACAGCCATCAAAGCGCCTACAAATAGTACAACTGCAGTAAGTGCCACATCAGGTCAGAGTTGGTGTGTAGCCATCAGCGGTATAGCTAATTCAAGGTTGCAGACTGCCCTGGATTATGCCTGTGGACATGGAGGAGCAGACTGTGGACAAATCCAGCAAGGAGGCTCTTGTTTTATTCTTGACAATGTCTTTTCTCATGCTTCATATGCTTTTAATATTTACTACCAAAAGAATGGGATGGCACCAGGAACCTGTGATTTTGCAAGTACTGCAGTAATCACTACTACAGATCCAAGTAAGTGGCACTTTAACTATTGTCATCATTATTTTCTTTAGAATTTTCTTCCTGTAAGTAGGTAGCATTTTTTAGGGGAACACTTTAAGTGGGTAGGTTCTGGAAATGGTAATTTCCAATGTGGTTTTGAGCCTTTGACCATGTCAATGGCTCTTTCCTTGGTGCTGAAAAAGCCCTGTAATTAGGATCAAATACAACATATGATAGCCCTAACCAATTTTTTTAATAATGAAAAAGTAATCCCTGAGTGTAATTTTAAAAAACTCAAGGTGGAAAGCAGTTAAGCGTCAGTGCAAAATGCTCTCTACATAATCTAGGAAGTTATTGATCTCACCACCTCGTATTCCATCTGTCGCAAGTATGAGTTAAGTTTTCTGGAGTTGTTCTCGTTTTCCACCCTTATGATCAAGTTCAACATACTAGTGTGGATTGCTATCTCCACCGCTCCCTTCCTCAAGCTGCACTTTGTCCAACACTGCCCTCAACTGATGGCTTCTCTACTATTGAGCTTCTTTCCCTTGTATGATGGACACCCTTAACAGGCATATCTAGAAGTATATGTTTCTATCTCCATCAGCTAGTTGAAAATAGAGCAAGATGTGGAACCTTCTTTAATTTGTATCATACTAACAAATCTCCTTCTTCTTATGTATGTAAAATAGAGGGTTCCTTGGGGTAAGGAGGTCAGTCTATACCATAGATCTTATTATGCAAATAATTCACCTTCATATAAATTCATTGGAGTTGTCCTGAAGCATATGTGAAGTATACTTTGTGTGTTTGTGTATATATATATATATACATAGGATCTGACAGAGCTATTTAGGAAACCTTCATTTGAAATCTGAAGGCTGTGCTATGAAATTTCCTTCGGTCTACTAGCATTTATACCATCAGCGAGATAGCTGATTCAAGGTTGTAGACTGCCCTGTATTATGCCTGTGGACATGGAGTAGCAAACTCTGGACAAATCTAGCAAGGAGGCTCTTTTTTTATTCCTGACAGTGTCTTTTCTCATGCTTCATATGCTTTTAACAGTTACTACCAAAAGAATGGGATAGCACCAGGAACCTGTGATTTTGCAAGTACTGTAGTAATCAGTACTACAGATCCAAGTAAGTGGCACTTTAACTATTGTCATCATTATTTTCTTTAGAATTTTCTTCCAGTAAGTAGGTAGCATTTTTTAGGGGAACACTTTAAGTGGGTAGGTTCTAGAAATGGTATTTTCCAATGTGGTTTTGAACCTTTGACCATGTCAATGGCTCTTTCCTTGGTGATGAAAAAGCCCTATAATTAGGATCAAATACAACATATGATAGTCCTAACCAATTTTTTTAATAATAAAAAAGTAATCCCTGAGTGTAATTTTAAAAAACTCAAGGTGGAAAGGCAGTTAAGCATCAGTGAAAAATGCTCTCTACATAATATAGGAAGTTATTGATCTCACCACCTCGTATTCCATCTGTCGCAAGTATGAGTTAAGTTTTATGGAGTTGTTCTCGTTTTCCACCCTTATGATCAAGTTCAACATACTAGTGTGGATTTCTATCTCCATCGCTCCCTTCCTTAAGCTTCACTTTGTCTAACACTACCCTCAACTGATGGCTTCTCTACTATTGAGCTTCTTTCCCTTGTATGATGGACACCCTTAATAGGCATATCTATAACTGTATGTTTCTATCTCCATCAACTAGTTGAAAACAGAGCAAGATGTGGAACCTTATTTAATTTTTATCATACTAACAAATCTCCTTCTTCTTATGTATGTAAAATAGAGGGTTCCTCGGGGCAAGGAGGTCAGTCTATAGCATAGATCTTATTATGCAAATAATTCACCTTCATATAAATTCATTTGAGTTGTCCTGAAGCATATGTGAAGTATACTTTGTGTGTTTGTGTATATATATATATATATAGGATCTGACAGAGCTATTTAGGAAACCTTCATTTGAAATCTGAAGGTTGTGCTATGAAATTTCCTTCGGTCTAATAGCATTTATACCATTAGTGGTATAGTTGATTCAACGTTGCAGACTGCCGTGGATTATGCCTGTGGACATGGAGGAGCAGACTCTGGAAAAATCTAGTAAGGAGGCTCTTGTTTTATTCCTGACAGTGTCTTTTCTCATGCTTCATATGCTTTTAACAGTTACTACCAAAAGAATGGGATGGCACCAGGACTTGTGATTTTCCAAGTACTACAGTAATCACTACTACAGATCCAAGTAAGTGGCACTTTAACCATTTTCATCATTATTTTCTTTAGAATTTTCTTCCTGTAAGTAGGTAGCATTTTTTAGGGGAACACTTTAAGTGGGTAGGTTCTGGAAATGGTATTTTCCAATGTGGTTTTGAACCTTTGACCATGTCAATGGTTCTTTCCTTGGTGCTGAAAAAGCCCTATAATTAGGATCAAATACAACATATGATAGCCCTAACCAATTTTTTTAATAATGAAAAAGTAATCCCTGAGTGTAATTTTAAAAAAATCAAGGTGGAAAGGCAGTTAAGCGTCAGTGAAAAATGTTCTCTACATAATCTAGGAAGTTATTGATCTCACCACCTCGTATTCCATCTGTCGCAAGTATGAGTTAAGTTTTATGGAGTTGTTCTCATTTTCCACCCTTATGATCAAGTTCAACATACTAGTGTGGATTGCTATCTCCACCGCTCCCTTCCTCAAGTTGCACTTTGTCCAACACTGCCCTCAACTGATGGCTTCTCTACTATTGAGCTTCTTTCCCTTGTATGATGGACACCCTTAAATAAGTGTATGTTTCTATCTCCATCAGCTAGTTGAAAACAGAGCAAGGTGTGGAACCTTCTTTAATTTGTATCATACTAACAAATCTCCTTCTTCTTATGTATGTAAAATAGAGGGTTCCTTGGGGCAAGGAGGTCAGTCTATAGCATAGATCTTATTATGCAAATAATTCACCTTCATATAAATTCATTGGAGTTGTCCTGAAGCATATGTGAAGTATACTTTGTGTGTTTGTGTATATATATATATAGGATCTGACAAAGCTATTTAGGAAACCTTCATTTGAAATATGAAGGTTGTGCTATGAAATTTGCTTTGGTCTACTAGCATTTATAACGATGTGATGGTCTCTCTTTCCCATGAACCATGACTTAAAAGAACAATTCAAAGAAGTGTTACTCAAGCTTTCTCAAGTACACCGCCATGGGTTAATTACAAGAGTGACACCAGATTATTATATGTTAAAAAAAAAAATTCTTATATAAAACTAATTAAAGTGATAAATTATTGATTATTATTGTTTTTATTATTTATTTGGTATTTTGGCCACTAAAATACAGTCAATATCTACAATAGCCACTCAGAATACGCAAATATTCATGAATTCTTGGTGATACTGTCAACTTCAATTTTTAATATTTTCGACTTCCAACACTGTACAGGCAGGAACTTCTGCTACTTAATTCGAGGAATGCTCAAGTTTCGCCCTCTTTTAACACTTGGTTGACTGCATCCTTCCACCTCAGAGTTAGCTAGACAGGAAAAATAAAGAGGACGAATTGATTGACAAACCGCTGAAAATCAAACAATGGCAGAAACAGTGCCTTCACCCCAACCTCCCCCCAACTATTCAGTCCGAACAAATGGGCCAGGTTTCCAGAGTAGGCGTAGTAGTTGGAGTGTTTATTGTGAAGGGAGAGTGCGTACTCATCAGACGACGACGCTCCTCCATCGGCCATTCCACCTATGCCATTCCTAGTAGTCACCTCGAATTCGGTTCGACCGTTTTTCTCTATTTCAAATCCACTGCTTTTTATTGTAATCTTTAATGGGTAGAATCAGAATCCTTGTTTATTCTCACATATACGCAGGGAAAACTTGGGAGGAGTGCCTTGCACGTGAGGTCATGGAGGAAACGGGCTTATCACTACATAATATAAAGTTTGTGAAAGTCACCAAAACTATAATGAAAGATGAAATCAGAAGGATCTTATTCTCAGAAGACTATTCATCCATCGGGCTCCAAGCTTTCGACATTATCTCTCAAAGCCCAATTATGAATCATAATCCATTCTCATCCTGGTTTTGATGCTCCTTTTTCTTCTCTCCTATTACTCTGCTTTGCCTCTTCTTTGCAGACTTTTAGTTTTCGGTAAGATCCGAGATGAATCTATCATCCCTGTTCTTACTTCGCCTGTACATTTTCTATCTATCAGGCTCAGATCTTGTAAGGGAGGGATCTTTTCCCTGTTATGTGGTTGCCGTTTATTATTCTATGCTCAATACTCTGCATGAGCACTTCATTTTTGGCATTTTTCTATGAATTCTCGCTGTTGAATCTCGCAGCTGAGACAGATGTGGCTGAGACATATGTGGTATATGTACTGTTTATATATTAATATAACACAGCGTTTTTTTCTTTCTGAAAAAAAGAAAGAAAGATGAAATCAGGCCTTCTCATTACGTTTTTATTTACATGCGTGCGGAGCTGAGTGATCCAGACCAGTATCCACAGAATCTAGAGCCTGAAAATGTGATGGGTGGGAATGGGCGGAATAGTCTAACTTGCCCAAACCCCTGTTTAAGCCTCTTGAGGCATTAGTTGAATCTGGCTTCACCCCCTTTTAAGCCTTTAGTGGCTGAACCTATGAAATTGCGAAATTATTTATCAACTGCATGGGGATGTTCTTTCACAGTTGCAAACAATTACAGTGTCTATGTATAACTATGTATCCTGGTTCTGCAAACTCCTGTTATGCTAATAAAACAATCAAATGATAGACATGCAGACCAGCTGATGTCATTGAAATTCTTTACACAATCATCTGCAGTGTTGGTTACAGTACAGTCTACAAATTCAACACTTTGAGGTACTACTTTGTATATGCTTCTTATTCCTTATTTTTTACGAAAAGTGCTTCTGTAACAATTGGCCTGAATAAGTCAGGCAGCAAAAGCAACCCATTTTCCTTTGCAAGACGGCCCCTGAAGGGCGAACCACCAACCACTAGCACTTTCATTTGGCCAGGCTGCCAGAATGAGCATTACATCACTTATTTGTGCTTCTCAGAGAATTGAATCTTGGTGGGTGACCCAATACACCACCGATCTCACTTGTTGAGCTTGTTGAAGGTTGAGTCGGTGTTTGCTTGCTGTGTGGAGCGTTGACTGCTTGCTAGGCCAGAGAGACCTGCGTGGATTGACCAGCAGGCGTATCACAGTGAGTGTGGATCACATTCCAATGTGAGCTTCACGAACATCCTCTCTGCCTCCAATTTCCTGTACAGTTGCGAGATGTTGCTGGAGTTCGCCTCGTTTTGTGGCTGGTGAAAGGGGCGGAATTACGCAGTTTTACGCCCGATTGACTGGCAGGCGTAGCACATAATCGTTATGGTGAGCAGCGATAGTGGTGTGCAAGGTTTGCCCGTAGCGTGAGCGTAGTGAGATTAACAGCAATACTGCTCTTCGTTTTCTTCAGTATCCTCAATAGAGACTGCACGTCGTGGGACGCGTCTGATGCGTAGTCTTCAAAAGGCGGCGCCGATCATCGTGGTGGTCCTCTGGAGCAAAAGAATGAGAATGAGAGGGGACCTGTGCTCGTTTTCTGCGGCGGAGGCGGCGTACAGATGTATACGCTGGAAGATCTGCTACGAAGGGCAGCGTTGGGATCACATATAGAGCTGTCATGCAATGGGGCCTCATGGTGACGGTGAAGAGATTGAAGGCCGCATCGCCCATGATGTGCTGCAAAACGTTTGAGAAGCATATGGATGCCATCGGGAAGCTCAGACATCCCAATCTCATTTTGAATTGATGAAATTGGGGATGCAATTGGGACGTTTTCCGGTGATCGTGTTTGGATATTGATGAGGATGATGTTGTTGTTGGTGGTGGTCATGATCACCAGCGTTGCCTTCCAAAGTTGCATAATCAAATAACATCTGAGTTGGGCTTGTGTGATCGCTTGCATGGTTGCCCAGTTGATAATTACCATGCCCTTCCTGTGGATTCCCCAGAAAACTACTCCGTCGGGGCCATGATGCTGGCATACCTATGGCTTGTATGGCACGTTTCTTCGCACCACATGCCACGATAGTTGCCATTGGTGAACAACGCCAACGACAAGCCTTCTCCAGGGGCTCTCGGAGGCTGACCTTCACCAGCTTCCCACCATCCCGGTGTGCAGCCACACTTTCCAATAGCGGAATTGGAAGCAGAGGAGAATGGGGTGGGCAATTGCCTTGCATGGAGGAGCAGGGGATATTGCTTGCACAGTAACGACGGAGTGCAGTGAAAGAGCGGAAGCGGGGCTTCGCCATTGTCTTTAGATTGGAGTTGCTGATCTCCAAGAGTCTCGATCAGCTCTCGATGTCGCGGAGATTGTGGTCCGCGAACTCGAGAATGATCCAAGTTTCAATGCTGGTAGAGGTTCAATCCTAACAGAGGCAAGTACAGTTGAAATGGAGGCAACCGTCATGGATGGTCCCACAAAACATTGTGGAGCAGTTTCTGGTCTACAGTTGTGAGCCCTATTTCTCTTGCTCGACTTGTTATGGAGAAGACTCCTCACATTTATTTGGCCTTTGATGGAGCAGAGAAATTCACAAGAGAACAAGGTGTTGATACCACTGATACAAAGCACTTTATTATTGAAGAGAACGTGGAACGACTATGACGAGCAAGAGCAACTCATATAATGCAAGTTGACTTTTCCACATCAACAGAAAGTATTTGCTAGGTTGAAAATTTGTGTAAAAATGGTCGAATATTATGTACCTCGACGATGAATTTATGGGCGACACAGGATCAGATGGTAGATTCCTGGATTCTTAACAATTTGCTATTATTTCTCTTCTTGTGGATGTGAGTGTCCACGTAGATTCGGACGTTGATTAGTTGTTTAATTAGTGGAGGTATCTTTGGAAAAGAACGATTGCTGTTATGTTCGAAAAATAGTTATTTCTGGGCAGAGATAGAGAAATTTGATGTTCTGTTTTGTTTCTTGGAATCATGTACAAATGACAGGTTAAGCATGGAGTTCCAAGATTTAATTTACAAAAACAAAGATGTCCAAGATGTGAACGACGAAAAGTTGAGGTAAAGAAGCAGCAACACTTATTAATGGTGGAGCATGTGGAGTTGTTGGGAGGCTTCCAACTTCCTATGTTTGGGATCGACCTAGTTGAAGGTTGAATGCATTTTTATAGTGGTCTCGTGGTGTGGCGGTGAAGTGTGGGACAACATATTTTCTTTGTCTTCGTGAATTCTTTTGCTTTCATGTTGAGACTGGTCAACTTAACATGTAAATGCATTCATGTAAATTTGGTTAAAATTAGATGTTGTATTGTTGTGACATTCAAGTTGGAAAACTATTGTCACGAGTGTGAATCAATGTTGGAATTTTCTTTTCCAACAATTGACAAATATATTTGCAGGAATGATTTACTACCAGATAGGATGAAGACATTGACAATGAAAATGGCATCAAAGGATAGTGGTTAGATCTACATCAGAGATTAGAGGAGGATGGACAATCAAGTTTGTGTGAGTTTTTTGTGAGTTTCTTGGAATAGACTCTTGATGATGAGTCACACAGTTGAATGGTAAGCAAGTCTACGATGGGTTTGTAGTGGTCATTTTATGTACCTAGTAACTCCAAGAGTTGGAGTATGTGTTGTTAGCGTTGTAAGGCATGTGTATCCCCATAAAGGTCGTGGTAAGATTCTCAAAACCACTTTGTAATTAATAGGTTCGTGGTCAGCCAGAAACCATTTTGCAGTGTCGATTTGTGGTCAGCTAGAAACCACGTGTAACAGTAAAGTGGACTGGAAATAGGTTCGTGCCAGTGTTCACCCACTAATGAAGAAATCCGGTGAAAGGTCGCCGATGAAGGGATCTGGTAAAAGTTTGCCGAAGAGATCTAAGACAGATCTACTACTGGTGAGAGTTCACCGATGAAGGAAGAGCGTTCTACAGAAGCCAGACTCTTCTAGTTCAGACTCTCTTTTGTAGAGCTGACCAGTGGGATTTATATTAATCCATTAAAACATTTTTTTTTAACATGGTTATGGGTCATCCGATAAAACCCATGTTGGAGGGGGATCTATAGATACAGATACATGTATGCAATGATAATGGTTAACAGAACCATGTATGCGAAGGACATCCTACGAGACTAGCGGTTGCAGCAATTGGTACCCATGCATTCCAGTGGATGGTTGGTCCTTTATATGGACGTCAACATATCCTTTTGTTATGTTTGACTGCCAAAGTCAAAAAATGAAGATGCCAAAGACTCAAAGTACAAAGCCAAAGTAGTGGTGTGTTCTAGCATATGAATGATGTAGTCAAATTTTGTTTATGTTTGTAGAATAGACTCATGACCATGGTAGAGTATGAGTCACAATTTGTAATTAGAGCAAATCTACATGTCATTTATTGTTTGTACGTGTTGTAAGACCTAGAGAAGCATGCATACCCCTTTGTTATATGTTCTCTCTATCAGAGAGTTTTAACACCCTGGAAGAGTGTGTCACGCGAGATGGATACACTTGGGTGGGCCGTATTGGTTTTAGACTCCATGGGGTGAAATTTTATATCTAGGGGGAGTTCATCGAGAGGTTGGATGAACCATGTATGTGAAGGACTTCCTAGTAGACTAGCAGTTGCAGCGGTTGGGAACCCATGCATTTCGGTAGATGGTTGTTCCTTTATATGGACATCGACAATAACATGAGCACGATACAAAATGTAATTACCAAACAAAACAAGTGTAATTACCAAACAGGACCAGATGTAGATTTTGCAGATGGATACTGAGACAAGTAGTGATTAAGGGGGTGTGTTGGAATATGTAATTTCTACTTGTCTTAAGTTATGACCTTCTATGTATAGAGTCTGTTCCTAGTCCATAGGAGTTAGCTAAAACTATTCCTTATTTGGTTTGTGGTTGAGATATTCTCTCAACTAACTTATTGTGCATCCAAGATAGCTTCCCTATCTTGAGACAATCTTTCATGTATATATGTAACTCTATTTGATTAACAGAATTTAGCTTGCATGCTCAGTTTTTATCTGACTGCTTATTGATGGAATACCATACCTTTGAATAGTTGTTGATGGAATGTTAGTTTCTTCTGAATTTGCTCGAAGGTTAGAGGCACAACAACTATCCAAGTGTCTAATGGTCTTCAACAGTTTGCTTGGATTACTACCACTTTGTTCATGATATCATGAGGCTTAATAGTTGTAGTGTTTGATGGTCTCCAATTCTAACTAATATGAATATTATTCTATTTTATCTAGTCCACAATCTACTACTTGATTGGGGATTCTATGTCAATAAGGTTTATGAGGAGGTCAGTTAGTCATTGGAGATTTGTGTTAAAAACTGATTCGTAGGACTGGCTGAGTCTTGACATACTGGTTGATTGGATGGTTTGTCAAGTTATGGTTGGTAGGACAGTTTGTAAAATCTTGTTTGGTATGATAGTTTGGAGATGGGGCGTGCCAACTCAAATGAGAGTATGAAGCTGATGCTACAAGTAAACCTTTTTGTGGAATTTCAGACCTAAAATTAGTGTCCACTTGTTGTTGTTGTTTGTAACTTAGGTTGAGTAGGCCTAAGTGTATAGGCGTGTAGAAGTCGCCCAAAGTCTTCTTAGCATACTTGCTTAAGCATTGAGTAAGTTGCTTTTGTAATTTAGCCTAATTCTAACTTAGGAAAAACACATAATTAGTTATGTTGGTTCTTGAGCTAAAGAAATTTAGGAAAAGTATCTACTTCAGTGATTATGTTTTAATTTCAACTATTGATTTAAAATGAGGTGAGATCGAATCTCAACCATCAATCACTTTGGAGATTGGTGTTAGAGATTTAGCTCAATGAGAGGAGAAGACGCTCAACAAGGGGCACAAGACATTGAGAAAGAAATCTTAGTCGTGAGTGGAGAAAGACTTTGACTCAACTGTGTACTGGGTTTGAGAGAAGTGCTAGGGTGTAGCAAGGAGGTCCAGATCAGCCAAAGTTAGGGCTTGATCTACTATATCAAATCTAGATTGTTGTATGTATTTTCCTCAGTTAGCCCAAATAGGTTCAGATTATTTATTAGATGCAGAAAAATGGTACATAAGTATTATCTCTTAGAATATTCTTTGTTATAAAAGACCATATCCTTTTTATGTTGTCTTCTTACAACAACATTTAGCATCTAAACTTTGAGTTGTAACAATGGATAGACCACATAATGTCAACTTTTTCACGACCTTTTTGAAGACCCACTTTATTAGCAATTAGAAGGATAAAGAATTACTATGTGAATTACATCAACATAAAATTATTTTCTTTCATGACTTAATATAGACTCCCAATATTTTTATAGGAGTAGTGTAATTGAGATCTTTCATACTTTAGCAAAATCAAGGTCAAGCTACTTTTTCACATAATGAGAAAGGTTGCAATTTATGGATATGAGAAGAACATCCCAATCCATTGTTCATACAGGGGGATTATCATGAGCTCCTTCAATCTTCTAGTAGAATATCTATACTTTTTACAACTCATAAAAAATAGTCTTTTATTGCATCAAATATGTTGACCATGTGAGGATGGATTATATATTGACCTGTAACCATGGATAATATGTTGTGAAACTAGCCCCAAAAATAGAATAAAAGAGATATCAATGCCTTAGAAATAATCCACTTCGAGGGGGCAACCTCCAATACATTACATGAATGAACAATTCTTCGATGATACAATTTACAAAACCTCCTTTCTATATATAGGAGTCTATGGGGCCATAATGTAATCCTAGTGGGCCACAATGTAATCCTAGCTGACCTAACAATAATAATTTAAGGGCACAATAATAAAAATATGGGGGTTACAAGGGTACAATAATAGCAATAAGGGGGTTACACTAATAATAATAAGGGACTATACTAGTAATATAGGGACCTAACATGCCCCTTTCCTTCAAAAAAGTGTTGTTCTCAACGCTTGAGTAGCTCTGGGTGCTTCTGTATAAAATTCTCATCCTCCCATGTAGAATCTTCAGTGGGTAAGTTCTTCCACTTGATGAGATACTCTGAAATTGATCGATTCCGTAGTTGTCGAGTTCTTGTTTTCGTGACTGCTTCAGGTTCCAATATGATTTTTCCTTCCTCATCAAGTTCTGGCAATATTGTTTAAACTGGAAGATTTTCACCTATAACCTTCTTTAAGCATGAAACATGGAAAATTGGATGCACTCGTGAAGAAGCAGGAAGCTCCAATTTGTATGCCATAGTACCAATCTTTTGCAACACCTTGTAAGGACCATAGTACTTTGGCGATAATTTATTATCCTTCTTAGCTTGCTTGATGGACATTTGTTTGTATAGTTGTAGCCGTAAAAATACCCAGTCTCCTACATCAAAACTTCTCTCGTTGTGATGTTGATTTGCCTGTTGTTTCATTTGATTTTGTGCCAAATTCAGGTTATCCTCTAAGAGTTGGAGAACTTCTTGTTGATGCTCGATGTGATCTTCCACTGCTTGGTCCTTCGAGTTTTCCCTTAAAAATGATGAGATGGATGGTGGATGATATCCATAAAGTGCCATAAATGGGGTTATTTTTGCTGCAGTATGGAAGGAAATGTTATACCACCATTCAGCGAGAGGTAACCACTTGACCCATTGTGTTTTTTTATCAGATACACAACAACGAAGATATCCTTCCAAACATTTATTTACTATCTCAGTTTGACCATCAGATTGAGGATGATAAGATGAGCTATGAGCTAATTGAGTACCCAAACAAGAAAATAACTCCGTCCAAAAATTTCAAGTAAAAATGGGATCTCTGTCACTCACAATAACCCTTGGGCTTCCATGTAGCTTTTGAATTCTATCCATAAATGTAGTAGCAACTGTACTTGCTTTAAATGGATGAAATAATGCACAAAAGTGTGCATACTTGGTAAGTCTATCAACTACCACCATGATGACACTCTTTCCTTTGGACTTAGGTAAACCTGTGATAAAATCCATTGAAATCTCCTCCCAACGTTGACTTGGAATGGATAAAGGTTGTAGAAGTCCTGTGGTCTTAATTGTTTCCACTTTATTCTGCTGGCAAACCAAACATTCCGCCACAAACTTTCGAATATCAGATTTAAGGCCATCCCAAAAAAATTCTTTCTTCACCCTGTGGTAAGTTTTTAAAAATCCTGAGTGTCCTCCTAAAGGAGAAGTGTGCAATTCCAGAAGAATCTTTTGTTTTAGTTGAGAATTCTTACAAAGATATAAGCGATCTTTGTACCATAAGGAATCATTTTTCCAACTAAATGTATTAGATGTACTAGGATGTTGTTGCAACTTTTGAATGAGTGTCAATACATCTTTTTCCTTCTTCCATTCATCTCTCACTTCGGTTATCCAATCTAGTTGGATAATAGAAATGGCACAAAGAAATTCTTCCACCTCTTCATTCTTTTTTGAGAGTGTATCTGCAACAACATTAAGCTTTCCTTTTTTGTAGATTATTTCAAAGTCATAACTCAACATCTTTGTGACCCATTTTTGCTGCTCTTCTAAAGATAGTCTTTGTTCCAAAAAGTGTTTAAGACTATCATGATCAGTTTTTACCTTGAAGTGTCTTCCCATTAGGTAAGTTCGCCATTTCTTTAGTGCATGTAGTATTGCTCACATTTCCTTCTCATAAATAGGTTTCTGTAAATACTTTCCTCTGATTGGATGACTTTCAAAAGCAATGGGTCTTCCTTCCTGCATTAAAACAACACCAATTCCATTTCTTAAGGCATCACTAAGACTGGTGCTAGGCACATTGCCTCTTTAAGATGTTCAAAGGCCTTAGTTGCTTCAAGAGTCCATGAAAATGCATATTTATTCAATAATGTTGTTAGAGGTGCTGCTATTCTCCCATAATTCTTAACAAACTTGCTATAATACCCTGTTAACCCGAGAAATCCTCGCAACTGCTTTATGGTTGTGGGAACTTTCCATTCCTTAATGGCTTTAATTTTGTTAGGGTCTACTTTAACACCCTCGTGAGATACAATATGACCCAGATATTCCACCTCTTCTACTCCAAAGAAACATTTGGATTTTTTTGCATATAATTGTTTCTCCTGCAATAGTTTGAGCACCCTATCAACATGTTCAACATGATCCTTCCAAGACCTGCTGTAGATTAGTATATCATCAAAAAATACTAGCACAAATTTTCTAAGGGTGGGTTTGAAAATGGAATTCATCAACCCTTGAAATGTAGAAGGTGCATTGGTAAGGCCAAAAGGCATGACCAAATATTCATAATGACTCTCATGAGTTCGAAACGTTGTTTTTGGAATATCTTCAGTCTTCATTCTTATTTCATGATATCCTGAATGAAGATCCAACTTGGTAAAATAAATTGCTCCATGTAATTCATCCAATAATTCATCAATCATAGGAATGGGAAATTTATCTCTAATGGTGAGCTTATTGAGCTCCCTATAATCCAGACACATTCGCCATGATCCATCCTTCTTGTGTACCAATACTACAGGAGCAGAGAAAGAACTTTGACTATGTTGAATTATACCCGCCTCTAACATTTCTGCAATCATACGTTCAATTTCGCTCTTTTGGAAGTAAGGATATCTATAAGGCCTGATGTTTGGAGGAACACTTCCTGGAATCAAATGAATAGCATGATCATGATCATGAATAGGTGGGAGTCCTTGGGAGTTTCAAACACCTTGGAATGATTGTCCAAGACTTGTTGGAGATCTGCAGAAATAGATGATTTTGATGTCGGAACTTCTAGTGAGCATAATTGTGAAATTACGCCTCATTGTTCTTTCTTTAGAAGTTTTTTCATGACATTAGAGCTTATTATCCTTCCCGGCTTCCCTTCAATACCCCGTAATTCGACTTCCTTTCCTTCTGAAAAAAATTTCAAGAAAAGTTCTTGAAAATTAAAAGCTACCGTCCCCAAAGATTGTAACCATTGTACTCCTAGTACAACATCAGCACTTCCCATAGGAATGGAAAGCATTGGACTAGTCAATACATATTCCCCCATGGTTAGCTTGATATTATGGCATTTTCCAGAGCAATTTATAGTTCCTCCATTTGCAACCATCACTTGACATTCTGGTGCTAAGTATAGGAAACAATTTAATTCCTTGGCTACCTTACAATGAATAAAATTATGGGTGCTACCTGAATCAATCAACACTATTACCTTTTTCTTCTTGATATGTCCTTGTATCTTAAGAGTTTGAGGAGTGGTGATTCTTGCCAGTGAATTACACGATATGGTCGGACTCATTTCTTCCTCTTCTACGATTGGTTCCCGATATATATCCTCCTCTTGCTCATTTTCTTCTTCCTCTTCACAATCTATGTAAAATAATTTCTTCTCAGCACACTTATGACCTTTAGTGTATTTGCTATCACAACAAGGGGGTTACAAGGGTACAATAATAACAATAATGGGGTTACACTAACAATAATAAGGGACTATACTAGTAATATAGGGACCTAACATAAGACATCTATGATGAAGATACTAAAAGTTAAAACATTCAATTATTCACTTTTTTAATCCTTGGAAATCGTTGATTGGTATGTTAATTGTTTACAAATATGTGGTCCAAAATACTTTGGATTCACATTAGGGGAATTTGGAGCTCTAGAATGGGCCTCCCAAGGAAATTAATAAAATAATAGATGGATTTTTAAATGAAAAAGAAAGAAAACTATTTTTTAGATTGTATTTTTGACTTGTCTCCTTATAGGTTTACTCAAATGTCAAGTGCAGACACCCCTTGGAAGCGGAATGAAACTCCACACCCAACGATTACCCACTTTGCATACATTTGAGTAGACCCCACACTGAAAAAATATATTTTTTTCCAATTTTTTCGAAGTTGATATACTCAAACGTATGCAGAGTGGGTACTCATTGGATGCAAAATTTCATTTTGCATCCAAAGGGTGCATTCACTTGACATTTGAGTAAAGCTATAAGGAAGCGAGGCAAAAATACAATTAAAATATGCATTTTCTTCTTTTTCCTCAAAAATTATTTAGCCTTGGAGATGAAATCATCATCTCAATATTGTTGGCTCTTTTAAAGTCAGTTTTATTCGTATATTTTTTATTTTGAGGCTCATTTTTAACCTCAAAATTCCCCTAAAGAGTTTCACATTCATTTGATTTGTTTTTTTGCTCCAAAATATCATTTTCTTATAATTTGACATCACAACTCGAGGTTGTATTTTGGAAGGTGATTGATAAATTTTTTGAGTACAACATGGAAAAGGAACACAAACATATGGTTTGTAGTCTTAGTGGCCTCCAACACAAACATTCATATCCAGATTCTAACTCAGACTAACTACAGACATATATTTGTTGGGGAATGTTATGGGACCCTAATTAGGCATGATTACATCAAATTTTCCCTTTTATTTTGATACTTTACCATTCCTTTTTCACTCTCTTATATCCACAACTAAACCCATTTTGGCTTGGAAATCTACAAATACCAATCATTAGAGCCAATGTCAAGAATCTAGAACAATGACATGCCACATGTTACCAATTCTTAAAAATCAAACTAATGATCAATTGTTGTAGAACTTTGAAATAACAATGGAAGCTTCTATGTTGTTTGAGTAATTCACTAATGCTGTGAAGAACACACAAATAGCTTTGGCTTTAGTTACAAAGCATCTCCAAAATCATTTAGACCACCCTAAGTTTCAACAACGAATCTAATTGATTAGTTGCCTTAGATATTTTGTTTGATTAACTTATTGTAACTATATATTAAATGAGGTGTTGTATTATTATTTAAATGGTTGTAACATACATAGTAAAATTTTATTTAAATGGTTGTAACATACTTAGTAACATTTGAATAAATTTTCATCCTACAAGTGCACGGTTCCTTCATCCCCATTAAAGGACATGAAAGGAGAGAGAGGGAGGCTCTCATATTGTAAAAACATAAAGAGATAGAGCTTTTGGCTATGACTTTCATTTTTTGAATGTAAATAGGATTTCTTATTCTATGTATGATTGTTTGATGAGTGAAGTATCATAAGAACTAAAAACCTCTTCAACACCTCACTCCAAAGAGAAAGGGCCCACTTGAAAGAAAACTAGTGTTATTTGTCTTTAACTTTTCTTTTCATCTTTATATATTTATACTATATATTTAAGTTTTTAATTTGATTGCTTAAATATTTGTAGGGATAATTTGCTTTTATGAAATTATTTTATAATCTAGTGTGCAGGTGCTTTATAAAACATTAATTTCATTGATTAGTTAATGATTAATTGCTAAAAGTGTTGTGTTACAAAACATGTTAATAGTAACAATCGTCCACTGAGTTTTCATGTTAAAGTTTCTTAATTTCAGATAAATTGGAGTAAGATTTCTAGATAATTTTTATCAACATAATTGAATATCTATCTAGTGTTTTAACCCAAAGTTTTGCATATATTTCATATAACACCTCACAAGATTAGAAACCTCAGGTTGAAAATTAAGTGCAGTAGTAGAATGGATGTCCCACTAAAAATCAATAGGATATATAGTAGACCTATTAGGTTGTATGAAAAGGTCATTTTGGGTGTTAAATTAAATAAAATCACATTATAGCAATGTTGAAAAAATTAAGTGCACTAGTAGAATGGATGTCCCACTAAAAATCAATAGGGTATATAGTAGACCTATTAGGTCATATGAAAAGGTCATTTTGGGTGTTAAATTAAATAAAATCACATTGTAGCATTGTTGACATCATTATCTAGGTATGTGGGGCAAGTGGTAGTTGTTTGTTGCAAGTTGGGGCATACGACCTTTTGAATTTGGCATAAAGGCTTCTATTTGTGAACTTTTTATGAAAATTTGATCTATGTTCTTTTTCAATATTAACTATTTTCGCAAACTAGTTATCCAGTCATTGATCATCTTCACCATACCCTTCATAAGATACCCTACAATGATACTAGAGGGAAAGATAACAGGATTGGCATTAATATAATCCAGATGCTTACTTTATATGTATGGATTTATTCGTGAAGGTTTTCCACAATTAAACTGCTCAAGTTGTTGAATTGTTTCATGAAAGAGCCTTTTGTATAAGAGTGGATTTTTTTTTTAAGTGATGCATATTGTATTTGATTGGTGAATGACCCAAGTTGTGAGAACACATATGAATGCTTATAAAATGGATCTACTGTTACAACAGAGGGCAAGAGCTTGTTCTATTTAGATATGTTGCTTGATCTTGAGGTATGTTTTAGGAATTTCATTTTGCCATCACATGAGCCAATGAAAACCATGAGACTAGAAGGGAAAATATATCTATGAGAATGTTGCATGTGTCGAGAGGTTGGATTTACTAATTTATTTACATGGTCATATAAATTCGTTGTTAAATAATATTTTGTTTACTTAAATTGAATCTTTTATGTTTAAACCTTGTTTGAATTGCACTTCGTATGCATGTTCCACATTTAAAAAATGAATCATAAAATAAAATGGTAATTAGTTGCAACTGCACATTCAAGAATTAAAACTAATTAATTGAATTTGTTATAAGCTATCATTTATCTTTATTACCTTTACTTATATTTAGTGCAATTTATGAATGATTATTGCAAATTACCCACATTACAATGGACTAAAATTCACCGCAACTTAGTGAAAAATATGAAAAATTATTATTTAAACATGTTAGACAAGACATAATTTATTATATTTAATTTTAAACAATAAAAAAGAAAAGGAAAAAGAAACTTCAAACTATAAATCCAAAACTTTAAGGCTAAAAGTAATTTGTATTAATTTACATATACTTAAATACAAATTGATTATTACATTTTTATGTAAGCAAGAAATAATAATGGTAATTATTTCTTATAAAAATAAAGAGAAAAAAATATTAAACTAAACTTATTATATTATAATATATTGTACATAATATATTTTTATATTAAAATTAAAATTATACAAAATATATAATATACAACATTATCTCCTATGAAAAAATTAATCTTATAACTTATCTTTATAAATAAGATATAAACTTGCTCCACTGGAGCAACTCAATTGGTGATCGAAGTAATGTGAGTAGTGAGAAAAATGAGAGATCCAAGGTTCAAATCCCCTTGGATGTGACCTGGTTTACAGAGAGGATGACAAGTCATAGACCCCCAAAGGTTTATTAGTAGCTATGTGTCAGACGGGTTGTTGGGTTTCTCTGGGATAAAAAAAGAAGAAGATATAAACTATGGGGGAGGAAAGAGCGGGAGGGGTTCTCTATAGTCCCAATGGAAAAATAGTGATGCAATTTTCCTAGTGTCTAGGCCTAGCGACCAACAATATGGCAGAATATCTTGCATTATGGAAAGTTCTGAGGTGTCCATAGAAAAGAAAATTTCAAGCCTGATAGTTTTTGGATATTCAGTGATTGTCATCTGCCAAATGAAGAAGGCTAGCAAAGAAATATGTTCAGATTCCTCTCCCATGAATCGAGGAGTGCTTATTTCTGCCTCGCGGTTTGAAAAGTTGGAATTTTTCCATATTCTCATACATTTGAACCCGGTAGTTGATATTTTAGCCAGAAAAGGTTCCACTATGGAACAAATCAACCTTGAAGTGGATAATGGTCTCAACATCTCGCCAGTTCCCTAATGATCATGAAAGTCTCAAATTATAGTCAGATGGATGGGGGCTTTTTTCTTCCTCATTATTCTGTCTTAACGATATCTTGAAGCCTCAAATATTGGATATATGAATCACATAATTTTGGGAATGTTTGTGAAATGGAAATGCGGTCAGTTCCCTTGTCATTCCCTTGCAAAGTAGCATGTTCTAAAAAAATAATGGGTATCGAGCTCCAATGATTTTCCCCTTTCCGACCATGAACATTTGCGCTCCCTCACTGGCTCCTTAATTGGGCTCACAAGTGGTAGACCACAATTCAAAGGAGTGATGTATTATCTATTTAATCTCCCTCAGGTGGGATCTATGGTGGAATGTCTCAGTTACAAAGTCCAGGACCTCGAGAAGAAGAATGAAATTAAGGTAGTCGTCTGATGTCATTCCTCACTTGGCAATTCTCTTTTTGGCTGATATTTGAGTAATGGCTCTAAATTTACTCATGATGTTTAGCTCATGGAATGGGTATCCCTTTGCCTATATATTTAATTCCTTGGCTCCTTAAAGTATCATTGTATTCTCGCCTCATCCTGGTTATGAAGCCAATGTTCTCATTGTTAGTGAGTTATATAGTTGGATGTCTGATTTATGGTATACTATGGCAAATTATTCTGCCCCCTCGAACAATGTCAATGCCAGCCTTGTGCTTGATATGCTTCTGGACGTTTCTCAGGATCTGCTTGTTTCTATTAAGAAGCTTCAAGATATGGTTGAAAGGTATAGGATGTCGTTAGATAGCTCTTCCTAGAAGATAAGTTTCTCTGTCATCATGAATAAATGGAACAAGCAGTTGAAAGTATTCGTAAGGAAGTGTACACTCTTGGTGTTTGATTTTTTGCTATGGATGTCTTAGGACTTGGAAATGAATAGTCAGCTTCGAGTGATGAAGGTTTTGTTGACTACTCAGTGTCAAATACCCCTTGAGCAGAGTACAATGTTGAGCAGTCAGAAAATTTTTCATATCTCATCATCATCATGCAACTTCTAGTCATCATAATGTAATCCAAATTCTGCAGCTCAGTGGGCCATTCTCTAAAAATGATTCTAGTATGTTTATAAAGCCATGTAAAAGATCTAGGTAATCATATGACTTTTATCAAAGAATTTAACTCTAGGGAGTTTTTTTTTCTCAACTAATTATTTGTGTTTTTCAACTGCAAATAATTGGTTGATTTTTTCTCCTACACATACCCCAAACCTAGAGTTGGGATTGATGGTAAGTTCTTAGGTAAAAACTAGTGTATAGATTCTATGTAAATTATCATACTAGATCATCTGTAAAGTGTTGTAGAATTTGGTTGAGTCTATAGTTCATATTTTTAATTGTCAAATTTCCCCATTTTGAAATGGTATTTTTATGTAATGTTTCACGTAAAGATGTAAAAAGGTGTTGTTTATAGAGATTATAGAGAGGTGAGAGTACTCTAAATTATACCGCAACTCCAAAAATTTCTATCTAGACACACTTTGAGGGTAAGAAAATAATTAAAAAGGGAATGTGAACTTTCCAAAAAATAGGGATCAAATTGAAAGTCGAGAAAAGCCCCATTTCCAAGGCAAAAAAGTCCCACAAAAAAATAGTTGGGCTAGAAGGAAAATGATTTCTCAAGAGAAATCAATTTTTTTTGTCGAGGTGGTTATTTTGAATGAGGCAATTTCAAGAAAAATATTTTTGAAGATGTTCCAGTGGTCCAAAACCACTCTAGGGTCAAAAATTGGTCCATCCAACTCATCAATCAAGGAAAACGAATATTTCTGTGGATCTGTGCAGTAGTAATCAAGGGTTCGGATTTCTCTTAGAAGGATCAAGCCATGTATAAAGTCAACTAGCCATTTTTTCCACTTGGGTGCTCTTAGACTCTCATTTTTCTATATAACAAAGCTTTAATATCCTCATTTGTAACAATGAAAAACCTTGAGCTCTTGGATAAGTGAAGCTCTACTACTTTTGTAATATTTTTTTTGAACAATAAAGTAAAGCTTTTGGGGAAAAGCTATGGTGTTATTCTTCAGTTATATTTTAATATCTTTCTAATCTATTATGCTTCATGCTCTACTAATTTTTTAATTTTGTTATTTCATTTACCTCTTGAAGATTCATTGGTGTACAATCATCTTACATCAATGTTTTTAATTAAACCTTCAGACACCTCTTCCACTGTGTTATCCAAATCTTTGTGGATCTAACAAATATTTTTCAAGTGTGTAGAAAATGATATTGTTGATCATATCTTGGATACTTGGGGACATTATTGGTTGCATTAACCAATTATTCAAGGCATAGAAGCTAAGGAACCCATAATGGGTCATATGAAGACTTATGATTTGAAATAAGAAAAGCGGTTTTCATGCCATTTTCTCTAGTTCAAATTTTATCTAAATTTAAAAATCTCTCAAAAATATTTTTAGAGCTTTAAATGAATAGATATGCTATTGAAGAGCTTATTCTTGTGAATTTGTAAATAAATCTTGTATATATTTTCTTCTAACCTTGTATATAACTTTTATTTATCTTGCATATATTTGTGGGGTTTTATTGAGTTTTCTTTGTAGATATGAAGAAATGATGTCTATTTTGGTTTGGATCTATTTGTAAATATTTTTTGCAGGATGATCCCATCAAAATTTCAAGGAAACTCATTTTTCTGAAGCCACAATCACTCTCCTAGCCAAGACAACTATGCTTTCAAGGGAATCAAAAAACATTTTGAGGCTATCTAGCATTTTTCTTGAGGCCGCAAGGGTTTGAAGGCCTTTTTACTTCAAGATCGAACTCTTTCATGGGTTTCTCACTTCATATAATATTTAAAACTTTTTCTTGACGTTTTTTCTTGGGGTTTTAATCATCTTCTTCCCTTCAGATCTCTCTTGTGATAAACGCTAGGCTTGGAGGTGTGTTTTTGGTATTTAGCAAGTGTTTGATTTCAATTTTTATGGCTCACAAATTTTATTTAATATTTTCCTTGAGGGCTGCTAGCACTTTTGCCAAATTTGCTAAGATGAAAGCCCTTTAGGGCCTTAATTTTTCCTTTGATTTTAATGTGCTAACCTTTATAAATTTTGCAAAGATAAACAAATTTTTGGAAGGGTTTCAATAATATTTTGGGCATAAAAATTGAATTTGGAAGGCTTGATTTCATTGCAAATTTTTGGAGTAGGCCACATATATTTTAAATCCCTTTCCAAAAGGCTGAGAGATCCTAAAGGAGGCTTCCCTTACCTAGTGTGAAAGGTTGATTAGTAGTGGGAAGAATGAATTTTTGTGATAAGTTTTGAGCCTTGATCCTTAAGAAATCACTATAAAAATTTTAATAAAATTTAATCCAATTTTTTGAATCAGTTTTTTCAGCTGGTCATGAGCTCTTGGAGGCCTTCCTTCACCTAGGCTGAGAGAATTTATAGATTGGTATACATCCTTGTTGAATTACAAAGGTTCTTGGAGGGTTAGATCAGTTGGTTTGGAGAATTTGGAATCAAAATCATAATTGGATCTGATCTATATTGTCCTTATATTTTGAGGAGATTGTTGTTGTGAAGCTCTTTCATAATTGTAAATTGAGTTGTCTTTAGTGCAACTTTTTGGAGACTTTTCCGATAGATTTTTCCAATCAAATTTCTTTAAAATCTCATAGGAATTTATTGAAATCACATGTTTGATGGGTAACCTTGCATAATCCAAGTTCCTTGGGGTTTTTTTAGGGTGCTGAATCCATATATATAGTCAAAAAACCATTTTAAATAACAAAAATCAAGATTTCACCTCAAATTTTTCTACCGGATTCTGACACCAGAAATTCCAAAAATTCACACTAAAGAGAACTCCATTTTAAATCTCCTTGAGTTGAAGAGTCCTTCATCTTTGTCTAAAGCGATTCTTCCTTTTTAATATAATATTAAGGATTCTGTTCTTTGAGGGAGCTTGGGATCTCAATCCCATGGTATCTCACCTCCTTATTTAAAGGGAGGACTTCTTTTTCTTCTTCTCTTAGTCATTATATCTAACTAACTAAATTTTCTCTCTTGCATTCATAGTTTAGATCTGATTTCTTAAGTTGCATGAACATTAGTTGGCTATTTGATATGTTGTATTTGAAATAGTTATTGTCTTTGTTTTACTTGTAATAGTAGATTTAAAGTAGTCTTTCTCTCTCATTTCTAATCTCTTGTAAGAAATCTTATTTTCCATCATTCACTTGTGTTTTTATCATAAAAATTTACTTGTTTCCATTGTCTAATATAAGTAAAGAACATGTTAAGAAGAATTTCTTGTTAAAGGCATATTGAGATATTTCTCTAACATCCAAATCTAATTGCATCTCTCTTGTGTCATTGCGTAATCTTAAAACTTGCTTCATTCAGCTAATAATTTGGTGTTTTAAGTGACTATAATAAATATTGGTTATAAGTTTCCTTTATTGAAGCATTATTGTTATTGAATCTCATTGAAGCATTTCATTTGCATCCTAGACCTATATATTCATTCCTAAAATTTACCTCCAAGCATAAGCTTGGTTGATAGAAAGATATGACAACCTTCTCCATCATTAAATTTAAGGATCTTGAGCCTTAAACAAAGATTAAAACATGTGAACTTGTAGTTCTCTTGTGGCCAAGCCCTTGTAAGAATTGAGGAACTTGGGTTTCCGGAAGTCCTGGGTAAGTATCATTAATGAGGCCTTAGCCTCCTTCCCCAACGCCTCTTCCAACAACCTTGTTCAAGACTTTCTTTAATAATTGAGGAGAAGGTCTTCATCCTTAGTTTACGCATATAATTAAAACTAACCAAGAATTTTCATTTCACATAGATTAGTCTTGCATTTCAATTGATTATTTGTAATTGGAATTGTGAGCTCATTTTATACTTGCAAGTTTTACATTGTTACACTTGCCAATTTCAAGCTTATTGTCTCTTAAATATCATCTTTACTTGAAGTACAAGTTTCATTTCTATTGCAAGCTTATCTATTGTTTCTCATATCTTGAATTTTTGATAATCTTTTGATTTCTTACACTAACACCTTCTTGCAGCATTGTTATCTTACAAATTGATATTGTATTGTTATCCGCAAGTAATTTTATTTTTATTTGAGTATTGTTATTTAAGCATTAGTGTCTCACTTTTAAAATCTCAATAAGTGTTATATTGATCTAATCAAATATATCTTTTGACATTCACCTTTCTTAATAATAGTACTCCTACTTGCTAATATTTTATAATTTTTTCTAGAGAGGTTATTTCCTTTCCCATAGTATCCTAAAATGTGTTGTTTAAACAAGTTTTACTTCCATTCATATTTATGGACTCCTCCATTAGCTGCCTAGGAGAGAGATTAAACAAAGTGAGAAGGGAACAGGTGACGACCCCTACTCTGAGCATTTTACCTTAGAGACTATACCTTGTGGGGTAGGAAAATTTTCCAACATCTAGGTGTCCATATTAGGCAACAACCTTTTTTGGTGTCGTTGTATGGAAGAAGTTTTCTTTAACCAAGATTTTTTCGACTAACTTTTGGTTCTAGCATATTGGGTCTCTCGAGTCATATTCTCGTTTGAATTAGAGACTCCACTTATTCCATATTTTACAAGAGCATATACTAGAAGACATCCATTTAACTTGGTTAATCCTACTCTGGATCCTTAAAAGGTGTTCAGAGTTCGATTACACAAGCTCTCTTCTCATACACTCCTTGGTAATCTTAGACAAGAAGCTCTCTCTGACATCCATTTTATTTTTTAGGGTCAAGCATAACAAGATCCCATGGCTAACTTGTTTTCCCCTTGTAACTTCAATAACATTCAAGGTTATCTGCATGAAATTCCAAAAAAGGTGTTTAGTCAATTTGATGTTCTTAAATTTCTCACATAAATTATTGACCGGAGTTGGTAAAATTGTGAAGTGAAAGTGCACTATATATGCCAGAAGCCTCTTTTAATCTTATTATATTGGTGTATGATTGAATTTGTAGATATTTCTTCTAAGGATGTTTTTATTCTTCATGAAATTGATAAATTTAAATTACAACTAGGTTCTATAAATCAACATGCTTCTTACTTAACAAAAACTAAAACAATTTTTTTCTATCTTATGAAGTATTCTTAACTAATTTATTTTTTAGTCTTTAATAATTCTATCAGTATAATTTATGAAGATAAAATTAAACTCTATAAAATGAATTTGGATATTTTATGTTTTTCAAATGAAATGCTATGGAAATTAAACTGTGTAAAGAAATGAATAAGTCACCATTGTTCTGGACATAAATCACTCTTAAAATAAAAAGCACTTACTTATATGCCAAAATTAAATCACAAAATCACTATTGCTTAGAAATAAATCACTCTCATTTTTTAAAGGAACTCACTCAAAATAGGAAAAGAAATATTTCAACATTCTTGAAATAAATCACGCATGAAATTATAAAACTACTCTGCAATAAACTACTGCTACTTCGAAAGAAAACTATGAATCACTTCTGCATTTTAACATTTTCAAAGGAAGATGAATCTACATCAAATGGAAAATGAAAACTATGTAAACATCTACTTCAAGTGGAAAAGTGGAATTCTGGAAACAATTACAACATTTGATAGAATGAAAACATGAACTGAAACTACATCAAATGATAAAACAAATCTATGAAAAGATCTGTATGAAAAACAAGAAATGTAGAACCTTCTATGTATGCAGGGGTCCTCCACAAACAATGGTTTCAATGATCTACTCCAACAGTTAGCTATGTATAAAGTCTTCAAGGTATTTCTTCAATTAAAAGGAATAAAAACAGAGTTTAAAACTTCATAGTCACATTACAATTTTCGCATTGTTCAGGTATTTGTTTGCCCTGTATTTATAAAAGCCCGTGCATAATTGTTTCGAGGCTTTTATGCCTATTTAGACTAAACAAATCCTATCATAAACTTTCAAAAATAATATAATTGTGTTTCTTCGCGATTTTCTATTTGGCAAAGAAAATCGTGAAGTGTGATTGACTTAGAATTTGGCTCGCTTGTTCAACCACGTGTTGACCTGCTCCTTTGACCATGCCATTGACTGGTTTTCTTTGTGAATTGATTTAGATAGATAGGAGGAGATCCATGAGTAAATCAATCTCCAACTATCTATATACTTCTTTGCTCAGTTGGCACCTCAGAACCTGACGAACCATGGATATGGCTACAGAAATGCGGATCAGTTGCAGAATCACGTCAATTCCATAGCTAATACAAAATTTAACTTAATAATAAGGAACATTGTTGAATATTAAATATAGGTTATTTAAATATCTTACCATGTCAAAAACTTGTAGTTTAATGCTTATTTGAGTTGATGATGATGATTAAAAAGGAGTAAAAGTAGGAAAAATGAAGTGTCAAAATGAAGCAAT
Organism: Pinus albicaulis; assembly: GCA_034641835.2. NCBI lineage: Eukaryota > Viridiplantae > Streptophyta > Pinopsida > Pinales > Pinaceae > Pinus > Pinus albicaulis. Next base: position 418,804 of record JAXQQM020060896.1, on the reverse strand, counting down.
CATGAGGCTCTACATTCCACCACATGGAGGTTATTGCATGTCCTCATGGAAGAATGAAAAATTGATGATCCTTTTCAGCTACTGCATTTTCCTCGAGACTTCTTCTAGAACATCCAAATTTATCTTCTTTGCCTTCTTTCTAGCCACCACCATCCTTGGCTTTCTCATCAAGATTTTATATTTCAAATTTATGACCTATATTTTGAGGCTTTTGTTCTTTTTCTTTAACTCCTTGTTTTTCTTGTACCACAAGCCAAATGCAAAAGAATATTTTCATTCTTGGTTTTCTCAATTTTGTTTTGCAACATTAAGGCTTCATGCTCTTGTTGTATGTGCCTATTTAGTGTCTCCAGCTCAAAGATTTCTTGTTTTAAAGTATTTACAACTGGCGGTTCTTATGGACTACTAGATTGAGCTTCTACCCTTTGATTAAAGAATTATGTTTCCCCTACATCTCTCTGCGGTAGAGATTCAATGTAATCATAAATTGGTTTATGCACAGGATCAATTTTTGTTGTTTTTCGGCCCAGGTTATGAATAGGACATATAACAGTTGGTGATGGAACACTCAGTTCTTCTTCTATATCAACATATTTTGTGCTATTTGGGGATGATTCTTTCATTTCTTTTCGAAGCCTAGCACTTCTTATTACTGTTGGAGGAGGGTTTTTATTTCTTGCTCTTTTATTCTTTGTTTTGGTTCCTCCGTTTTCTTGGATGTACTTCTTTCTTTTTTGATGTCTTTCTTCCTTCTAACTCATTGCTTCTGAATGCTTCCTAAAGGTTCTGCAATAGTAATCTCATCCTCTGGTTGCTCTTGTGTTTTTTGTACATTTTCAATAGGGCTTTCATTTTTTCTCTTTATCCCTCTTTTTGTTTTGCTACTGTTGCGTTGCTCTTGGTCTCCTTCTTTGAAATGATTCATAACTAGAAAGTTGTCCCAATTATCACCCAGACTTTCAAGATGAAACTCAATAATTATTTTGATAAATCCATGGTGATACATGGTGTTTTCTAGGAATTGGATCCTCCTTTGGACATTCCCTGACATCTTTATTAAAATATTCAACAAGAAGTATGGGATATTTACCTCATTTCCTTCAAGAAATTGCATCAACAGACAAACATGATAAAAGAACATACATCCAAATCTCCCTTCACAAGTGACAAATGTTTTAATTACTAACAAAAAATTTCTCCATTTACCCTTAAGTGATGTGCTTGGAATTCCTTTCTTAAAAATGGTGGTGTCCATACCTAGATTCTTCAGGAAGACCTTCTATTCTTTGCCTTTGATGCCTTTGTTCTTGAACCACCTCTCTCCATTTCTCAACAAACTGGTAGCTTCAGTAATAAAATACTTTATCATTGAAAATTTAATGTCTCCAATTTCAACCTCCATCCCATCGAAGGCCCTGGAAAATGACTTGGTTATTTCCTTGTTAAAGCCTTCGAATTTCTCCACAAATTTTAACCACTATGCTTTCTGCAGTATTTCCTTCATCTGTGGGTACCTTTCCATGAACTTCCTTCCCTCTAATTTAATTCTCACTATGATGTAGGTTTTAACCCTGTACATAAATTTTTGGCAAACGAATTCTTAAAAACATAAAATAAATAATAGCGAGAGCATAAAACATAAAACAGATGTACACAGAGATTTTCCCCCTGGATCCTAAATTGGGACTACCAACTTGATTTTTCATTATATTCCTTTTAATGTTACAACACATATATATACATGTTGAAGCATTCTTAAAACCCAATCCATTAACCCTCGATTAGAACATAACCGTAGTTCCCTTGACTGGATCTACAAAATACCAGGGGCAGAAAACCATCATGCCCCAAAACCTTGTGCAAACCCATGCGTAAAACCATAGGCAAGTCCGCCCACCTAAAATAGTGTCCAAAAAAAAAAAATTCCCTGGGCATTGCCCAAGCCCCATGCACCCAAGGATAGTGGGGGGCTACCTCCCACCCCTTACCCCCTGCTTTGCGCCTGCTTCTAGTCATGGAAAGAATATAACACAAATTCAACATATGACTCCCATGGCTGAGAAGTTTCACCTCAATATTGCTTCATGGCAGGGTATGAGTGAGGGTTTCAGATGATGGTATGCCTAAGAGGTTTAGAATTAATGAGAGCGTGAGTGAGGTTGAGAGGAATTGACCTTTAGAGTATGAGTTAGGCGATCTTAACAATGAAATTGGGATTCAATGTTGGAGCATTTGCGTAATGATGAGGAGGGAATAGTGGATTTTGGATTTGATTTGATTTGACACGATCCACTCTTATCAATAATGTTTTTGAATTGGTGGTATAATGCCTATATGATTCGTATAGTAATTTTAAACCCTTATTATCAAATTTTATTTTTGCATCTGCATACCTTTGAATTGATGTTTCTAACCCTTGGTTGTTCCTTTTTGCATTGTCTTCAGGTGCTTTTAGCGATGGATTTCCTTAATTCTTCAATTTATTTAGTCAAAGGTTCCTATCAAACATCAATTGCAGAAATCTATCAGAGTTGCAGAATCTCAGTAATTATGTAGTTGTCTTTATTCTAGAAAGAAAGGGATGCAAAGAAAATGGGATTTTAGAATAGGTATGAAGAAAATTTAAGGTGCCAAAAAGAAATTTGTTTTCACCTTAGATTTTCTATAACATAGTTACCAATCAAATAGGTAATTGAACTAGTACCTACTTTTTTGAGGCAGCAAAAAAGCACCCGATTTTGAAAAGTGGTGATACATAATCACCCCATTTTTTTTTGGGCATATTTTTTACACTTTATTTCTTTTATTTATGAAGTATGAACATTTGTTTTAAAATGTTAGTGATTTTCATGCTAATTTTGAAAAGTGTTGATGCATCATCAACTTTTTTTTTTTTAGAGTGGTGATTCTCATGCTAATTCTGAAAAGTGTTGATGCAACATCAACCATTTTTTTTAGAGTGGTAATTTTCATGTTGGTAATAAAACATAAAAATAAAATAAGAAAAACATGACAAAAAAAACTCAAATATAGAAAAATATATAAAAATAATAAAAAAAAACTAATAAAAATGTAAAATAAATAAATAAAATTAATTTGTAAAAATAAATAATTAAAATAAATAAATAAATAAAAATTTAAAATTAAATTAAAAAAAGGAAAAACTAAAAAAACAAATAATTTAAAGAAAAAAAATTGAACACATATATATTAAAACAGAAAATTTAAAACCAATTAAAATTGAAAATTAAAATAGAAAAATAAAAATACAAAAAATTAATTAAAATTTAAAAATTTAAATTAAAAAAAAAATTAATATGAAAACAAAATAAAAAAATGAAAATAATAAAACATTAAATCAAAAAAGACAAAATTTATAAGTAAAAAAGAAAATTAAAATAGAAATTTTAAAATAAAAAAAATTAAGATTAAAAAACCAAAAGAGAAGAGAAAAAACATTTTAAAATCATTAAAAACAAAAAAAATCTAATTGTTTTTAAAGCTTAAACTATTTTAAAATTTTAAAAATGAAAAAAAAGAAAACAAAAGCATTTTTCAAATTAAAATTTAAAATTTTTTAATAGATTATCTAATAATTAAAAAAAAACCTAAAAATATTAAATTTAATAATAATAAAAAAATTAATAAAATTTGAATAAAATATTAAATTAGATTTAAAAAAAATATGAATTATAATAAATAATAAAAAAAACTAAACCATTATTAAAATTTCATAAATAAAAAAGAATCGAATTAAAAAATATATATATTTAATTGCGCCGCCCAAGTGGCGATGGGAGGTCGATTTTGAGAATTGACCTCCCGCCCAGGTGGCAGCGGGGGCCGGCCATTGGGTGACAAGTAGCCCCTCACTCGCCCAGTGGCCAACCCCATTGCAACCTAGGCGACACAATTAAATAATTTGGTTTTAATTCATTTTTTTTTTTAATTAAATTTTAATATATTTTTTTTAATTTTTATGGTTATTTATTATATTTCATATATATATATATATATAATTTTAATTTAATTTTATTAAATTTAATATTATTTTTTTAATTTAATTTAATAAAATTTAATAAATTTTGTTTTTTTTTTTTAAATTTATTTAAATTTAAAATTTATTTCTTTAAATTATGGTTTATTTTCTTTTCAATTACATAAAATTAAGACTTTTTTATTAAAATTAAATTTTTATATTCTAAATTAATTTGTTTTTTTTTTCATTTAATATATATATATATATATATATATATATATATATATATATATTTTCTTCCCTTTTTTTAATTTAAATTTAATTTTTTTTGTTTTTTTAAATATATATTTTTTAATTTAATATTTTATTTTATAATTTATAATTTATAATTAATTTTTTCATTTTTTGTTTTTAATTTTAATTTAAATATTATATATATATATATATATTTTTTAATTTATTAAAATTCAATATATTTATTTATTTTATTTTTTTCAAATTTAAATTCTTTTGTTTTTAATTTAATAATAATAATTTTTTTTTTTTAAATTTATTTAATTTTACTTGTTTTTAAAATTTAATTTTTAATTTTTATTTTTTAACGTTTGAAATATTTTAAAATTTTAATTTTAAAATTTTTTTATTAGTTTTTTTCTCTTAATTTTAATTTTTAATTTTTTTTTATTAGTGTTTTCTCTTAATTTTTTTTAATTAAAAAAAATAATGAAATTTGTTTTTTTTTCAATTATTTTAAAATGTTTTTTTCTTTTATTTTAAATTTTTAATATAAATTTTTATTATTCTAAAATTTTTGCTTCAACGCTTTCTGTTTTCCGGGGTGTTTTTTGCACAAAAAAAATTGGCTTTTACGTCTATTTTTAAAAATGTTGAAAATTTACCTCGAAAAAAAAAGGTTATTCCACAATACAACTTTTCATTTTCGAGGTGTTTTTTGCACCAACAAAAAAATGGTTATTTCTTCCATTTTTTAAAAATATTGAAAATTTACCTCGAAAAAAAAAGGTTATTCCAGAATACAACTTTCCATTTTCGGCTTGTTTTTTCATGGTTTATTAATGTTTTTTTGTTAGAGTTCATGTTTTGAGGTAATAGTTCCCATTTGATCGGTGACTATGTTCTGTATAAACATGCCAATAATTGTTGGTTTTCATGTTTATACCTTTATTTATTTATTTTATATATTCTCCCTTTTATTATTATTATTATTATTAAAAAAAAAAATTAAGGAAAAATAAAAGAAGAATAAAGCTTTAAGGTGGAGGAGCAGAATTATTCTCAACCAACTTCAAATTATAATTGTTTTGAAAAATCTTAACAAAATCCTCCTTTGTTAATGGCTTGTGATAGATCCTTAGTCGATGTCCATTTACAAGGAGAGGAACTTTTTCTTCATCACTATTCCTGATCCTGACTTCTCCATTATCAAATAATTTTTCAATCTCATAAGGCCCAAACCAATGAGTTTGAAATTTTCCTTGAAAATCCTTAAATTTTGAATCAAAGAGTAATGCCCAATCTCCTGCTTGAAATTTTATTTCTTTGATATATCTAGCATGCTGCTTGGATCTCTGTTATTGAACTAAACTGGTCTTTTGGATAGCATATTGTCTCATTTCATCCAACGCATTTAGTTGTTCCATTCTATGCTTTTATGCTTCTGATAGGTCAAGTCCCAATTTAACTGCTATTTTGAAATTTTTTATTTGGAACTCGATACAAAATAGGACTTGCTTCCCATAAACAAGTGCATAAGGACTATGTCCTGTAGTGCTTCTCCATGTAGTTCGGTAGGCCCATAAAGCTTCTAGAAGCTTTTATGCCGAGTCCCTTCTATGAAAATGTACAATCTTGATAAGGATTGCTTCAATCACATTGTTAGTATATTCTACTTGTTCATTTTCTTGTGGATGATATGGAGTAGAATTTCTACGCTTGATTTTATATTCCTCCACTATCTTTTGCACCATTCTGGATGCGAATTGAGTACCCTGATTTGTCACAATTTCCCTTTGGACACCAAAATGAGTAAAAACATCCTAAAAAAGAAATGAAACTACAACATTTTCAATAGAAAAAGAAAGTTCTTAGCTTCTACCCATTTAGTAACATAATCAATGCACAAAATAATATACCTCTTTTGTCTTGATGGTGGATTGATTGGTCCGACAAAATCTAGAGCCCACTTTTCAAAAGGTTCAATAAGTACCTAAGGTTGTAGAGGCATTTAAGCTAAAGGAAAAAGTTTCCCCATCCTTTGAAAACTATCACATCCCTTAACATATTCTTTGACATCCGTAAAAAGGGAAGGCCAATAATATCCCAAGAGAAGGACTTTGTAGGAAATTATTTTATTCATGAAGTGCCCTTCACATGGTTCATCATGAGATGCCTTTAGTATCTCAGGTATTTCATATTCTCTTACAAATCTTCGAATGATGAGATCTGGACCTGTATTTTACAATTCCTCATTTATCCATGAATAAGATGCACTCATTTGAATTATCTTTCTTCTTTCTCTAGGAAACAAATATGATGGTACATTAGAGAATTTTTGAGGTCCAAAATGAGCCTCATAAGAAAAATGTACAACCAAAATAAACAACCAATAGGATTCGTGATGATGACGTCAACCATAGGGGATGACTTACCATTTTTTGGGTAAAGATTTAAAAAATATTAAAAAATAATAAAATAATAAAATAACAAAAATATTTTTTAAACTTATCTCTCTAATGTTTTACTCAAATTTTAAGTGATAGTACTCATTGGATGCAAAATTTAATTACTCATCCAAGGAGTACCCATGTTTCATACTTTTGATGGAACCTGCTATAGGAAAAATGAGAAATACAAGAAAAAAACGTGATTGAAATCACTTTTTCCATGTATTTATCATTTTTCACAAGAGCATACTTTTGATGGACCCCGCTATAAAAAAATAAGAAATACATGAAAAAACATAATTGAAATAATTTTTTTTCATGCATTTCTCCTTTTTCGTGGAGCAGGGTTCATCGAAAGTATGCAACATAGGTACTCCTTGGATGAAGAATCAAAATTTTCATCCAACAAGATGAGAAATATATGAAAAAGCGTGTTTGAAATAATGTTTTTATTTTTATTTTTTTTAATGTATTTCTTATTTTTCATGGATCAGGGTTCATCAAAAGTATGCAACATGGATACTCCTTGGATGAAGAATCAAATTTTGCATCTAACGAGTGTTCCGGCTCGAAATTTGAGTAAACCCATAGCGAGATAAGTTGAAAATACTAGTTGAAAATTTTGTTTTTTTTTCCCTCTAAAATTTGATGATGTAATATAATCTTGTTTTATAATTTCCTTAGGAGGCCCATTTAGACCTAAAAATTCCCCTAATGATTTCCTTGTAGCCAAATAGTTAGCAATATCTACAAACCATGGAGATTTAGTGGATATTGCAAAGAGATATTCATCAGGAAAATGATCTTCTACATGTATATCATTGTTATGATTTTGAATTCTTGATAAAAAGTCAACAACTATATTTTGTTTTCCAGGTCGATCGAAAATAGTGATATTAAATTCCTGCAGCAATAATAACCATCTTGTGAATCTACCATTGGTAATTGATTTATGCATTAGATATCTAATTGCAGAATGGTCTGTATGAATGAAAGTTTCATAGCCAGTGATGTAATGTATGAATTTGGTAATGACATGGACAGCGACTAAAAAATCCTTTTCAGTAACAGTATAATTTAACTCTACAGGAGTCAAATTTTTACTTGTATAGTAAATAGCATAAGGATTCAAGTCCTTTTGTCTTAATACAACTCTCATAGCTATATCTGAAGCATCAGTTGAAATGTGGAAAGGAAATTTTCAGTTTGGTCCTCTCAAAATGGGCGCTTCAGAAATCTTCTCTTTCAAAGTTTCAAAGGATTTTTGGCAATCAAGATTCCAATTGAATTCACAATATTTTGTAAGAAATTTGAAGGGTGGAGATGCAATTTTTGTGAAGTTTTCTATAAATATTCTATAGTGCCTAGTGAAACCAAGAAAAATCCAAACATCTCTTTGAAAAATTGGAACTACTAATTTATAAATAACTTCTACTTTAAATGAATCCACCTTAATTCCATTTCCTGAAATGTGGTGTCCTAAAACAATCCCCTCAGTAAACATCATAAAACATTTTTCACGACTTAGTGAGATATTTTCTTCCTTACATCTTATGAGAACTTTTCCCAAATTGTTAAGAGCATCTTCACAAGAATTTCCATATACTATAAAATCATCCATATATACTTCCACACAATAATGAATTAGATCAGAGAAAATAACCAATACTGCCCTTTTGAATGTTGTTGGTGCATTACATAAACCAAAAGGAAGTACTCGGTAAACATAAGTTCCCCATGGACGGGTAAATGTGGTTTTGTCTTGATCTTCTGGTGCAACCTAAATTTGGTTATACCCACTAAAACCATTCAAGAATGAGAAATATTTCTTCCAGGCTAATGTATCTAAGAATTGATCTATGAAAGGTAATAGAAAATGATCTTTCAAAGTGGCCTTATTCAGCTCCCTATAATCAATACAGACTCTCCATTTTCCATTATTTTTAGGAACAACTACTAAAGGTGAAACCCACCGACTTTCTAATATTGGATAAATGAAATTTGCATTCAATAGTTTTTGTAGTTCCTACTTAACAATTTCCCTTAAGTTTGGATTCATTATTTCTTGAGGTTATCAGATCAGTTTGGCATTTTCTTCAATATATATGTGATGCATGCAGTTTTAAGATTAATTCCTTTCATGTCAATGTATTCCCATACGTATGCACAAGAGTGTTTTTGTAATATTTATATTAATTTATTCATTTGAAATTCTTCCGATTTTTATTTACATTTAAATTTTTTCCTGGAAACATTTCTATTGAAGAATTTCCAAATTCTTCCATAGAATATAAAGGCATTTGTATGGATGATAGATATTCAATGTTGCATTGTTCTTGAAAATTTTGACTAATCTCATAGTATGAAGATGATTCATTATTTTATATTGAATTTAAAGATTGATCTTCTTCAATAACTTGTGAGATAGTAAAAATAGGCTGTATATCATTATCATCATCTATCTATTCTTCATTTTCTACATCTATCATTGTTTTTGCAGGTGGATACAATGTGAATTTCTTTGTTGAGATTCCATTAGAGATAAACATGTCACTGGATCCATAACTAATAAAAGCATCGGTTGTAGCTAACCAAGGTCTCCCTAAGATTAATGGATGTCCTCCTAAGTTATTATTTGGTGTTAAGATCATAAAATCAAGTAGATATTCCTAATAATCTAAGGATACATAAATGTCCTCTAACACACCATCAGGTTTAATTACAGATCTATTTGCTAGTTGTAACAATGTTGGTGTATATTGGAGATTAGGAAGTTTTAGTCAATCCATAGTTTGTTTACTCATGATGTTTATTGCTACTCCTAGATCAATTAGTGTGTTTGGTATTTCAATACCATTGATGTGTGTTTTCACAATGGGAATTCCTGGATCCAGATATTTTAGAATCATTGTTTTTCCCATCATGATATCTGCATTTTTTCCAACTAACTGAATTCTTTTGACTTCTTTTCTTTTTCTTCCTATTTTTTTGATACTTAACTCCCTAATTGTCTTTGCAAATTTGAATTTCTTTGATAGCTTGTAGCAGAGGGATTTTTATGCAAACATTCTTCAAATCATCTAACATATCATAATCACGCATCATGATATGTTTTTCTACTCCTTTATCAATTTGTAATATTTCAGGAAAGGGAGATTTTGAGATAGATACTGAAGGTTGTTCCATAATGGGAGTTGAGTTTATTGGAATATCATATGTAGGAGTGGCTTGTTTTTGGAGATTTTATTTCTGATGAAGAGATGTCTCTTCTTCATAATGATCATCTTTATTCTGAGGATTTTTATTTTGATGAAGAGGTGTATGTTCTTTAGAATGATCATCCTTTTCTTTTTCCTGAATGACAACAGATAGTGACTTCTTCTCCAATACTCTACCAGATCTAAGTGGAACATTTTTAAGATCTAATGGAGTTATCATGTAAGTCTGGAAATTTTGTCCCTCCATATTGTAAACAAACTGTGAATTTCTATTATTTGGTTTAAGAAGTGGTTGGGCAAGAAACCGATTTGGTCTTTGTGGAAATGGTAATAAAAGTTGTGGATTTTAATTTTGAATCTGAGTTTGAGGTAGTTGAATAGACTAAGGAAAATGTTGTGGTGGAAATTTTGGGTAAGGTTGTGGATATTTGTGATATTGAGAATATCTACCATTAATATTTTTCCATCCTTGTGTCCAAGGTTTCCATTGAGACCAAGGCTTCCATGGCATTGGTGTAGTCTGGTTATTTTGTGGGGGTTGAGTATACATTTGAGTTTTGAATCCTTGAGTTTATGATCCTTGCTATGGTATTCTAGAAACAAGACAAAGAGGATCTATTTGATTTGGAATCACTTCCTCTTGATAAACAACTTTAAGACCTGTTATTGAAGGAATTTGTTTTGTATCGTGATTTTATGTACATATAACACAAGTTTCTACACTTTTCATGTCAAGAGGGCATTCTTTCAAAGAATGTTTCTTTGTTGTGAAACCAACTCCAAAAATATAAGAAAAGAGATATCAACGCCTTAGAAATAAGACACTTCGAGGGGGAAACCTCCAATATATTACATGAATGAACAATTCTTGGATGATACAAATGACCAAAACCTCCTAGTGGGGCCACAATGTAATCCTAGCCAACCTAAAAATAATAATGTAAGGGCACAATAATAAAAATATGGGGGTTACAGGGGTACAATAATAACAATAAGGGGGGCTACACTAACATAATAAGAGACTACACTATTAATATAGGGACTTAACATGCCCCTCTCCTTCAAACAAGTGTTGTCCTCAACACTTGATTATTTCTTGATGCTTCTGTATAAAATTCTCATCCTCCCATGTGGAATATTCTACAGGAAATTTCTTCCACTTGTTGAGATACTCTGAAATTGATCATACTTGTCAAGTTCTTGTTTCAGTGACTGCTTCAAAACTTATTTCGATTTGATGTTGATCTTCCTGTTGTTTCATTAGATTTTGCACCAAAGTTAGGTTATCCTTTGAGAGTTGGAGAACTTATTGTTGATACTTGATGTGATCTTCCACTAATTTATCATACATATTAGCTATTATTTGATCCTTCAAACCATCCAACTTAGCCTCCATTTCTACTTTTAAACCATTTATGTCATCTTCAGTTGCTCTTCTTAAGGTTGAAATTTGTTGCACTTAGTACCGTAATTTTGATATCTCATACTGCAATTCTTCCTCTTCATGCGTCATAATATAGCTTTTTGAGGGCTTAATGGGTATGGAATTATTTTTTGGAGGCATTATAGAACCCAATACTGATAAAAATTCTAAAATATGCCCTTGGAATCACTTCAAACTAATTTTTCAAACAAATGTTATGTAATTTTAAAAACCAAATACATACTTTTTTCTTGCTTTTGAGGAGCACGATATTGAAACTGAATTATCTATGTGATTTCGAATCTTCAATATTTGAAAATTTTCAATAAGGTATCCCTCTAAATTATATTTCAAATGCCACAGGTCTAACCTAATTTGGATTCTTGAAGACAAAGTTGTACCCAATATCCTATGATGACCTAATTAGGTTAGACCTGTGGCATTCGAAAGATAATTCAGAGGGATATGTATTGGTTCAGTAGAGCGAACTTGTACGAATTGCCACGTGTCACTGTTTCGTCTTTTAGCTCTGAAATTGATAGAAAAGAAACTAATGTTCGTCTACTTGTGGCCAATTTTTACGTAGCTCCAATCCGATGCTCCGAGAGAGTGTTATGAATATTTTCCCATGATCACCTCTTTGAGATGAAATTCAGGAGCCTAAAAAAGCACTATCTTCCACAGATCATATCTTCGAAAATATTCCGAACCATGCTCTAAAATTTTGCGATGATTTTCCTTAGGATGTTAGCTTCGTACTCTAAAAATTTCAGATTCTGAACCTTCGTAGAAAAAAATTTATAGTGCAAACTCCACGATGACCTCTTTAGATTAAATTGAGGAGCCTGCAAAAAGGCCTAATTTTTTTTTTGTAAGTAAGCAGTTGTATTAAATCAAAATAGTGTACAAAAAATTACAAAACGGCTGCCAGTATCCGAAGGTAGAGAGGCTGGACAGCCTTGAAACGTCTGTAAGGATAGACATAGACACAGTGACTCGGACATATGCAAACAAATAAAACAAAGGTTGATCGCCATGCCCATCATTACATATATACCCAAGGACCAAAAGGTCAAAATTGGAAATCCACGTTGGGATGCCCATAGGAAGGAAAAATAAGCCTAATAGGAGATACCAAGTGAACATAGACAAGTAGCTACAAGCCGAAAGAAGCCAACCAGAAAGCGAAAACAAGATCATTACATTTTATTCTACTCCGCAGACCCACTCAGACCGGCCGAACCTGGACCTTCAGCACTAGGGCGCTTTGCAACCGAACCATCAGCAGTTGGACCCCCAGAACACGGACTCACTCTAACATTGCTCAGAGGCACAGTACGCGGATAGTGCCGACAAATGACAGTTGTTCTGGAACTTTCTGTCAGGAGCTCAATGGAAACATTTAAAACATGACGGAGGTATAGCTCGAAGAGCCTGATGAAGCACTCAAGACGTTTGGTTAACGTCTTCATCTCCTTAGTTAACGAGTTGAGAGAAACTTCCAGCTTATCCAAGCGGGCAGTATTCTTCGCCGAGGCCATCGAGTTGGCCTGGAAGGCCTCCTTAACCGCTGCACCCTGGCTACTGAGGGCTTTAGCTAAAAGAGTTTTCATGAACCAAGCCATTTCTTGTGTGCGCAAAAATTGCGTGGCCCTCATGCTCAGGGTGCCAAGGTTAGGGACCTAATCCATCTCCTCCTTGATGTCTTTGCAGTTTAAACTGGATCTGGCCTTACTGTTTTCCTGCTCAAGATCATGGATAATAATATTTCCCTTGCCAGGGACTGAGTCTCGAAAAGTTTCCTTAGCCATCTTCAGATTTTTGGCCGCCTTAGAGCTTCGGAGAACATGCTCAGTCATGGTGGAAAACTCACAGTGAGAGGAAGAGACAATGCAACTCGTTGCGGCACTGGAACACCAGAGTCTATCTTTAGCCACGAAATTTAAAACTCTGTGAGGAAAAAAAAATAGACAACATCATAATATAAGGCAGAGAGGCCCAGCTTGCGAAATAATGACCAAGGGACGTGACCCTGTCTGGCCGGCTGCCACCCCTAATCCTCCATAGCAGAGCATCAATTGGCCAATAATGACCGAACAATCAACACAAAACTCAAGAGACTTGTCCACGTGTCCTTGCCATCTTTCCCCTTATTCTACTTTATGGGATTGCCTTGATTATAACATCTTTTCCAATATTTGGCATGGTACAAACTTCTAACTCGCCACCTCCGAATAATAAAGAGCCTTGAAGCGCCGGTTGTAGAACCCATTAGAATTATAGAATGTCAGTACTTTGGAGATTATTCTCCACTGTAGGCACACCGTAAAGGTCACTTCTCGAAATGCGCAAAAAATCATCCCTGAGGTTGGGACAAGTTACCTCATTCCAAAATGTGTCAATGGTGTCATTCGGATGGTTGACTGCATGGTTGGCTAAGGCGTCCGCTAAGGCATTGGCCTTCCTCCAAATTGCATGTAAGGCAACACCTGTGAGAGCATTGAGATGCTGGACAATGAGATCACCAGTAACCATAGCCAGATGCCAATGTTTGGAGACCCTTTCCGGCTTTGTGCCATTCTGAATTTTCTTAGCATCTAAGATAGCCAGTAGGGAGTCCCCTTCCACCACCACAGTGCCATTTCCCATGCAAATAAGGATACGCATACCTTGTTCCAAAGCAGAAAATTTAGCTTCATTGTTTGTTGCTTCTCCCAGAGACATACTGAAGATGTGCACAATGTCACCTTTGTCATTACGGATAACTTCCCCATAACCTGTAGGACCCGGGTTGCCCCTAGAGGCACCATCGAAATTCAGCTTAAGAATACTAGGCCGGGGACACATCCAAGATTGCTGAGTCTGACCCGAAAGAGGTTGCAGAGAAGGGGAGTGGAGGCACATGGCCGACCCCAAACCAAAACTAAGTAAGACGCGCTTATATTCTTCCAAAATTTTCTCTATTTGAGTAGAATTGTAGTGGATTAGCACTGTCTCTTTCATATTCTGCATGATAGATAATCTATTTTCCGCTTCATTCCTGGTTTCTTTTTGGAAAATTCTTCTATTGCATTCCTTCCAAGTTGACCAAACAATAAACCCTGGACAAAGTTTCTAGAGGTTGTTGACAATGTCGCAACTAGAGAATTTATTCTCAAGTTGATTATAGTATTTTGGATGGAAGCCCTGTCGCGATCAATCCGTTTAAAAATTTCTTGCATCCCCATCCATAGAGAATCCGTCCAACAATAGGAATTAAGGATATGGTTCATATTCTCCTCCGCATTAAGGCAAAGAGGAAAATGGGAGGGACCCTGGAAGCCCTTTTTGCATAGGTTTCCCCAGGTTAGGGTCTTCCTATGCAGTAGAGTCCATAAGAAAGTTTTAACTTTGGGTTAGAGAATAGTGTTCCAAATGTTTTAATGCCCTTGCATATTTTCTTCAAGATGCCTCCGATCTATGTAGAGCTTAGCTTCCTTTAGTTTATAGTTACTTCCTTCTAGATTGCCCCATCGCAATTGGTCCTCCTCCAAGGAGAGTCGGATTTTGCGAGTATCCATCGCTGAAAGTAGGGAGATAGAAAGGTTGGCCATCTCGTCCGTATCAGAGGGAATGTTGAGGTTCCAAATTCTCCACTGAGGGTTCACCGCATTCACTGCCCAGTAGTGACCCACCTTGAATAAACCCTGTTCCTGGTACTTTCTTTGCAGGGAGAGGAATTCAGGGCGTTCCAGCTTGGGCAGTTCTTGCCAAGCGTCCTCCCAGAAAAGGTCAGTGTTGTCATTCCTAATTTCCCAGAAACAATGATCAGAGATAATATGTCTGTTAGCACTTGCCAGGTTACAGATGGGGGATCTGGCTTGGATATTTGTTAGTCTGATGAGTTCCTGCTGATTCTCCTCCTCAGCATATTTGGCTTTCCATAGATTAGTTCATGAAAAAGTAGGAAATTTTACCCACCTCCACCACAGCTTAGCTCCACTAGATTTATTCACCGTTTCCAGGTCACACAGACCGAGGCCTCCCAGGATTTTGGGCTTGCATATCTTCTCCCAAGCCACAAGAGCCCATTTCTGTTTAACTGCTCTATCGGACCAAAGGAAATTTCTATGAATATTTCTAATTTTTTGAAGAATTCCTTTGGGAGCCAGTAGAATGGATAGCATGAATTGTGGAATGGCTTGCAGTATCGCCTTGGTCATCGTTAGATGACCAAAAAAGTTTAGGGATCTACTGTTCCAACTGTTACAGCAAGCCTCGAGCTTCGAAAGCAGTGTTTCCCAGTGAATCTTTTGCCAAGGTTTATTAGTTAGAGGGATACCTAGGTATTTGGAGGGAAGGTATTTCTTGCTAAACCCAAAAATAGTGGTGAGATGTATTTGGACAGCCAGAGGGGTGTTGAAAAATAAAATGGAAGACTTATCAAGGTTAAGGTCCATACCCGAGGCTAAACAGAACAAATCCAGAATGGCTTTAAACCTGCAAGCTTCCTTGACCGTGGGGGAACCATGCAGCATGGTATCATCAACAAACTGTTGATGTGTAGTGGGAGGGTAATTTGATAAGGGTTGGAGACCTTTAACAACATTCCTGGCTTGGGCCGATTTGATAATCCTACTTAAGCTTTCCATGATAATGACAAAAAAAAGGGAGGAAATGGGATCACCTTGGCGGATGCCACGGGTGGGGTTGAAGGGGGAGGAGGGTGCCCCATTGACAAGGATGGAGAAGTTAGGAGTTTTGACTAAAGCTAAAATCCATTGGATCCAACATTGATCAAACCCAAAAGCGGTCAGAATATCCTCAATAAAATTCCAACTCACCTTGTCATAGGCCTTGGAAAGATCCACTTGAATGATCATGCCAACCTTTTTTTGAGCTTGGAGCATATGAATCATTTCCTGAGCCAGTAGCACATTGTCCAGGATTTTCCTTCCCTCGACATAACTAGACTGTTCCTCATAGATAATGCAGGAAAGAATGGGTTTCAATCTATTAGCCATCACTTTCAATATTATCTTGTATAGCACGTTGCATAGAGCTATAGGTCAGAATTTAGAAGGTGTTTTGGCTGCTTCTTCCTTTGGAATTAGGGCAATAAAAGTGGCATTAAGGGACCTTAGGAGGGCCTTAGATTGTCGTGAATCCTCCACCACTTCCCAAACTTCATGCTGAATAGTGTCCCAACAAGCCTTGAAGAAATCTATGGTAAAGCCGTCCGGGCTAGGAGCCTTTCCATTGGGCATGTCTTTCACTGCTTCTTCCACTTCAACCAAGGTAACCGAGCAGTTTAGGGAGATATTCTGATCCTCAGTGATGAGATGTGGGATAGAGTTCCGGACCTCCCTTCTGGCTATTGATCTATCAATCATAGGTTCAGTGGATATTTGGCTAAAATGCTCGACTAGGAGAGAAGATATGTCCTGATGCGAGACAAAAGTGTTGCCATGCTCATCCCTTAAGCTGGTGATCTTGTTTGCACATCTATAGTCCACTGCAGAGCGATGAAAAAATTGAGTGTTCTTTTCTCCTTCCTTTAGCCATTGGTTGTGCGGTTTCTTCTTCCATAGTATTTCCTCCTGCTGGCATCTTTGATTCCATTTTTGCATGAGGGTTTGTTCCTGGTTGATGGTCTCTTGGTTTATTATACCATTAAGCCAATCAGTGCGGATAAGGGTAAATTTATCCTCAAGGTCCTTCTTATCTTTGAAGATGTTGCCAAAAACTTCTTGGTTCCAGTCTTTAAGACGGGCTTTGATGTGCCTGAGTTTGGCCTGCAGCTTGTACATTTTAGTGCCCCTAATGTCAATCGGCTCCTGCCATCACACTTTGATATTCTTCAAGAAGTCAGGATGAGTTAGCCAAAATATTTCGAGTCTGAAAGGTCTGTTCTTGGGGGTTCTAAGGACAACAGCGTCCAGAGTAACAGGCTAGTGATCAGATCCCCCACAAGGGATGATGTCCGATTCAACAATCACCCCTTCCAAAAGGATTGAGTCAGCAATGAGGAATTGATCAAGTCTGGAGGCTATTATTCTGTCACCCCCACGCTTGTTGTTCCAGGTGAAAAACCCAGACTTGGAGAGGATTTCCACTAAGAGGAACTCATGAATGAAGAAATTGAAGGCTTCAGCATCCCTGTGCAGAGCTCTAATGCCTCCCTTCTTTTCAGCCAGAGTTGTAATCATGTTGAAATCGCCGCCATAAATTGCTTTGGTAGAAGGATATCTTTGATGCAGCTTTGATAGGGTGTCTAACAAATTTATTTTGTCTTCCAATTTTTGGGGACTATAGACATTAGTGCACAGAAACATGCTGGATTCTCCTATTATCTGTACTTCCAAGGAAATGTATGATCTGCTGGCTTTAGCATTGAGAAGATGAATGGATTAAGGATTCCAGAAGGAGGCTAGACCTCCCATAGCCCCAATGCCATCAACTTCCATGTATTGCATTCTTTTGCCAATGCTTTTGCATACTTCCTTGATCTTTGTACTAGAACATTTGGTTTCCTGTAAGAATATCATATCTGGGTTTTCCTTTTAAATCTTCTTTTTCAGCAGTCTTTGTTTTCGTTGGCTATTGAGTCCTCTTGTATTCCATGAGAGAATCTTCATGATTAACATAATGAGGAGGTGAACGTAAAAGCCTTAAGGGTTTTCATCTTACCCGAATTGAGGAGAAGCTGACCTAGCTCAAAGAGGGCTTCCTTGTTCGTTCTGCGTCCCCTTTTTTTTCTATGTTTTGCATTGTTGCTAGAGAGGTGCAAACTTTGAGCATTGAATCCCAGGCTTTTGGTGGCTCCATGACCTCTTTTTAATCCATGTAGTTTCACATCCCGCCTTGAGAGGAATAGGTAATTTATCCTATCTATTTCTTCTTCAGGGACATATTCCATTCCTTTCTGCTTCCACTGTTCCACCATGGTGTTCAAATCCATATCTTCCTTCTCAATTACATCACTTAGCTCCATATCCTCTGTTCCCATCTCACTTGAAACCATTTCTGCGTCTCCTTCTAGGTCCGTGGTGAGAATGGTGCCTGATTCATTTGCATTGAGATAGTCAGTTTGTAGAGCTGTGATAGTCTGTGCTGGCTTGGTCAAAATGTTTTGCTGTTTGTCAGAAGTTGGAAGGGACTTCGAAGCAGCGACCTCCTCTGTCAGTGTTTCAAAGGCATTGCTCATGGCCCTGAAAGAAGGGCCTCCTTTCTGTAGGACTTTCCTATTGGTTCTCTGTTTTCCAGTGGGACAAGTGAAGCCATCCCGATTCTTCAATGGAGTGTCTTTAGGTTTTTCAGCTATTTTTTTTAAAGGGAATTCCCTAAACAAATGGCCATGTTCATGACACTTCCGACAGCGGAAGGGTATTTTTTCATAATCAATATCTTGAAAAAAAATGCTCATCCCTAAATTCTAACCATAACCCCTCATGTAATGCTCCAGATACATCCATTTCAACACATATGCGGGCACAAGAGGTATACCTTTTTTGCAGAGTGGCCTCGGAGGCTTGGATGAAGGTTCCCAAAGTGTTTCCAATCTGTTCCAAGGCCACAGGCCGCCAGTAATCAATAGGAAGAGAGAAGAGTCGTATCCACACTGGGACATGTGTGAAGGTTTCAAGCTCTGGAGCAAAGTTCGGCTTCCATGGTCTCATATAGAGACCAGCCAAGGCATAAAAGTAAGGGCCGCCGTCAAAGATGTGGTCCCTGTCTTCCAGGTTAGCAAACACAACTCTGAAAAATACTTTCGCCCCTAGATGTAGCTTCACATCTCCTTTTGGCTTCCACTGTTGACGGATCCAGAGGCATAACGCTTTCTCTGTAGGTTAGAACCCATAAATTTTCAGATGACAGCATGGATGCTCATGTGGTCACGATAGTCCTGTAGCTATGGGTCAGAGATGATGAATTTGAGACTGTCTTTGGATTTGGGCTTGCAGTGCCCCTGATCATCCATTTTCCAGCCGTTAGCGGCATAACCGCCCAACATGGCCTCCTGGTTGGCTTGTTCCTCGTTATCCTCAGAACCCTTGTCTTTTCCTCCTGTTTCTTGGGTTTTTTGCTCAGGAGTGGTGTCCCTTTTGTCTTTTCCTTCTGTGATCTTGATTCCATTTTTCCGTTTCTGCTGTTGGGTTTCTTTGGTGTTCCCTGCTGCCTTCTTCTTGCCTTTTGACTCTTCTTTCTCCAGACTGGCAGACCCAGAGATCTGCACACCTTCCAGAGGTCCTTTCCCTTTTTCCATTGTAATATGTTTGAAAGTATGGGCCCCCTGGACCCCCGCATGGTGAATTTTCTGGGCCAGGGCCAACCCCCACTCATGTAGATCTGCAAGCAGGGCTCTTCGCTCCTCCAGATTGCAGGAGAAGACCTAGCCTGTTGCAAAACCCAAATTCCCGCCGATTTCCTCAGAGCCGAAAAAACACTCGATTTACTGCAAAAATACCTAACTTCCACAGATCATATCTCCGAAAATATTGCGAACCAAGCTCTAAAATTTTGCGACGATTGTCCTCAGGTTTTTGGCTTCGCACCCTAAAAATTTCAACTTCTGAAACTTCGTAGAAAAAAAGTTATAGCGAAAATGCCATGATGACCTATTTGGAGCAGTGAAACCCTAGAATCCAAAGCTCTGATACCAAATGTTGTGAAACCAGCTCCAAAAATAGAAGAAAAGAGATATCAACGCCTTAGAAATAAGCCACTTCGAGGGGGAAACCTCCAATACATTACATGAATGAAAAATTCGTGGATGATACAAATGACCAAACCTCCTTTCTATATATAAGAGTCCATGGGGCCATAATATAATCTTAGTGGGGCCACAATGTAATCCTAGCCGACCTAACAATAATAATGTAAGGGCACAATAATAACAATATGGGGGTTACAGGGGTACAATAATAACAATAAGGGGGGCTACACTAACATAATAAGGGACTACACTATTAATATAGGGACTTAACATTCTTTCTGCACTTAGGACAAAAAATATATAAGGCATCACTTTCAACTCTTTGCTTGTTTTGTAATTTTAAAGTGTATATTTGTTCACTAAGACTCCCTAAAATGTTTGTTTTAAATTCATCAAGAAAATTGCTTATTCCAGGCCTACTTACTGTTCCAGTTGCAAATTAATTAATTTTAGAGATGATGAGATATTTTGAAATTTTTCCAACTCTTGACTTACCTCTTGAAATATGTATGCATAATTCAGAAATTTCTAGTAATGATAACTGAGAAATATCCCCTTTTCCCATCTGTTGTGGAGGTAAATCCCCTCTGCAGATAGAGGCGATCCCTACTAGCCCAGACCGGGTCTAGCAACAATCAATCACGCTATAGCGCAGGTTCCTAATTGCAAATAAACCAACTAGCGATGAAGGCTTACCTGGAATCCAACACAGTCGTTGTAGAAGAGGTGGCGCTCCCATTCCTCAGCTCTGGCAGATCACGATCCCCACGATCTCCGTGATGGGACACCTGCACATGCGAGAAACAAAACAAACGCAAGCGTAAAATCCAGTAGATGCAACTATATGTCAGTCAGAAAGGACATAACTCATCATCGTAAATAACAACAAGAGTGGAACCATAACCAATAGTTGTTCATTAATAATCAATCAAAGGAAAATTACAACAATAGTTCTGACGCTGAATTCTCCTTCGGGGGGTCGCCAGCAGAACACGTCTCGAAAAGCCTATCAAGGATGGGACAAACTTCTCTCTTCGGACCTTGACGATAGTCTCCTTGCTTGAAATTGGCCTTAAGGGAATTATGGAGGCTCTTGCAGCATAAGGCTCTTGGAAATTTGGGAACTTGAAGACTAGCTTGCAATGGAGATGGGCAAGCTTTTATAGATGGAGGAAGGGGAGTTGGGATCCCTATAATTATGGGATTGGACCTATCCTCAAGGAAGCTTCCATGAGAGGTGGCAAACCACTTCCTCTCTATGGAAATCTATAGCCAAACCTCCCAACTCAAGATAGATATCAGTTCCTGGATCAGTTAGGATGAAACTTCCGCCATTTATTTTTAAAAAACATTCCTTAAATTGGCTGGCGCGAGTACGACTCTGGGACAGAGCGCCAACTGGCGCGGCCTCTTTGAAGTATTTTCCCCATTGGCACAGGTACTGAACTGCCTGCTCGCGCCAATGCTAAAAGGGCCATTTTTAGGGTTTTTCACAAGGAGATGTCTTCAGAGCAATGAAAGCTCTTGTTCAGAGGGATGTCATGAAAGTGGTTTCAAGCCATGTCACTGCTCACAGGTCACAAAATGAGCCCTCCAATGTGCGGGACGGGGATTGCAGGGACGGTGACAAATTACTGTGTAACAGATGCCCCCTAAAGCATGAGGCCTGAGAGAGAGAGAGGGGTGAAATGCTTTACGAGAACGTGTCCGACTGAAAACTCCGCCGTTGGAAAACCTGCGTGAAGAAATACAACTGATGTCTCAGACACATGACATATATGTGGTATGGGCGCAGCCATCCATAACAGAGTATACAATAATCCAGATCCAGGGCATGGACGCAGCCATCCAGTGAGGATCGATAAATAGACTCAGGTATGATCGCAGCCATCCAATCAGTGAGTCATGTAAATAATCATAATAATCCACAAACTCGCAGCCTGGATTACAACAGACACAATCCAGGGTCTTGCGCTCCATCTCAACCCGAACAAAGTACAAGTTCAAGCATGCGAATATGTGATCTGAAGTCGAACATGCAAGAACATCACCTGATTACTAGCCAATGATGAAAGCTGTTAACAGACGCGAGAGGTACCACCATTAATGTCAATGGTCCTCAAGGTAATACAGGTACAATCTATGGCATGTGAACAGTGAGCTGACGTCGAACACCCACAGAATCACTCAATCGGATTCCAATGATGAAAACCTCACATCGAATGTGAAGAACCTGCCATTGCGACATGCAGGCTCCAAGGCACCAGAAGGGAGTCTCTAGATCAGCTTCCTGGATAATGAGCTGAAATCGACAGGAAGTGACCTTGATCGAAGGTGGGCCATAGTGTTTCCCACATCATCGACACGAGGCAGAGGAACATAATGTCTTTTTGAATCAAGATTAGATGAGAATCAGAGGAAGGTTGGTACTTGCAGAGGTCAACTTCTCTTGAACATATTGATGGCACGACAGTGGATTTGGCAGTATTTGACATCAAAATATCAGAGGTCATGGTGACGAGGCAAAGAGAAGATGAGAGGTCAAAATGGATCACCCAAACCCACGGAGGAAAGTGAAAAATGAGATGAGATTTCCCCAACCCGACACGAATGCAGACAAGTGCCATGTCCAAGATCGACATACTGCCGACACGACAATGATGTTGGTTCCATTTTCCCCACCATTTCGGCGAGTACCTCTTTATTTTTACACAAGCTTGAAGAGGATACCATATTCTTGTCATATAAATTCGTCCTTCGGACGAATCCATCCTAGTACATTTAACGAGCCCTAGGAAGGAGAAACGCGAATAATGTCATCACGACTGAATCCGATGTCATCAGGTTTAACGAGTTTGAAAAAGGAAGAACTAGGCATCTTTTCATGTTTCGAGAGTTTGAAAAGGCAGCGGAAAAGTAAACTCCAATAGTCCCTTTTCGTAAATAGTTCCTTAGATCCGAAAAGGTAGAAAACTATGTCTGAGGAAACCTCCTAGTCGCGATAGGCTAGGGTATTCCTTTTTCGTAAATAATCTATCCCAGCTCAAAAAAGGGGTAAACGTATACTGGGTAGATGTCGTTTCGCAGCCACTTTAACGAGATCGAAATGACAAGGGCCTCAGCAATCTTTTCATGTTTAAAGAGAGTCAGAAAAGAGCTGAAAGGTGACTCCTCCTGGAGGAACGAGTGGTATAAAGGGTAGCTACTGGTTCCGGTAATGGTGGAATTGCTCTGAACAAGATAAAGGTTAAGAGGCTGGCTAACAAGACCACTCATCGCAGCGGTTCCTTAGGAACGGGTGAAACAACCAAGTGAAGGCATATGATCGGCCAAGCAGATAGTGACGATGGAGTGAGAAAACCAAGGCTCATCTGGCAAAAATAGGCTGATAAAATGACAATCACAAGAGGTAAAATGGGAAAGGTTTAATTTTTACACAAGCTTGAAATCAGGAAACTCTACTTGAAGTTGGTTTCATTTTTACACAAGCTTGAAACAAAGATAAACTATGCTTGAAACCGGTTTCATTTTTACACAAGCTTGAAATGGAAACAAACTATGCTTGAAAAAGTAAGCATGCCCCCAGCATGGTGACTCGATTCGAGGTACATGCCCCCCCAAGCTTCAGTCTGTATGAAAGGCAGATGGAGTGAAGGTTCAAGTTACGAGATCAAGAGAAAGACTCGACTGGGATTTTACGAGATCTGATCAAAGACTCGAATTGAACAAGAACGTGTTTCATTATTTTAAAAAGGTTGACACATTAAAAGAACTATCCTCAGGACACCTTGTTTCATGGTTTAAGGAGCTTGACACAAGAAAATGAACTGTGCTCTGACAACCTTGTTTCATTTTTTAAGGAGCTTGACACAAGACAAGGAACTCTGCTCCGACAAGACCCGATTTCATTTTTTAAGGAGCTTGACACAGGAAAATAACCATGCTCTGACAGACCTCACCATAATGAACAAGAAGTCATCGCTTCCAAGAGTTCTACTCCCGATGGAAGGAAAACATCCTGGAAGTCAGGACCCAATGCCCCTAGCACCTGATGCATGACGACATCATCACTGAGCACAGGCACGGGGTAGGTAGCCACATAGTTGACCTGCGGTGGGGCAGATACAACGGGTGGATAAAAACCAGAAAGGGATGATGGTGGGCCGGGGCTTGCCAAGATGAGAATTCCAGAACCAAACACGAATAACATGATTCGTCCTTTTTCAGGGAAAACAATGATAAAGTATGGATATATGTTCTTGCATACAGAGACAGAATGGCATTTCAAGAGTGCATTGAAATCTAAGGGGCCTGGAACAACCATCACGTCCATATGGACAGTTTTACCTCCCAAAGTAACAAGTAACCTTGGAAGGATCCCCAACGGTTGACTAGTTCTTCTGTTAAATGCCAACAGATTTTGCGTAACAGGAGCAAGCGGCGGTGAACTGAAAGCGTGCCAAGTAGTTGAGGATAGAACACTAACAGATGCGCCTTCGTCTATAACAGTGCTAGGTACGAGCAGACAAAAAGCCTGTACTGTGATCTCGAAAGGCACACAAGACAGAAGGCGGTATCCAGCAAATCGACTCCAATCAAAGGAAGCGACCAAACTACTTGGAGGGGCTACCATCGAACCAAGATGGTCTTCCCCTGGTGTTACGGAAGAAGAAGGAGCATCCTCCATGACCTCCATCTCGAAGGCGGGAGGAGTATCCTCTGAGACCTCCATCACGGGAGGCGGAGGAGCAACTTCTTGAGATATAGGGACAGGAAAATCTTTTCCCAAGTCCGAATAATCTGAAGAAACCAGAAGAACATGAGGGGTATGAGATCCACTCTCAACGGAAAAGACCTGCTGCATCGTAGAAGGGGCTAGCTCAACCGATCCCATGACCAATGGTTGGTCGGGGATGGATTCCTGAATTTGAATTTCCAAGGGAGCGGGATTGACCAAGGATGACTCTTGACCAATCGTGGCATCAACAGGTGGAAGACTCAAAGAAAACCGATTATAACCAGCTGGAAGGCATGGTGTAGAACTGGTTACGTTGTCCAAGACTCGTTTGGCTTCATCCATATATGGACAAAGGTGAATGACATGGTGCCCTTCACACAACTTACAGGGATTGGTAATCTTACCCTGCTTCTTAGGAGCTTTACCAGCACCAGTTGAAGACGTGCCCCCAACCTGACTCTCAGAAGCCAAAGGCAACGGTGGATGACCATTGGACCATACTTCAAGCACCTTGGGAATGCCAGGGCAATCTCGAAGAATATGGTCTCCCGTGCACAACATGCAAGGGAACTTGACTCTCCGTGGAAGGTTGGAAGGTTTATCAAGAGGAGACTTCTTAGGCGCAATAGCCGCAGAGCTAGCCTCTCCTTTATCGGACTTCTTCTTCTTTGTATTCTTCTTCTTCTTCTTAGCCACCCGGTTACTTGAATCCGTACTTTTGACTTGTGCGAAGTAGAAGATGAGGACGTTGTAAATGTGTGAAGAAGGAGGTAGGTGGGTAGGTCCACCTTGGAATCAACATGATGTTGTTCAAAGGGAGGAACCTGGGATTGACCAAGAGCCGAGACATTCGGACCACAGAGGTTGAAAACAACCAAACATGCAACCCAACAGCTAACCTTAACCCAGAAGGGACAACGTTGCCATATAAGGAGCACCAACATCTCCCAAAGGAAGGAAAATGGCCAGGATTCCGACGGAGGGAATTCCTTGGTTGGTGAACTCCGAAAAGTTTCCATCAGCCATCAACAACTCAAACCGCACACCTGCCAAAACCAAGGCACACAATCAACGGCCAACAAGAAAATTCTAATGTGGCGTGTGATCGTGTGTGATTTATTTTACCACATTGAAACTTTAGAAACTTCACCATTTCATGTTTTAAGAGTCAAGAAACGGTTGAAAAGGTGACTCTATCTCTTTCAGATTTGACGCAAGCGTGAAAGGACAAGCACTTGGTGATCCTTTCAAATTTAGAGAGTCAGAAAAGATCAAATGACTGCTCAGGAATACTAGGAAAAGGGTGTACCAAATAACCGTGAACTGCAATATACACCTTGGTTTCAAAATGAAAGAGAAATCACCCGACTACCCTATGTACGTGCGCATAATCTCCCCAAGTCAAGGCCCGTACTACAGTATAAAGCAGTAGACTCAGCTCCTTACGGATAAAGGATAGCAACCTAGTGGGGTCTCCCTTTATATACGCGATGGTACGGGGAGCACAAGTCCGTACTAGTGCTGTCTAAAGCCAAGAGGCAAACGACAGGTACTAGGTTTAACGAAGCCGGAACACGTCTCTAACCTAGACCTCTAAATATTTCGTTAATGTTTCAATGCTTCCTTAGGTAAATTGAGTAAATTTTAAAGTTTATCTTCAATTACGTTCCAGTTTTCAGGCCCTAGCGAGTGTCATATGACGATCTTCTATATGCAACTATATGAGAAAAGAAAACTTTTCAATTCGATGAATGCTATCTAGTTAAGGGAAGAGCTTCAAACAATGATGCAACAAACAACAACACTGCAAAAGAAATCCTTCCAAACTAGATGACTTTCACTATCCAAAAGTAATCTCAAACATTCAACGATGTGAATAATGCAATGTAATCTATGCAAAATCCTCTTTTTTGAAAACTATGCAATTGTGATCTATGCACAATTTCCTCTTTATTTTCAAATGATAAGAATGCACTCAATGCATTTTTCGATGAAATGAGAATCTACTTAATGGATGCTTTTAATAAAAGAGAATGCAATCAAAACGATTTCTAGTTTTCAATCATTAAACAATGTAATCTAAGTTCAATGATGGATCTCAAAAAACACTTTTCAATGCAATGTGATCTAATACATTTTAACGAAAAGAAAACTATGAGATGAAAACTAAAAGAACGCAAATCTCCTTAATGAAGGATGAATGCAAAAGAGATGTAAACACTAAGAATGCAATCGTTGTTTCAAAACACTTTGTAACAAAATTCCTCAAAAGTTGACAAGACATATGAGGTCAAACACAAAGAGGACTTCCAAAGCATGAGATCAAAACAAGGCATTCATTCCCTTTTACATCAAATAATCATGGAGAGAAGACATTTCAAACAATGAGCAATGTAATCTATTCTCATACATTGAAAATATCGGAAGGGAAAGACACACTGGTGAAGGATTAAGGGAAAAAATCTCAATTTTCACACACCCTGAAATTGGCTCGACTTGTACATTGACAACTAGCGCCAACTGGCGCGACTTGCACACTGAAAACTAGCGCCAATGGCCAATTGGCGCGGGTTGCTAACTGACAACAAGCGCCAACGCCTGAAAATGAAAAAAGAAAGAATTTCTCCCAACCAAGACCAGACTCACCACTTCAAGCAGAATCTCCAAGACTCAAATGAACCATGTGATCTAGGCTCAAAGCGAGACACACACAGATCAGGCTCAGGAAGCTCAGAACTGAGCAAACCCTAGTACCTCACAGGATTGGCGCGACTGTGAGGCTGAAACTAGCGCCAGAGACGAATTGGCGCAGGTAAGACACAAGCAACCTGCGCCAATGGGCGCGACTGTCAAGCTAAAAAGCGCGCCAGTCTAGTTTCCCAGTCAAAAAATAAAAAAAAGCAATCCAACAAGCAGACCAGTGATGATCAAGCTATCAAAGACCCAAATTCACAGAAAGAACCAGCCCAGAAGAGCTGATCAAGCAAGGACGATCAAGAATCAACCGAAAAGACAAGACAAAGCTCCAAGTGTTCAGTTTACAAACTAAACCGGAGATTGACTGAAGCAGCTTTGATCTACTTTGCAATTGCAGAGAAAAAGCGTTTCGAAGGCTATCTGGCTAACTTCAGGCTCCATATATAGCTTATAAAATGAACAACAACAAGCTAACGATCCCCAGCGGAGTCACCAATTTGTTGTGGAGGTAAATCCCCTCTGCGGACAGAGGCGATCCCTACTAGCCCAGACCGGGTCTAGCAACAATCAATCACACTATAGCGCAGGTTCCTAATTGAAAATAAACCAACTAGCAATGAAGGCTTACCTGGAATCCAACGCAGTCGTTGTAGAAGAGGTGGCGCTCCCATTCCTCAGCTCTGGCAGATCACGATCCCCACGATCTCCGTGATGGGACACACACACATGCGAGAAACAAAAAAAACGCAAGCGTAAAATCTAGTAGATGCAACTATATGTCAGTCAGAAAGGACATAACTCATCATCGTAAATAAAAACAAGAGTGGAACCGTAACCAATAGTCGTTCATTAATAATCAATCAAAGGAAAATTACAACCATAGTTCTGACGCTGAATTCTCCTTCGGGGGGCCGCCAGCAGAACACGTCTCAAAAATCCTGTCAAGGATGGGACAAAATTCTCTCTTCGGACCTTTACGATAGTCTCCTTGCTTGAAATTGGCCTTAAGGGAATTATGGAGGCTCTTGTAGCATAAGGGTCTTGGAAATTTGGGAACTTGAAGACTCGAAGACTAGCTTGCCATGGAGATGGGCAAGCTTTTATAGATGGAGGAAGAGGAGTTGGGATCCCTATAATCATGGGATTGGCCCTATCATCAAGGAAGCTTCCATGAGAGGTGGAAAACCACTTCCTGTCTATGGAAATCCGTAGCCAAACCTCCCAACTGAAGATAGATATCATTTCCTGGATCAGTTAGGAAGAAACTTCCACCATTTATTTTTAAAAAACATTCCTTAAATTGGCTGGCGCGAGTGTGACTCTGGGACAGAGCGCCAACTGGTGCGGCCTCTTTGAAGTATTTTCCCCATTGGCGCGGGTACTGAACTGCCTGCTCGCGCCAATGCTAAAAGGGCCATTTTTAGGGTTTTTCACAAGGAGATGTCTTCAGGGCAATGAAAGCTCTTGTTCAAAGGGATATCATGAAAGTGGTTTCAAGCCATGTCACTGCTCACAAGTCACAAAATGAGCCCTCCAATGTGCGGGACGGGGATTGCAGGGACGGTGAAAAATTACTGTGTAACACCATCATTTTAAGGATATCTATCCATTCATTAATGGATTTTAGTAGGAGAGCTTTCAAAGTATCTTCATCCAAATTTTCCATTTTAGCCCTCTTAAGATTATAATTGAATATTTCAATTAAATCCTCAAGATTTTCATCTTCCCTCTGCATCATTTTAAAAACCCCATCCTTACGTTATGAGGCATGCAATAATCCTTATATTTGGATAAGAATGCATTTTTCATTTTAGTTTTTTATTAAACCCATGAACCATTTTAATGCTGCATCCTTAAGAGTTGCTGGCAAAAATTTCAAATTTTGAGAATCAAGCAAGTAGTGATAATATCTACATAGAACTTCGAAATCAAAAAGAAATGTTTCAGGATCCTCACTTATTAATCCATGGAAGTTAGGAAGGATAGAGGGTGAGATATTTTTCATTGTTGTTGTGGTATCTTCATCATAGATAGGAAACCCAACAGGATCTGTTTCTACTCTGTCTTCTCCTCCTCTTCCCCTTCCTCTATCTCCACCTCTTCCTCTTCCTCCATCTACACTTCTAGGTTCACCTCCTCCAGTTATTAAATGTTCAACATTCACATTGTGTACTTCTCCTTCTCCTTCCCCAGTCATTATAGATTCCTCAGAACTATTATAAGGTTCCAAAATTGGATTTTTTTGTTCTTCTTCTAATTATTTTGGTTCCTCTATCAATGGTATATTATAATATATTTCTTCTTCCTCTTCTTCTCTAGGGACTTCTAGTTCTTGAGTTAAAAGTTGTTCCCCACTTGTAATTAGGAATATTACTCCTTTTGGTGGGGATGTAGGATCTTGTTCTTCCACAACTGCTTCAGTTGATGAAGTTGGTGAATTTCTAGGTTGAATTTCAAATCATAATACCTCAGGAAGTTTATGTCTACCTACAAAGGATGGTATACGAGTTTAGGTGGATGGTGTGGCACTACGAAGTCTTGGTGCGGTGATTGGTGTTGTTGGAATTAAGCTTCTACTTCTAGCTACAAATCTACCACTAGAATCTCTTTCTCTATGCATATCATTTTTCTATTTTTATTATGTGTGTGTGTTTTTTTTTAGAAACAAAAAAGGCCTCTATTTACACTTCACTAGAAATGAAGCCAAAATGTTTAGTCAATTTATTTTTCTTAAATTTATTACATAAATTATTGACCGAAGTTGGTAAACTTGTGAAGTGCAAGTGCAATATATATGCTAGAGGCTTCTTTTAATCTTAGTTTATTGGTGTGATGATTGAATTTGTAGAGATTTCTTCTAAGGATATTTTTATTCTTTATGAAATTGATAAATTTAAATTACAACTAGGTTCTAAAAATTAACATGCTTCCTACTTTGCACAAACTAAAACACTTTTTTCTATCTTATGAAGAAGTATTAATTTTTTTTTTTTAGTCTTTAAGAATTCTACCAGTCTAATGTATGAAGATAAAATTAAACTCTAGAAAATGAATTTGGACATTTTTATGCTTCTGAAATGAAATTCTATGGAATTTAAACTCTATAAAGAAATGAATAAGTCACTATTGTTTTGGATAGAAATCACTCTTAAAATAAAAAACACTCACTTTTATGGCAAAATTAAATCACTAAATCATTATTTCTTGGAAATAAATCACTCATACTTTTGACAGGAACTCACTCAAAACAAGAAAATAAATATTTCAATGTTCTTGAAATAAATCACACATGAATTTATAAAACTACTCTGCAATAAACTACTATTGCTTGGAAAGAAAACTATGAATCACTTCTACATTTTAACAATTTGAAAGAAAGATGAATCTACATCAAATGACAAAGGAAAACTATGTAAACATCTACTTCAAGTGGAAAAGTGGAATTTTGGAAACAACTACAACATTTGACAAAATAAAAACATGAACTGAAACTACATCAAATGTTAAAACAAAGCTATGAAAACATCTATGTGAAAAACACGAAATGTTGAACCTTCTCTATTTGCAGGGGCCCTACCACAAACAGGTGGTATTTGCTTGCCATATATTTATAAAATCCTGTGTATAACTATTTCGAGGATTTTACACCTATTTGAACTTAACAAATCCTATCTTAAACTTTCAACAAATAAAAAAATTGTGTTTCTTCATGATTTTTTATTTGGAAAAGAGAAATTGTGAAGCGTGATTGACTTAGACTCTCGATTTCTTATTCAACCATGTGTTGACCTACTCATTTGACTATGCCATCGACTAATTTTCTTTGTGATTTGGTTCAAATAGATAGGAGGAGATCCATGAGGAAATAAATCTTCGCCTTTCTATATACTTCTTTTCTTAGTTGGCACCTCAGAACCTGACGAACCATGGAGATGGCTACAGAAACGCGGATCAGCTGTAGAATCACATCAATTCCATAGCTAATACAAAATTTAACTTAATAATAAGGAAAATTATTGAATATGAAAGATAGGTCATTTAAATACCTTACCATGTCAATAAAATTGCAGTTTAATGCTTATTTGAGTGGATGATGATGATCAAAAAGACAGAAAAGTAGGAAAAATGAAGTGTCAAAATGAAGCAATCATGAGGCTCTACAAAAGGCCATGGAGAAGTTGTCTTCTTTTCAAGGAAATAATGCAGTTAGTGCTAGTGACCACCTAAAGAAATTTAATATTTATGTGGGTTAGTGGTGCACTACTTCTGATTATAATCACAAATATATTAAGATGAGGCTCTTCATCCTTTCTTTGGAAGATGATGCTATGGATTGGTTTCATGATTTTCCTAACAATTATTCGATTCTCTGCAAGCTATTATCAATGCCTTTAAGAATTCAATAAGAGTTTTAATGATATTGCAAGTGATTTACCTCAATATCATAAACCTCCTAATAAGACTATTTTGGTATATTAGATCAATGCATTCCCTGTTGATCCTTCCTATGAGTTATGGTGCACTAAGCCTAATGATGTGAAGGTTTCCAAAACTTTGGTTGAGGAAATGGAAAAATGTAGAAAATCCTTTGGGAAGTTTGAGATTCCAGGTTTTTCTAGTGGTCATATTAAGAGTCAATTAAAAGGTAAATAAGTTAAGTAAGTTGATAAGGATCCTATTAAAAAACTTACACAACTTATTAAAGATATGAAAATTAATCATGCAAATCAAATAATTTCCCTTCAAAATCGTTTGATCAATATGGAGAGTTCTCAAGGAAATAAAGTGCAAAATAATAAAAATAATAATTCATGGCAGAGAAGGGGCCCTCTTAGTGAGCAAAGACTGCCTAATCCACTTGAGTCTACAAATATTTTTGATCAATCATTACCATATTGTATACCTTGTGATAATTTTCATGATGAGGCCATTTGCATTATTGTAAGAGGGATTTTGGATAGTGGAAAGGCATGGACAAGCTACCAGATATATATAGTTGATAAAGAACATCACTTATCTATGGAGGATTGGATGGAAGTTATAGAAAATAGTCATGATGTTGAGACACTTCCATCCTCTTATAGCATTAATAATCTTAATGATGAAAAGGATTTGATTACCGAGTTGTATGGAGAAAAACCTTCTCTGGAACATGTCTTGGAGATTATGAAGGATAAAGGATTAACTTATGAGTGGAAGAATACAGAGAAAAAGGCGAATCAAATTACCCCTAGAGTTTCAAGTCCGATTTGAATATTGACTTAGGAGGATGGATTAATAATGAAAAAATCTTGGTTCTTATCACTGGGATTCTAAAGATTCCCTTTCAAAAGTATAAATTTGTGAAGGTTATTGATGCTCCTTGTGTTGAGGTTTCTCCTGAAAATAGTCCTAAGGTTGTCTATCAGGATGCTTTGATATATCTGCAAATTATGGATTCAAATAATAAATATCATCAATCTTTTTTCATTACTTTTATTCTTAATGGTTTTCAATTATATAATTGCATGTTGGATTATG
The DNA here is from genome assembly GCA_034641835.2 of Pinus albicaulis. Lineage (NCBI taxonomy): Eukaryota > Viridiplantae > Streptophyta > Pinopsida > Pinales > Pinaceae > Pinus > Pinus albicaulis. The sequence continues at coordinate 385,850 of JAXQQM020060896.1, read as the reverse complement.
GTATCAACTTGTGTTATGAATAAGAGGGTAATGGAGCAGCTTAATTTAAGAATCTCTAGACCGTATTACAACATATGTGCCATGGAATCCAAAAATATTGATATTAATGGGTTAATTAAGGATTTGCAAGTTCATTTGTCAGTTTATCTTGATATAATGATTGTGATGGACATTGTTGTAGTTGATGTACCAGATGCTTGTTGTGTGCTTTTAATTGAGAAAGTGGGTTTCTAATCTAGGAGGGAGTATTCAAATTAATTGGGCATATGTTATGATTACTCCTCTTAGAAGTAGTGGATTTGTTAGACTTAATAGAGAGCCTAAAATAATATTCAACGTTGAAGACCCCAAGAGACCCCATAATGAGGTTATAATGAAAAAAACTAATATTTGGATCTATATTATCTTGTCTAACTCCATAGTTCCTTTGGATGAAAACGTTGATGCTTTGAAGAATCAAGTATGGCATATTCATTTTGATGGTACGACTTACAAGCATGGTAAAGGTGTTGGCATTGTGTTGAGGTCTCCCCTCGAATCATATTTTCAGGTTTTCCTATAGATTGGAGTTTAAATATAGCAACAATGTGGCTGAGTATGAAGCCCTTTTTCAAAGGTAAATTTTCATGTAAGAATGATAGACTTAAGAAATATTGAAATGTGGTTTGGGATTCCATGGAGTTGTTTGATGCTTTTAGTCTTGAGACCATACCTAGAGAAAATAATAGCCATGCTGATCAGCTTGCAGTTGTTGCATAATTTTTGCAAATGTCTGATGGAATGATAAATGATAAAGTCAATATGGAGGTTATCTTTAGGACTTCGATCCCTATTAATGTCGAGCATTGGCAGGTGTTTCAAGATGATAGTTAGGTGGTTTTGTAATAGCATTGGTTAAAAATCCATGTAAAAAAATATAAGACCAAGGGCATGGGACACTTATTCCAAGCTGAATGGTGGGAAAAAACATCCTAGTGGGTGTTCATTTTGGTTTATTATGGATAAAGGAAATTGGAAAAGACAAACGTAAAGTCTTTGAAAAGGCAAGTGGCATTATTGGAATTTTATTTATGAAAATAATGGAAATTAGGAGAAAATAAAGGTGAATAATCACAGGTTGCATGTGAGGAGTAAATTGAAGGAAAATAATGGAAAATGAAGAAATTAGAGGCCTCCATAATAAAAAGGCTTATGAGGATCAGTTGGAAAGATGTTGGATTAAACCTTTTGTCAGTTCTATGGTGGAGCTCTCTTTTATTCTCTCTATAATCAACAATATACTTAATTAAGAAGTGTTTGTTTAATGGTGGAGATTTTATATTTCAAGATGTTTTATTTATGTAAATTCCTATGTTACTATGCGCATGATCTATTTCCTAATTTCATTATTACTTCATTGATATTCAACATAATATTGAATGCAAGCATTGTTATTTTTGTTACTGTAATTCCAAAGTTTAGTGTCCTATAGCCATTAGACGCTTTGTTATGTCCTGCATAAATTATGTGTTTCTATTTAATATTTATAACTATTGTATACATTAATGGTATACATTGCAAGCATGAAATATTGTAGATATTAAGTTGGTACTGCAATTGAACATTAAGAACACTTGCAGCCAATATGTAGTGTTCCATCACTGAAATTTAGTCTTTACTGAAGAAATTGGCAGGTACTTAAACCATGAAATATTGTAGAGACTAATCGGTGCAGAAATGAAACATTAAAAAAACTTGCAACCAATATGAAGTGTTACATCACTGAAATTCAGTTTCTGTAATTTTAGTTACATGATTTCATAACAAGTCAACATTAAAGACATGTTCAAAATTACTTAGGAGTAACGCCTGTATGATAAAATATAGGAGTAGGTATGAAAAGAGCATAGAACCACTTTTTCCAAAGTTGGAAAGGTACAGACAACAAAAAATAAAAGGGTTTCCCCATGAAAAGAAACTCCAAGAGGACCCAAAGGTCAGGATTTCTAGTTGGAGTGAAAATTTATTGTGCTAACAGAGATGATGATTGATATCATGAATATAATGGCAAATAGAAAGGAACATCAACAACCTCTAAGATGGAGAGGAGAATCCTGACTAGGAGGACAACAAAGATAAGAAACCTAAAACCTCCATTAATGACATGGCTTATTCTTTATCTTCTATTTCACCGTTTAAAGAAATATTGATATACCGACCTATGATGGACATGTTGATGTTAAAAATATCAATGATTAGTTCAGGATAGTGGAGGTATATTTCAGTGTCCAAGGACAAAAAGGTGAGGAAAAAAGTATACTTCACTAGGATGTTGATGTTAAAAATCTCAATGATTAATTTAGGAAAGTGGAGGTATATTTCAGTGTCCAGGGACAAAAAGGTGAGGAAAAAAGGTATACTTCACTGGGATGAAAATAATTAACCATGCATTAGAATGGTGGGAGAGCTATATGGATTCTGAGTCCCTAAAATAGAAAAATAAAGCCCCATTTTCTTCTTGGGAGTTGTTCAAAACACTATTGAAAAACTAGTTTTATCCTATCAACTCTGTCAAGAGAAACATCTGATTAAATGATAACACCTTACCAAATTGATCGAAAAAATGGCCAAAACTAAGAAGTAAACCATTATGTTAAACACACATTGATAAAACACCAAGGAGGCTTGTTTGGTTGCATTAAAAAAGAATTATCCCTCTTCGAAGGAAAGAAAATTAATGATATTTATAAGCAAGAATTTTTTACTGAAGCTACAGACAAGAAACCAACACATAATTGAGTAATAGGAAACACAAAGTAAGGTACCCAACAACATGACAAGAGAAGTATGGAGGGAGACTAACAGTGTTGTTGAGTCGAAGGACAATGGTGAGAATCAATACAACTATTGTGGTATAGATTGGTATAGTGAGACTAAATGTCTAAAATTTTCCTTGAAATTGCATTCTAAAAATCAGGAGAAAGCATCAAATAAATCTCTCACCAATATTTAGGGGCAATAATCAGAATGTGACTCCAATCCGGATTTAAAGGTTTCTTGTATGAGAATATGAAAACCACTAGCTAATGAGGATAAGTTGAAAAAATATAATGCCAAGAGAGAGTAGATTTTCTACATCAAGATAGAATTTCAATACAATGCTTTCCAAGTGAATTATCATCTCATAGATGTTCGTGCAAAATTTGAGATTAAATACCGATAAGCATCCACAACATTGTCCATTGCAATGGCTCTGGAAGAAAATGTAAGTTAAAATTTAGCATATCGGTTCATTTCATTAATAAGGTGAGATGTGATGTAGTCTCATTAGATGTCTGCAAGGTATCCTTTTGCAACACTTTTATTGTATCACAATGTCATACACCTCAAATGACTGCATAAATATAGTTTCATTAGAAGATGCAAATCCATTCCAAGTTTATGCCTATAAAGGTAATCAGAAAATATCTGTTGCTTCAGCTAGTAAAGCCAATATATCAATCAATACAACTACTCAATATTTTCCATAATGGGTTAAGGCCTGTATTTACTTCCCCAACAGTCAAAATACCGTCATTTTCTTGGTCATAAGTGGCCCCAACACCAGTATCTGATGTTACCATACTCAATTCTAGTAGAACACTCAACATAGTTTCTCCTACATTGACCAAGCAAAATGATGATGCTCCCTTGCTACAAATCCTGTTTTGTACAGGAAAAAAATATTTAGGATCATGACGTGCCAACCAACTATAATCATAGTAAACAATTTTACTTTAGGTTGTATAATAATGCTTGTATTCATTCCATTATCTAAATTTTTTTAGGGTAGTTGCAAGCCTCTTCTTCGAAAGGGAGGAGAATGTTAAGAGAAAATAAACAAGAAATAACATTGTACTGGGCTCTAATACTTTTGTATGAAGACCTAAATTTGAAGGATTGGTAAAATTTAATAAAAATCCAAGAGTATTCTCTATTTGGGTTCCTTCTCTAACTTTTTAATTTCTTGGTTCTCCTGAAGAAAACAAGTTAACTATTGTACCCAAAGAACTTGCTTCCAAAAGTGCATTTTTAATATGACTATTAGTTTTTTGGAAGATAACATACGATGCCTATAGACTGAGCCCTCTCTTCTTCTTCATATGCATTTGACATTATTTCCACCAAATCCTTGATGTGGGTTTCTGCTAGATTTCTTGCAAATTCATATTCTCCCCCATCTTCTACTAGACATGAAAGCATATTCATAACAAATAAACATAAATTAAAATTTGGACGACACATAAGTGTTATCAGTACTTGGATGACTTGTGCATTTCTCACATCAAACATTATTGTTGAACTATTAGAAGCTAGAATCAAAAGTATATGAAGAAAATAAACCTTCAAACGTGGCCTTGCCAAAGATAAAGACTCTAAAATTTTAGAAACCAATGTCCTTAGCTCACAGTGGATTTTTATTCCTCTAGATTATTCTCTAGCTAAATTAGCTAGGTTCTCATATGCATGCTCTATTAAGTCAATTTTAAATGATTCCAAAAAAATCAGTTGGAATAGAAGAGAGTTTCATTTTAATTGAGAATGTAAACATAATTTTCCTCCATTCTTGAAAAATGTTGAAGTGTAGAAAGAGGAATAAATAGTGATTATGGATTATTTTATGATATCATTCAGAGAAGAGGAGGTATGATGCCTCCATCAATTTCAGCAGCTTTCCCACACTCTATGTGCTCTATTTTGAAGAGTTCATTTGCAAGAAATTATTGTGTTTGCAGAGGTCCTTGGACAAGTTGGTGGACCAAGTGGTCATAATAATGGTTTTATGCCATTTATATGATATTGGAATCCACCCTTGACCTTTTCTCTCTCAAAGGAATATCTATCTCTAGATTACTGTGTCTTACTTTAGAAATTTAGGGATCTTCTCCTGTTGTTTAGATAGAATTGTGGGGCCACATAATAGGTCGATCTGTCGAGTGTTTCTATAGACTCTCGTTTTTCATTCAGATGCATGATTTTCATGTGTACAGAAAGAATAAATAAGAGCACACTTCGCTACCACCTGATGGTCATTCTATGCCACAATAAAAATAGAATCTATCTATCCCCTCGAAATTTATATTCCTATGCTAAAGCTAAATCAAGAAACAACATAATTTCACTGTCATTTTAGATAATTTCTTGTGCCCAAGCAGAGTGAAGACAGATAGAAAATGTATCAACTAGGGTGGAATATCTCACCACCTTTACTCTTCCTTGTTGTGTAACACCACTCAAACTAGCATCATTATGATGTTGCTACTGCATTTCTATTCAAAACAAAAGAAAATTCATAAATGTCTCTCAAATGATGGCAGAATCTTTCCCTATATTGATTGTAATATTTTTGGATAAATTATCTTCTTCAATTAACCCATTTTGGAATGTTCTCCACAGCCACGGAAGAGCCCTGGTGGCTTAGCTATGAATTTCCTAACCTTTTTTTTCACTCCATCAATAATTTCCCACATGTACTTCTCCTCGTGTTGTTGCTTTTTTTAGTTCACAACTTATTTTCCTCTGTTCTTATTTGTTTCTTCTTCTTTTTTCTCCAATATTTCATTCATAAATTGGGGTAAAATCACAGAGCTCAAACTTTTGAATGACATGGTTAGTCCCAAGAACTGGCTTCCAATCATGCCATAAAATATCTAGAAAATTTGGCTTTTTGGCATAGTTTGTATCCTTCATGACTACAAACACAATTCCAATGCACTCTTCTCCAGGAGTAAGAACAAATGGATTTCCATTTTCAAGCATCTCCACTCCATGAGGTTGGTAAGGAGGAGGGAAAATTACTCCATTCTGCTCCAATGTTTCCCTCTTTACCTCTTCCTTGACAACCATTTTAAGTGTAGGATTTGTTGATGGAGCTTTTGGAATTGATGCTTTTGGTGGAAATGGCCAAATATTATCTATTATATCAGGTCAATAATGATAATATAAAAACCAATATAGTCACATTGCAAACATAGAGGAAATGTCATTGATGGATTGTGATGGATGACATTACACAATTGGATGACACAATTATGGAATGGATTGGATTAGAAATAACAAGAAATTCTGGAAATTGTATTGAAATGGAAACATTGTTTTGGCAAAGGAAAAATTTACAATCTTCATTTATGGAAGTTTGAATCTTATTGTTTCTTACTGTGAAAATACTAATTGTTTCTTTATTGTATTGCAGGTTGTGAATGAGACAATACATACTAATGAAAAGATTGAGTTCATACCAAATACAAAAGATAATTCGCACAAGAGGACAACCTCATATTGTTTCTAGGCTCATAAACCTAGACCCTTTCTAGAATTTTCATTGATTCAGTTTAACTAAAAGAAGACATTTTCAAATGTCATGAGCCTTAGTCTACACATTTTTTTCACAGTATAATACTAATAGTTTTAGATTCATTTTTGTATATTTTATTGTTTATGAAGTTGTTATATCTTGGAATGAAAAAATCACTTATTCTAATTTGGTTTGCTAAGATTTATTCCTCTTTTCAAGTTTATTTCAGGCTTCGGTTATAAATAAGTTCTGCGAAGTTATTCTTGAGCAAGTCACCTGACTTTGATAGTGATATGTAAAAATTATGAGAATGACTTAAATAGATCTCACATACTTACTTCACTTGAGAATGAATAACGATAATGCACATTTTAGTAATTACATTAATATCCTAGTTCTTTAGTCTAGATATATTATATGACTAATGATATTATTTGATGTACATAACACTGTTACACATGTTTTCACAACTTTATTTCCATATATCTTGTTGATTGTAACTATTAAATTTTTGGTAGGCTCTTTATAAATGAATAATTTCTTGGGCAAGGCATCCCCATTTCCTTTTAATTTCATGGTTTAAAAATATCATGCATACAAAAAGACACAATCAATTTTTTTGTGTGCTGTTTTTTAGGTTATAGAAAGTCTAAAATATGATGAAATAAAATTGAATGACAACAGAGGGATTATTTCAAGAGATTAGTAAAAATTTCAAGGCTACATAGGAACAAGAATGAGTTTTAATATGCATTCCAAGTTTTTCTGGGGCAGACTGGAAAAACTGGGAACAACCAATTTTAAGAATCAAACAAATCCTTGTGTTTCCCCCACCATACGTAATTTGTAAGGACAATTTTTTTTTCAAGTCAAAGAAATTATAATTTGGGTTAGAAGAAATTGAATTTCCTAATATTTCCTCTACTATATATTAAGGATGGAAAAAGAAATCATGAAAAACACTCAGACTCCAACTGTAGGATAACATTGTGCATACTACAATATTGTTTCCACATATTCATTCTAGTTTCAATTTATAGATTTTTTGTATTTTACCCTTTTGTTTTGTATTTGACGTATATAGTGGAGAAACAAAGTTATTAATCTTTTGTATGGTTTCACAATGTTTCAAATTGTTGAATTGGTTTTCAATATTAAGTGCATCCTTGATTTTTGCTTCGGATGTTGCAGTTAACACTTTCCCTCTCAATGATACTCCTTCCTATGCTACTTTCTTACGTCGTTTACTTTGCAACATTTGGTGCAATTTCTAGTTTATACATTTTGTTACAACATCTCTACCATACTAGGTTGGTTATAGATAACCAACCTAAATTTCATCCTAACAGTTGATCTACCAAGCTTTAGATGCATCAAATATCTTAAGATCGAAATCTCTTTTAGAGTGAAAAGAGGTTTGATCTCTCTGGATGATTTGTAGTTATTAAGTTAAAATGGATTTCGACTCCTTTAATTTAACTCTTGAAATATAAAATATTCCACAGGAATTGGTTCTCAATACCATATTTTTATTACTATTTTTTTATTTTTATTTTTTATAACTCGGTTAAAATGTTTATATTACATTATATTTTTATTTTATTTATTTATTTAGAAATTATGTTACAACATTTCTACAAATCTAGATTTCATCTTAATACTGGATATATCAATCACCTAGACTAATCAAATCTTTTGAGATGAAAGATTTCATCTTAATACGAATCTATCAAGCACCTAGATGAATCAAATCTCTTGAGATGAAAACCTCTTTTAGAATGAAAGGAGATTTGATTTTTCTCGATGTGTTGTGGTTCTAGAGTTAAAATCACCCTTCAAATAAGCTATATTCCACATGCAATGGTTCTAATACCATTTTTTTTTTGTTATTTTTACTTTCATTATTTTATTTTATTTTGAATTTGTTAAAATGTTTTCATTACATTATATTAGTCTTTTCATTTAATTTATTTATTTGGACATTATGTTACATCATCTCTACCTCACACACATATAACCTATCAATTTAAATATATATAGACATAGATAATTATAATTTTTAGTTTAAAATATTAATTTTAATTTAATTTTTATATTTTCTTAATTACATTTTATATTTTTTAAATTTTAATAAAACTTATAATAATAAATATTCAAATTTATTTTATTTTAATATTATTACGATTTAGTAATTAAATGTCAATGATACATATAATAACACATATTTTGTATAAATATTTTTTAAAATAAAATATTATAATAATTAACAATTATATTCATTTACTTTTATAATTAATATAATTGAAAAATTGTTGTAAACTCAACTAATGTAAATATATATATATTTATTTTATTTTTAATCTCATATATATATATATATTATTATGTTAGTATATTTATATGTTTTTAAGATAATAATATTATTTAAAAAATATTTCAATATATTGAAGTTCATGTTATGCTTTAAACAAATAAAAAATCACTTTATAGAAAGCTTTTCTTGGTTTTGAGATGTAAAATCTCTACTTGTGAAGGTGAGAGCTTATATGACCCCAAAAATGGTCTATTATTGGCATGGGACTAACCAATGATGCTCACCCACACAATCCATTGTCAATGAGGCACAATCAGTAGCATACATGCACACAACAAACATACATAACCTAAAAACATTACACATTGACTCAGAAGGTGACATGTTCACACACTACACTTACTATGAACTTTAGTATTAACATTATTTTGTTGCATGTGCTTAAGATTGAGTATAAATATTATGATGTTGATAGTTAAATTTATCTTATAAGTTAATTGGTATGATATTAAAATTAGTAAGTATTAATTTCTATATTTTAAAAAAATGATTATGGTTAACAAAGTTTTAGAGACTAAAATTATAAATTATTAAAATTTATTAATTTTTTTGAAATAAAGTTTTATAAAATTTATTTAGTGTATCGATTTTTGTATAAATAAATAATTAATGTGTGTTATTGCAAACTGATAGTATTCTAAATATTATGTTATTTTTTTTCTTCTTTTTAAAGGATTTGAACCTTGAGTGTAATGGTTTTTTCATAAATACTTTATAACATGACAATTGTTAATTGAATTGTAGCCTCGACTAATATTATGTAATTTTTAATGTTATTATAATATGTATATTATTTTTAATTTTAAAATGATAAATTAATATTATAGTATATAAAATTCTGTTAAAATAATAATAATAATAATAATAATAAAATAATAATTAAAAAATAAAATCAAATCAAAATTTAAACTAAAAAACCCACACACATCTATCTTATTATTATTATTTTTAATTTTAATAAAACCCATAATAATAAATATTTAAATTTATTTTATTTTAATATTATTATGATTTAGTAATTAAATATGACGATACATATAATAACACATATTTTTCATAAATATTTTTTAAAATAAAATATTATAATAATTAGCAATTATATTGATTTATTTTTATAATTAATATAATTGAAAAATTGTTGTAAAGTCAATATATTTATTTTATTTTTAATTTAAAATAATATTTAATAATTCATATATATATATATATATATATATATATATATATATATATATATATATAATTAACAATTATATTGATTTATTTTTATAATCAATATAATTGAAAAAGTGTTATAAAATCAATATATTTATTTTATTTTTAATTTAAAATAATATTTAATAATTCATTTTAACATATATATATAGATAACACATATTTTTATAAAAAAATTTAAAAATAAAATATTATAATAATAAAATATTATTTTAAATTAAAAATAAAATAAATATATATATATCAATATTAGTTAACTTTACAACAATTTTTGAATTATATTAGTTATAAAAATAAATCAACATAATTTTCAATTATTATAATATTTAATTTTAAAAATATTTATAAAAAATATGTGTTTATATATATATATATATATATATATATATATATTAAAATGAATTATTAAATATTATTTTAAATTAAAAATAAAATAGATATATTGGATTTATAACAATTTTCCAATTATATTAATTATAATATTTTATTTTAAAAAATATTTATGAAAAATATGTGTTATTATATGTATCGTTCACATTTAATTACTATATATTATTATTATTATTATTATTATTATTGTGTTATAATTTTATTAAATTTATATATTTATATTGTTTTAACATTATAATATTATTTAAATATTATTAAAAAAATATTTTGATATATTGAAGTTAATGTTATGTTTTAAATAAATTAAGAAGAAATGCTACGTTTTAAATAAATTAAGAAAAATTATATAGAAAGCTCTTCTTGATTTTGAGATGTAAAATCTCTACTAACAAGGTCAATCACATGAAAGTGGGAGCTTATATGATCCCAAAAACGGTTTATCATTGGCATGGGACTAACCATTGACGCTCACCCCCACAATCCATTTCCAATGAGGCACAATCACTAACATACATGTGAACACAAACATTACATGTTGACTCACAAGGTGAGATGTTCACACACTACATTTACTATGAACTTTGGTATTAACATTATTTTGTTGCATGTGATTAATATTGAGTATAAATATTATGATGTTGATAGTTAAATTTATTTGATAAGTTAATTTATATAATATTAAAATTAGTAAGTATTAATTTCTTGACTATATTTAAAAAAAAATGATTATGGTTAACGAAGTTTTAGATAAATATCTTTTCCACTAAAATTATAAATTATTAAAATTAATTAAATTTTTGAAATAAAATTTTATAATTTTTTTTTAGGGTATCGATTTTAGTATAAATAAATAATTAATGTGTTATTGCAAATTGATGTTATTCTAAATATTATGTTATTTTTTTTCTTCTCTTTAAGGGATTTGAACCTTGAGTGTAATGGTTTTTGCATAAATACTTTATAACATGACAATTGTTAATTGAGTTGTAGTGTGAACTAATATTATGTAATTTTAATGTTTTTGTAATATATATAATATTTTTAATTTTAAAATGATAAATTAATATTATAGTATATAAAATTCTGTTAAAAAAATAAAAATTCAAAAACAAAATAATAAAAAGTTAATTAATAAATAAAATCAAAATCAAAATAAAACTAGAAAATTCAAAATAAAAATAAAATAGAAACTAAAAAATTAAAATAATAATAACAACATTTTCATAAATATTACTACCAAGTATATACAATTAAACAAGACACATACAAATGTATCAAAGAACAGATTCATACACACACAATACTTTCACAGACATACAAAGAATAAAATTAGACAAGACTCATACAAATGTAGCAAAGAATAGATTCAAATCTCTTGAGATAAAAACCTCTTTTAAAGTGAAATGAGATTTGATTTTTCTCGATGTGTTGTAGTTCCATAGTTAAAATCACCCTTCAAATAAGCTATATTCCACATGAAATGGTTCCAACACCATATTTTTATTTTATTTTATTTTTATCCATTTATTTTTATTTTGTTATTTTTACTTTTATTATTTTATTTTATTTTGAATGTGTTAAAATATTTTCAATACATTATATTAGTCTTCTCATTTATTTATTTATTTATTTATTTCGACATTATGTTACATCATCTCTACCCCACCCTCATATATAAACTCTCAATTTAAGTATATATAGATAATTATAATTTTTAATTTAAAATATTTTATTTTAATTTAATTTTTTATATTTTCTTAATTACATTTTATATATTTTAAATTTTAATAAAACCCATAATAATAAATAATTAAGTTTATTTTGTTTTAATATTATTATTATTATAATTTAGTAATTAAATATTGATGATACATATAATAACACATTTTTTATAAATATTTTTTAAAATAAAATATTATAATAATTATAAATTCTTTTTAAAATAAAATATTATAATAATTAACAATTATATTGACTTTTATTTATAATTAATATAATTAAAAAATTATTGTAAAGTCGAATTAATTATATATTATTTTTATTTAAAATAATATTTAATAATTATTTTTTAAATATTGTTAATATACATATGAATGATATATATAATAACACAAATTTTTATAAATATTTTTTAAAATAAAATATTATAATAATTAACAATTATATTGATTTATTTTTATAATTAATCTAATTGAAAAATGGTTGTAAAATCAACTAATATAAATTTATATTTATTTTATTTTTAATTTAAAATATTTTTTAATAATTGATTTTTAAATATTGTTTAATATGATACATATAATTTTTTATAAATGTTTTTAAAATAAAATATTATAATAATTAACGATTATATTGATTTATTTATATAATTAATATAATTGAAAAAGGGTTGTAAAGTCAATTATTATATATATATATATATATATATATATATATATATATATATATATATATATATATATAACGAAATAATATTAATAATTAATTTTTAAATATTGTTTTATATATATATATATATATATATATATATATATTTTAATATTGTTTAATATATATATATATATATATATATATATATATATATATATATATATATATTTTATTATGTTGTAATTTATTAAGTTATATATTATATTTAATATATAATTATTATTAAATATTTATTAAAAAAATATTTATATTTAAGTTAATGTTATGTTTTAAATAAATTAAAAAGTATTATATAGAAAGTTTTTTTTAGCTTTGAGATGTAAAATGTATAGAAAGTTTATAGTTTGAGATAAAATTTCTGTCAACAAAATACCACGTGAAGGTGAGAGCTTATATGACCCCAAAAACGGTCCATCATTGGCATGGGACTAACCACTGACGCTCACCCACACAATCCATTGCCAATGAGGCACAATCACTATCATACATGCACACAACAAACATAGGGTGAACACAAACATACATAACTCACAAGGTGACATGTTCACACACTACACTTACTATGAACTTTAGTATTAACATTATTTTGTTGCATGTGCTTAAGATTGAGTATAAATATTATGACGTTGATAATTAAATTTATTTTATACGTTAATTGGTATGATATTAAAATTAGTAAGTGTTAATTTCTTTACTCTATTTAAAAAAAATGATTCTCGATAAGAAAGTTTTAATAATTAATTTTTGGACTAAAATTATAAATTATTAAAATTAATTTTTTTTTGAAATAAAATTTTATAAAATTTGTTTATTGTATTGATTTTATAAATAAATAATTAATATGTGTTATTGCAAATTGATGCTATTCAAATATTATGTTATTGTTTTTCTTCATTTTAAGGGTTTTGAACCTTGAGTGTAATGGTTTGCATAAATACTTTATAACATGACAATATTTAATTGAGTTGTACCATGTAGACAAATATTATGTACTTTTTAATGTTATTGTAATATGTATATTATTTTTAATTTTAAAATGATAAATTAATATTATTAGTATATAAAATTTTGTTTAAAAAAAAAAAAAAAAAAAAAAAAAAACTAGAATAGAAAATAAAACAATAAAATGTCAATATTTAAACTAATATATTTGTAATTTAATAACCTAATATTTATATATAGAAATAATGATAGTAGTCATATAAATAAATAGTCAGAAAATGTATTCACACAAATTACATTGATATATCTACAAGTAGTAATACATATATAAATATAACAAACAAAGAATCAAACACATATAAAAGAATATATTCATACACATACAAAGAATACAATTAAACAATACACATACAAATGTACCAAAAAATAGATTCATACACACATACAAAATATTTTCATAAACATACAAAGAATACAATGAAACAATACACATAAAAATGTAGCAAAGAATAGATTCATACACATCCAAAGAGTACAATTAAGTAAGACATACAAATGTAGCAAAGAATAGATTCATACACATATGAGGAATACATTCATACACATCCAAAGAATAAAATTAAATAAGACATACAAATGTAGCAAAGAATAGATTCATACACACATGAAGAATACATTCATACACATCCAAAGAATACCATTAAATAAGACATACAAATGTAGCAAAGAAGAGATTCATACATGTAAAGAATACATTCATATTTTCATAGACATACAAAGAATACAATGAAACAATACACATACAAATGTAGCAAAGAATAGATTCATACACACATGAGGAATAAATTCATACACATCCAAAGAATACAATTAAATAAGACATACAAATGTAGCAAAGAATAGATTCATACATGTTAAAGAATGCATTCATACACATACAAAGAATACAAGTAAACAAGATACATTTAAATCCAACAAAGAACAGATTCACACACATATAAATGCAATAAAGAATAAATTCATACACATAGAAAAAATACAAATAAATAACATACATTATAATCCAAATACATTCATTCATATATAGATATAATAAAAACAAAAATATATTTATTATATATAAATAATAAATAACATTTCAAAATTATAATTATTACATAAATAATAATAATAGTAATAATAATATATATAGGATTCAAAATTATATTTATTATATATAAATAATAAAAACCAATACACACACATTTAGATATAATAAATTTATAAAAATAAATAATAAAAATATTTAAATATTTACAAACATTTTAAATAATATATTCCTATTTAATCTAGATTTATTTTATACAAATATGAATGTAAATATTAAAAAAAAAACCATAATAAAAAATTATAATTAAAAAATAAAATAAAATTAAAAAAACCAAAAAAAAATTGGAAAAAAAAATTAAAGAATTTATATAAATATAAGTTATAAATGGTATGTAATTTATGTGAATAAGAGTGATTTTGTCATTTCTGTGTATGTAGGAAATATGTTTAAAACATTGAGAAAATGTTAAATAATTAATGTGAATAAGAGGGATTTTGCCATTTGTGTGTATGTGGTGAAGATGTTTAAAACATTGAAAAAAATGTTAAATAATTTATGTGAATAAATGTTAAATGTTAAATAATTTATTATAATAAAAGAATATATTTGTATGTGAGCATATTGAAGTAAATAATTTATGTGAATAAGAGGGATTTTTCCATTTGTGTGTATGTGGTGAATATGTTTAAAACATTAGAAAAAATGTTAAATAATTTATGTGAATAAATGTTAAATGTTAAATAATTTATTATAATAAAATAAAATATTTGTATTTGAGCACATTGAAGTAAATAGTTAATGTGAATAAGATGGATTTTGCCATTTGTGTGTATGTAGTGAAGATGTTTAAAACATTAAAAAAAAAATGTTAAATGATTTATGTGAATACATGTTTAATGTTAAATAATTTATTATAATAAAAGAATATATTTGTATTTGAGGATATTGAAGTTACTATAAACTAAAGATCATGGAAACCATAAGCACAAGGAACACAACTCAAAGGAGGGTTACAATTTAACCTTCCTAAGAGTCTTTTGGAGGGGTTGAATTCCCCTCCACAAAAAAATAAAGTCTACTCCTTTTATTAATGATAGTTTGTGTTCATGTACATTCTTTGATGGGCCCATCTAAACAAAAAAATATAAATTGTTCTAATTACAACTTTATAAAGCATAAAAAATAGATAATGTCTTCCACTCATGAGCAACTTGGCATTCATATGTAGATTTTCTGCAACATACAACATCAAAATGATATTGTTAGTATACAAACTCTTCCTAGTAACTTGTAACATAATTAAATGCACAATACATAAAGAAAATCCATTTATATTATCATAAACACATGATAATAGATTAAGGAAAAAACATTAATACAATGTTATGGTGCAAAGAAATACAAGTATGATATAATTTATAGATTTAACATAATAACAATTAAATTTAAGAAAGAAGAAAGATAGCTTGCATAACACTTGTTCAAACATTTGAGAGTGGTTTGACTAAAAAAATGTTTGAAATAATAATTATATAATTTAGTTAATGTAAATGGAGAAGCTAAGAGTACATCTAAAAATTGAAGAGAACCTAGTGATGCAAGTTTAGTGTAGAGTGTGAAGTGAAAGTGAGTGTAGAGTGTGAAGTGAAAGTGAGTGAAAAGAGGTGAGCTACAAGGAATATATGTATAAGAAGAAGTTAGTGATTTGAAATGAAGTGTGAGAGAGGTTTGCATTGATGTGTGAAAGTGGTATAAAAAAAGAACATCTTGCATTAAAATATGAATGTGGTGAGTAGAAAAAAATACGGTATGCAATGAAATGAGAAGCAAAATGGTAAAAATTTTCTTGTAATTAATCTAAATAATAATTAAATACATAATTTTAAATATGATAATAATAAAATTCATAATTTTCAATCTGATAATTTTTTTATTAAATCAAATGGAAAAAAATAAAAAGAATGTTGGAAAAAAAATTAAAAAAATGTTGAAATTTTTTTGGACAATTAGAATGAACCAAAATCAATGACCCTAATTCCTTAAATAAATCATGAACTCAAATCCGTAATCAAGGGAACTAATATGACAGGCTAGAAATCCTTGGAATGTAAACTACCTACTCAAGAATTCCAGTCTCGAAAGAAAAAAAAAAGGCACCATATGGACGAATGTAGTTTCTTTATAATATGAAAATGCCCCTGGAATGCTTCATCATTGAACTTGACTGTTGTGATAAGCTGTTATTAAGTTGTTATAGCATGGAGTGTGATTAAAATCTGAGCAGATTTTAATTAAAAATATTCCAAATATTATAAAATCAACAAAGCTAATACATTTTTGTAAAGGAGCTATAGTAATAGATTAAATTAAATTTGGGACCATTGTGATACACATCTAATACTTAATTGCTTCTTCCTCTCTAGAAGGTTCCGTGCCACAAGCTACGTCTGACCAAGTTCGAAATCGTACATAGCCATACCAGCAGAATCTCTCACAATTTCATCCCATCACCAGCAGAATCTCTCACTATTTCATCCCATCATCGAATATGATCGACTAGTAATTAGCCACCTCAAGCCTCTCACTGTCCTATACACAAACTAATAGAATCTACAGAAATGGTCAGAAAAAAATAAAGGAAATGGTCAGAAAAAAATAAAAATAAAAAGTTGTTTGGTAGTAGCGTTATGATTAATGTAAATCCGGAGTGGAGAAGTTATTTAAACAAGATTATAGACAGCCCCACCAGGAGAATCTCTCACTATTTCTTCCCATCATAAAATCTGATACACAAACTACAAACTACAGGTGGCTTGTATTTAAAAAAGAGGAGCCTCCTCCGATTTTCTTATTCCTTAATGCCATGTCCCGTTCATTCATTGCACAATAATAATGAGACACCCACCCTATTTCACAAGCACGAGTGTGAGAAAAGTAATTTCTCCGTGCTTTCCTAGTAGATTAAAAGATTCATTGAATAGTTGCATTCAACAGAAATCTTGTAGGCTATGTATAAGGCTTGTTGCATTCAACAGAAAGCTATTCGTCTTAATGAGATTTTTCCTTCATATGCATTAATCATTGTACACACATCCTACACCCGCATCCTACACACATGATTATAAAAATTTACGTAAATGCTACGGTAAAATTGCATGCACCTTAAATTACGTCAAACAAAGATAAACCTGAGCCGTCAAATTTATTTATATATTATTTATTTTCTGGCTTTTCAATCTTTAAATTTGTTAAAGTTCCCTCAACCCAGTCTGCATAAAGTTCCCTGAATACAATCTACATAAAGTATAAAGAAAGGCCGGACAAGTTAATTTCAAGAGTTTTATAAATACCTAAACATATATTTATTAACATAAATATTTTTTATTGTAGATATAATGCAACAACATCAACAACGTGTTACAAATATTTATACAAAGAGCGCAGATAGCAAATAATGGCGCCTAATTGGATCATCGGAGGTTATTAGTCTCGCTATGGAGGGTATGCATTTTTTCTACGCCCTAGGGTATGTAGCTTTCGAATTTCAGAATGAATAGAAATTAGGACTGGGTCTAGATCTGGCTCTACTGTAGGGTCTTGCCCTGTAAGGTTTTTGGCGGTGTCTGGCTCTACTGTAGGGTCTTGCCCTGTATTCATCTAGCTTTCGAAGGACTGGGTCTAGATCTGGCTCTGTAGGGTCTTTCCCTGTATATGAAACCATCAAGGGAAGCATCGGAACAGAGCCAACTAGGAGCAGAGCCCTGTCACCGCTGGAACAGAGCCCTCTCACGGCTTGAGCAGAATCCACTCAACTAGAATTGCAAGAGATCTATGGTAACAGAGGAAAGTATTGTTAGCCCTCATATTTCGGTCTTGAACCTGGTCATTGCTAAGAAGGGAGAAAATGACTCTGCTAGAATTGCAGAAAAGAAAAAGAGGATATCTAAGGTCAAGAGCGAGGCAGCTGAATTAATTGCAGAAAAGAGAAAGAGGATATCTAGGGCCAAGAGCGAGGCAGCTGAACTAAAGGTACCCAGGGCTGAATTGGGGATTCATGATTTCTTTCACACACCACAATAAATAAACCAAGTAGTCTACTTAGGGGCTGATATGTAAAAATTAAATCTAATAAAAATTCTTTAAATTATTCAGGAGAGGCAGCAAAGCTTAAAATCCTATAAAAATGGCTGCTGCTCAATGTTTAAATTATTTGAAAGAAAAGTTACACAACCCTACCTGAATTGGATTTGGGATTCTTTCATTTCTTCAGCCAACCTCAATAACATTCTCAATGAACTGTATCATTCAAACATTTAGCAACAACATTAGCTACATGAATCTACAATCAAGAAAGATAAATACATGAATCTACAATCAAGAAAGATATATCTACATGAATATAATTGCTGCATACACAGAATATAAATGGAAAATCGATGGCTCTCCTGCATACCATTTTGAAAGAGGATCTGCATTGATCTCTATGAGTCATGACTGACACCTCCTCCTCCATCAATGCAGACAGACATGACTGACACCTATACATGACTGATGGACTCAGACCAAGCACACATAGACCAACCTAGACTCAGACTCAGACTCAGACTCAAACCTGCACATAGCCAAGCACACAAAGGATGCCAATGCCAATCTGAACATACATAGATAGAGGAGGGAAAAAATGATGTAAAATGAGCTTCTAACGACATATATATAAGTTTACCAAATTCGTTCAACGGCTATTTAGCGCTTGCCTCTCATCTAGAATAGTTCACCGGATATGTATTTTTACGGCGTGTTTTGAAAGTTTTATCAACTCAAGTTTCAGGAACAGTCCACGGGATGACGTTCTATAAAAAAACATTCTTCTGACAAACCCGCGCCCACTACTTGGAATCTACCTTCAAACCCGCGCCCACTACTTGGCATCTACCTTCAAACCTTCGCCCACTACTTGGTAATTACATGGTTACCAGCGCCCACTACTTGGCATCTACCTTCAAACCCTTGCCCACTACTTGGTAATTACAAACTTCTTTGATAATTTAGATATAATTTAATTTGATTTGATTTGATTTACATAGGGGTACTGGTTGTTGGTATGTTCACTGCATATTGAGGTTAAAGATCTAAAGAATGATGGAAAAATACAGTGCTGAATACTGCGGTTTTTAAATGTAAAAATACAGTGCTTTTTAAATGTAAATATACAGTGCTCAATACTGGGATTTTTTAAATGTTTTCGTAGAATGATTAGATTGTTCGATAACTGGTTGGAGGATGCTTTGCAGAGCTTAAACAATAGAAGCTTGAACCAGAATCAAATGCAAAGAAGGAATCTATTGGTTCAACTTTGGTCAATCACGTGCCCAAAGCAGATTACTGGTCATAATGGATTAAAAAATTGATTTTGTGATTGATTAATATAGTTTTGATTAATTAAAAAAAATGATTTTAATTTAATATAAATCTTATATCATTTTTTTTAATTTAATAAGAAAATTATTATAATAATTTAATTATTTTTTTGGAATGCAGTGTTTTATTATTATTATTTTTTTTAAGGTGACTTGTTAGAATTGTTAGAAAGGGCACAATTTTAGTCATGTGATCCCCAAATATGATGGCTTAAATAGGCCCCTGCTAATAATTATTCAAGCCACACATTAATCAAACTACATAATTTTATTTTTACTTTTAAATAAAATAAATATAATTTTATTTTTTTCAATGATTTTTAATATAAAAAAAAATAAAAATTAAATCTAACTTAAAATATCATTATATATTATCAATATAATTTTATAGATATTTAAAAAGTTAAAGATAATTTTATTTTACTATTTTTTTCTAAAATATAATTTCTTTTAATTATAATGATAAATTATTATAATTCTAATTGTTAATGTTTTTAAGTACTATAATTATAACTATAATTCTTAGATTGTAGATGGTCCTAATTATTGTGGTTACAATCTAAATGTCACTTGACCAATATTTAACTTTAAGCATTTTGGGGAGATAAAATTGAAAATTTAACCTTTTCTTTCAAGATAAAATTTTTTTTTTCGATTGAAAATTTAAATTAAAAATAACATAAAATTTATTAAAAAAAATTAATATAATAGAATTTATTTATTTAAATATAATTATTTTAGCTATTTAAAAGAGAAAATAAATTATTATAAATATATCATATTACTTATTACTTCTCTCTCTATGTATACAACTTTGTTATTAAATGGTAGAGAAATGGATTTGGTGAAAACATATTTTATGCAAAACTTATAGGAGAAACTCAATTTGTAATTTAATAATTTGAGATGAAAATAAATTTTATGAAATAGTATTTTTAAATTAAACATTAATTAAAATGGAAATTAATGCTTTAGTTATTTTTCAAAAGCTTTCTATATAAGTTTACACTATAAATGCTATATCAAAACAAAAAATATAGTAAAAATAAAATAAAAATATAGAATGATTAACAATAACAAGATCAAGGTGGAGTGGATTAAGAAGGGCCTTTATAGAAGAAGTCTCAAACCATTTGTCTTGTTGTAAGAGCTTCTTTCTTGGTTCATTCTCAATTATTATCAAGTTAGATTTGTTACCCCAAGAAAAATTCCCATGACTTCCAATATGCCTTCCTATTTACCTAATCCCCACTCATAGACCTTCAAAATATGTTTGAAAATGACCTTGCACAATACTATGAACTCCGTTTCTAGTCTTCTTAGTTTATTTGACACTTCGAATCATGATTCCATTAGTTCTCTAAAGTGATAGCTACTAGGGTCTTGGTCAACTAATAAAATTCGAGAGTGTAGATGATTTTTGGGACTTCAGACTTAGAGAACCTGGAGTCTAAGACCTAATCCAAAAAATCAGTTACAATTTGTTGTTTATATATCTATAGGCGCCTCTCTTTGATAAATTCCACTAAACATTTCAATTTTATGTTGGATATTTTGTAGTTTTCTTTGATTGACTAGTTTTTGAGCCTACTATGCCATTTTTTTTGCACCTACAAAGTAAGGGAAACACATGGTTCACTCATTTTGTGGCATCCTAGCTTCCCCCCTTCATATAAAACCTCAATGATTAGCTTCTATAATTTCTAGTGGCATATCGTCTTTCATACCTAAATTCCAACTCTAGGGACATCAAAATAGATGTATAACCCACTCGAAACCATAAACATCCGCACCATCTATAAAATTGTGATATCTCTAGAATCATTGAACTGGTCATAATAGAGGATGAGAAACAACTCATTAATACTTGTTTATGGAGTAGAAGAAATAGAGAAAAATGTTGTCCTGCACCACGCACTTGACAACCCCCATTTGGCACTTCAGAGAAAGACAAAACCTACACATTTTTGACATCCTATCAACTTAAAACGCCTTTATATAATTTAAGGTAGTTTCTTTTAGGGGCATAAAAGCCGCAAAGACCGCCCCTCATGTCAAGCTAGAACATATGCAAGAATAAAACTAACAAATATTAAATAAAAATGGGAAAGAAACAAAATGAACAACTGAGTATAATCAACCATACTAGGTCATAGGAGGGTCAAGTCTTAGGAAACTAGTGTTTTTTATCAACCACTTGGATCACCTATAGGTGAAACCACCCACACCAATAGTATTCATCTTCCTCCACTTCCATAACAAATCCAATAGTATTCATCTTCTTCCACTTCCATACTAGATCGAAATTATTTATATCTCTTAGGGTCCTAATGCTAAGTCATCACAAGGGTAAATCATTACACCTATGGTACTTGCTCCTGCAATGTTCTTTATCCAGAAACAAACATCAATTAATATCCCACAAATTGCCATAATTACAAATCTACACAACCAAAACTAATTAATAAGAGGTAGAAGGGAAATAATTTAATATTAGGCTTCTACCCACTATAGCAAGCCTAATATCGTTCCAATTTTTTAATTTGGAGTTGGAGCTAAAGCTTGCAAGAAGGAAGAAGGAAAGAGCTTGCATTGGTTCCCAACTAAGTCGTTCTTCCATATTTCAAATTTCTCTAGGGAGAGCATAGTATTTTTCATCTTAGTTGTTTCTTGATCAAGCCACTAGGCCTTGGAAGATTGCTTCTCTCCGCAAAAGGATTTCTCCATAAAAAACCCTTCCAAAAATCCCCAACTACTCATGACCTAACTATGCTTGTAAATGTGTTGTTTTGCATCTAGGAGAAGAAAGTGCTAAGGTGGCTTATGGAAGGCTTAAACACATGGGTGCAAGGCTGAAGGTGTATGAGTGGTTCTTGCGGGTCTAGAGGATGTGGATGGTGGTTTTTTGGCTTAAGGAGGGGCCCACTGGTGCTATTTCAAGTGTTTCTACAGGTTTTTTATTGTGTTACAGGAAAGTCTTGAATTGATACATGAAACAGTCTGAGGGAAATCGGAGGCCAAAAATAGGTGGAAAAAGGGTAGGGAAGGTGGAGTGAAGGTGGATTAGGATGAGTGGAAGGTTGCCAAACCCTTCGACAAGATCAAAACCTCTTGGGAGGTTTGTCTTGCACCCCTAGGGTTTGCTCATGGTGTAGGGATGAAAAATCCGAAAACAGGGTTGATGGTGGTTTCGATGAACAGAGGGTTGATGAAGGGTGAGAGATGAAGCTGAAGGTGCTAGTGAAGTTCTCCTTGGTTGTGCTACTTGTACCTGCAATAAAACTACCTATTCATGCAATAAAAATGGACAAATTCATGATAAATACAATGGAAACGATGACTTAAATTTGTAAATCAAATCTACTCTAATCTACAAACAAAGATCTAACACAAAATTCTAAGCATGTCCATGGAATCACAACAACTAATCTTATCTATTCCAAGGAACCATAAAATAAAAATCACTTTTGGTCTATGGGGAAGGTCTACCCTCCTCAAGCTCTAATGATATAGATGAGAGGGGCAGGCTTGAATCACAACTTTATGAAGTTATAACCTATTTTACAAACATGTAAGAAAGCTAAATCTATAACAAAATAAAAATGGAAGAAAACAAAAAATAGTAAATGAAAATACAACCAAACTAGCTAAATACTCATAAGCAAAACTAGCTAAATGACATGAAAGTAAGGAATTATTACACAAGAGAGGTCGAGGCACATGGATTGGGCCCTAACCCACAAGGCTGGCTCTCTGAAACTAGATCAGTAAAGCACAATAGGAATACTCATTTCATTTCAAAATATAGTCTCATTACATCAATATAAAAGTCTTGAAAACTAATTACAAGAGAAAAGAGCCTAATGGATTTCTCCAAATTTTGAATCCTAATGAGCTCTTTCTCAGCCCTATTTAACCTAAAGGGTAGCTACCAACAATTCCCTAAAAAGTAGGTGATGAGTCCACTTGAGTGCAAGTGAAGTATGGCTTTAGTGCACTTGATCTTGAGTTTGGTTGGTTGCCTTTGATTTCGAGTTGTTCGATGGAATATCGAGGATACCTTGGTTGCCTTTGGGAGTTAAGGAGGGTGGAAAACCCCCTAGAATCTCTCCTTACTATACACTCTAAGTCTTGATGATAAAATCTTCACAAAAATTCAATATCTTCATGATTTTCCTACATTCAACTGATGTCAGGTACTCGAAGTATGATAAATCTCAATCACCATCTACACTAGCATTATAAGACCATAATATAATTAAAATGCATAAAAAAGAGACTTAATAAGGCAAAAAGGTGACCATCAACCCCTCCAAATGTACCTAATGATGGAGCTCATCATCACCCCCATACTAAATGGTTGCTCATACTCTAAGCAACTAGTCCTCCTTCTGCATTTATTTTAAGGCTTTGATGGACCCTCTAACTTCCCAAGGAAGAACTGTTGGAGTCCCTTCAGGAGGGTAAAACCCATCATTCTTTTCTGCTTCCTCCCATTCTTTGTTCTACTCATCTTGGTCCTTTCCATCACTCAACCCCAACAGCAAGGCTAAACCGAGCTTCAAGCCAAGCCACTAAATATTTTTGGTCTGCATGGCCCTCTTGTACAATGGGGCTCTCTTTAAGGGACCCCTAAATATTTCTGGTGTGTAGTACTCCATGTTTCTAAGGCTGTGATGGAAGTTGTTCCATATTATTTGGCTAGCCATTATGCAGTCATCTCCAAACAACCTAGAAACATCATCAAAGTGAGGCATTGCTTGAGCTTGTGTATGGAGCTATCTTTCAGCAAGTTCAGGATCCTTTTCAATATGCAGATGGTTATTGATGACTCCTCTAGGGCTGAACAGTTCTTCCCTAATGGGTAAGGGTTCTCTGTTTTCTCTTCTCATAACCCTTCTCATCTCTTATGCTCTTGTATCCTCACTAACCATCCATGATTCCAAAGCCATTAATTTCATATCCCCCATCCTAGGATTGGGGTCCCAAATATTTAAATTTGTAAAAACAAGGTTATGCATGTAAAAATTTTCCATTTTCTCCTTGTCTGCCATACTTGCATGATTGCAAAAATCAATGAATTGTCTACAGTTTTGGAAAGGTAAGGATCCACGGGAGGCTAATTTTTTAATTTGAAAGAGGAGCCACTGCTCCTTGAGGTAAATTGAAAATCTTCCATGGTGGCACTTGTTTACCCTTTTGCTGAAGTTTCTCTTGTAGTTCTACATTCTTTGCCTTTGCCTTCTGAAGCTACACCTTCAAAACTAACTCTCTAAGCCTCACATCAAATAAATACTTCCCCAACTCAGCTACTTTTCCTTCCATGACTCCTATGTCATACACTCCTTTAGATGTGGCAAGATTCATCCAATGATGAGTGCATGCCAAGCTTCATCTAGTGTCAAATGTAAAGAAGAAATCTTGAACCAGAATCAAATTCAAAGAAGGAATCTGGTGCAAAATATTTATTTTGTGAATTATCTATTGGTTCAACTTTGGTAAATCACGTGCCCACAGATTACCCGTCATAATGGATTAAAAAATTGATTTGGTAATTGATTAATATAGTTTTGATTAATTAAAAAAAATAATTTTAATTTAATGTAAACCTTATATATATTTTTAATTTAATAAGAAAATTATTATAATAATTTATTTATTTTTTTAGAATTCAGTGTTTTATTATTATTTTTTTTTTTTTTTTTTGGTAAAGGTGACTTGTTAGAAATGGCAAAAATCTAGTTATGTGATCCCCAGATATGATGGCTTAAATATCTCACTGGTAATAATTACTCAAGCCACAAATTAATCAAACTACATAATTTTATTTTTACTTTTAAATAAAATAAATATAATTTTATTTTTTCAATAATTTCTAATATAAAAATAATAAATAAAATAATATAACTTAAAATATCATTATATATCATCAATATAATTTTATAGATATTTAAAAAGTTAAAGATAATTTTTTTTACTGATTTTTTTTTAAATATAATTTCTTTTAATTATAATGATAAATTATTATAATTCTAATGGTTAATGTTTTTAAGTATTATAATTATAATTATAATACTTAGATTGTAGATGACCCTAATTATTGTGGTTACAATCTAAATGTCACTCAACCAATATTTAACTTTAAGCATTTTGCTGAGATAAAATTGAAAATTTAACCATTTTTTTGAAGATAAAAATAATTTCTAAATTGAAAATAACATAAAAATTATTAAAACAAATTAATATAATAGAATTTTATTTAATTAAATATGATCATTTTATTTATTTAAAAGAGAAAATAAATTATTATAAATATATCATATTACTTCTCTTTCAATGTATACAACTTAGTTATTAAATGGTAGAGAAATGGATTTGGTGAAAACATATTTTATGCAAAACTTATAGGAGAAACTTAATTTGTAATTTAATAATTTGAGATGAAAATAAATTTTATGAAATAGTATTTTTAAATAAAACATTAATTAAAATGGAAATTAATGCTTTAGTTATTTTTCAAAAGCTTTCTATATAAGTTTACACTATAAATGTTATTAAAACAAAAAATATAGTAAAAATAGATAAAAATATAGAATGATCAACAATAACAAGATCAAGGTGGAGTGGGTTAAGAAGGGCCTTTATAGAAGAAGTCTCAAACCATTTGTCTTGTTGTAAGAGCTTCTCTCTTGGTTCATTCTCAATGATTATCAAGTTAGATTTGTTACCCCAAGAAAATTCCCATGACTTCCAGTATACCTTCCTATTTACCTAATCCCCACTCATAGACCTTGAAACTATGTTTGAAAATGACCTTGCACAGTACTATGAACTCCGCTTCTAGTCTTCTTAGTTTATTTGACACTTTGAATCATGATTCCATTAGTTCTCTAAAGTGATAGCTAATAGGGTCTTGGTCAACTAATAAAATTCGAGAGTGTAAATGACTTTCAAGACTTCAGACTTAGAGAACCTAGATTCTAAGAGCTAATCCAAAAAATTAGTTACAATTTGTTGTTTATATATCTATAAGTGCCTCTCTTTGATAAATTCCACTAAACATTCAAATTTTATGTTGGATATGTTGTATTTTTCTTTGATTGAGTAGTTTTTTTAGCCTACTACGCCATTCTTTTTGCACCTAAAAAATGAGGTAAACACATGATTCATTCATTTTGTGGCGTCCTAGCTTCCCCCCTTCATATAAAACCTCAATGATTAGATTCTATAATTTCTGGTGGCATATTGTCTTTTATACCTAGAGTCCAACTCTAGGGACATCAAATAGATTTATGACCCACTCGAAACTATAAAAATCCCCACCATTTATAAAATTGTGATATCTCTAGAATTAGTGAACTGATCATAATAGAGGATGAGAAACAACTCATTAATACTTGTTTATGGAGTGAAAGAAGTAGAGAAAAATGTTGTCCTGCACCATGCACCTTGACAACCCCCATTTGGCACTTTAGAGAAAGACAAAACCTACACATTTTTGACATCCTATCAAATTAAAACAACTTTATATAATTTAATGTAGTGTCTTCTGGGGGCATAAAAGCCGCAAATACCGCCCCTCATGTCAAGCTAGAACATATGCAAGAAGAAAACTAACAAATATCAAATAAAAATGGGAAATAAACAAAAGGAACAACTCATTCTAATCAACCATACTAGGTCATAGGAGGGTCAAGTCTTATGAAACTAGTGTGTGTCATCAACCACTTGGATCACTGTTGAGGAGGTAAATCCCCTCTGCGGACAGAGGCGATCCCTACTAGCCCAGCAGGGGTCTAGCAACAAACAAACAATGCTATGACGCAAGCTCCTAGTTACGAATGAAAGACTTGGGATAAGAGCCTACCTGGATTCCAACGCTAGATCTCAAGAAGAAGATGTCCCCGTCCTTCAGCCCTGGCAGATCACAATCCTTCCACGATCTCCGTGGACGAACACTTGCACACAGAAGAGACGAACAGATACATGCATAGGAACCAGCATACGTAACTAAATATCGGTCAGAAAAGATATTACTCACATTAACATGATTGCAAAAGGAGTGGAACCATAATCATAGTCATCTATTAAAGTGATAAACGAATAGAAGTTACAACCGAGTTCTGACGTCGCAGCTTCCTTCGAACGGGTCTCCGGTTGTCCACGTCTCGCAAAGCTCACCAAGGAAAGGGAAACCTCTCCAGAGTCTCGTAACAATGGTCTCCTCGCTTGAATGGGCCTTAAGGGAAAGAAGGGATTCTTTACAGCACAAAGGCACTTGGGAATAGGAGATGCAAAGCTTCAGCACTTCAAGACTAGCTTGCCATGGATCTGAGCAAGCTTTTATAGATGGGGAAGGAGGGAGTTGGGATCCCTATTATTATGGGATTGGCCCTATCAACAAGGAAGGTTCCATGGAAGGTGGCAAAACCACTTCCCTTCCATAGAACTCCCGCAGCCAAACCTCCCAACTCAAGATAGGAAATGGTTGTGAGTTTGTTTGAACTCACCTTCCGCCATCCATATTTAAAAAACAGTCCCTAAAATGGGTGGCGCGATTTCTGCTCTATGACAGAGCGCCAAGTGGCGCGACCTCTTTACAGGATTTCCCTGATTGGCGCGAGCACTGAACTGTCTACCCGCGCCAATGCAAAAAGAGCCGTTTTTCATGGATTTTGCAAGGAGATGTCTCAAGGGGAAATGAAGCTCATACTCAGAGGGATGCAATGATGATGTTTTCAGTGCATGACAGTGTTCACAGGTCACATTATGGGTCCTCCATCAGTATGATCGTGAGAATGGTAGGGATCATGGACAAAATGCCGTGTAACAATCACCCATAGGTAAAACCACCCACACCAATAGTATCTCCATCTTACCACTTCCATAACAAATCCAATAGCATCTACATCTTCTTCCACTTCCATACCAAATCGGAACATTCATATCTCTCTGGGGTCCTAACGCTAAATTCATATCACAAGGGTAAATCATTACACCTATGGTACTTACTCCTGAATTGTTCTTTATCCAGAACCAAACATCAATTAATCTCCTACAAATTGCAATAATTACAAATCTACACAACCAAAACTAATTAATAAGAGGTACAAGGGAAATGATTTAATATTAGGCTTCTACCCACTATAGTAAGCCTAATATGGTTCCAATTTTTTCATTTGGAGTTGGAGCAAAAGCTTGCAAGCAGGAAGAAGGAAAGAGCTTGCATTGGTTCCCAACTAAGTCTTTCTTCCATATTTCAAATTTCTCTAGGGAGAGCATAGTAGTTTTAGTCTTAGTTATTTCTTGATCAAGCCACTAGGACTGGGGAGATTTCTTCTGTCCGCAAAATGAATTTATCCATAAAACAACCCTTCCAAAAAGTCCCATAAATATTCCCTTATCTTGAAATTCTTACAAATTGTGCTCACGAAAAAATCTGAAGGACGATTATGACCTTATAGTGATCACGCATTGGACCTAGTAATTAGGTGGAGAGGTACCTTATAGTTAAATATAAAAGATATGTTATTGATTTAATTAATTCTATATAACATTGTATTAAAAGTAAAAAAAAAATATTATAACATGACTCTCGGTCATGACATCAATATACTAATTATAAACTCAAGATTTTATTTGCAAAAACTGAAATTGGTTGAGGTTGATAACAATCATTCCTTCCATAATAATAGTAATATGGCTATGATGAAGTAATATGCAAATTCCTAGACATGTTTTTGGTTTTTTTTTACCTCTTTAACTAATAACTTCTTACTTAGTTGTGGGCTTCATTGGGAGGCCTTTTAGATCGCCTCCCTACTGTCTTTGGTATGGTTCAAGATGGTAACAAGCCTCCTGTGCTTTCTCGATACAACCACTCTTGGTTTTAGGACGATGAATTTAAAAGCGTAGTTGAGGATTCTTTGGTCCATTTTATAGATCCTAATCCACTTTCTTTTATAGCTTAAATAATAGAAAATATTTCTAGGCTCAAGGATGTTGTAAAAATTTGGTGTTTCCTTTCTAGGGAGAAATAACAATCTCGTCTAAAGGTTGTGGAATAAGCTATAAATACTATGTGTGATTCTAACCCTAGTGATGCTTTCTTTGAAGAAATCATAGCATGGCTTTGGTATATGGAACGTCAAAAATAATATCTATTGGAAAAGGATGAAATTGAATGGGGGTTGAACAACATAACTACCTGGATAAAGGAGTTGGATGATAACACCAAGTTTTTCCATCATTTATTTCCTTATAGGAGGAACAAGAAAAGTAATTTGGGAAATCCTAAAGGATGATGGTTCAATGAAACACTCTTTTAAGGTGATACACTAGAAGAGGTCATATATTTCAATTTTTTATTTAAAGATCTTGTTGGATGTCCCATTGAAGTAATCATGTAGGTGCTCTCAGAAATTTCCTTTGTTTTAACTAGGAAATGAAGCAGGCTCTAGAGGAAGACATATACAAAATTGAGTTAAGGTGATACAGGTGGATATCATGTTGTTGCATGTTTTTTTATGGCTTCATGTTGTTGCTTTTTGATTTTTGTCTAGTTGTGACACATCAATGATTTCATTTAATATCGCATACATAAAGTTCAATATTAGCAAGCACAACACATGTAACGAAATAGCTACAAGGCAGGAAAATGAAACTCAACACATGCATTTGCACCACTCCAACAAACAATCAAAGTTGTCAACATCAGCATTTTACATCAACAAGAAAATTCACTCAATACAATCAAGTTCATGAATATGGAAACTCCAACATTTTCAAAGCAAAGTCTACCCTTTTGTTGAAGCTGCTCTTGTAGTGCTACATTCTTTGCCTGTGCCTTCTGAAGCTACACCTTCAAAACTAACTCTCTAAGCCTCACATCAAATAAATACTTCCCCAACTCAGCTACGTTTCCTTCCATGACTCCTATGTCATACACTCCTTTAGATGTGGAAAGCTTCATCCAATGATGAGTGCATGCCAAGCTTCATCGAGAGTCAAATGTAAAGAAGAAATCTTGAACCAGAATCAAATTCAAAGAAGGAATCTGGTGCAACATATTTATTTTGTGAATTATCTATTGGTTCAACTTTGGTCAATCACGTGCCCACAGATTACCTGTCATAATGGATTAAAAAATTGATTTGGTGATTGATTAATATAGTTTTGATTAATTAAAAAAATGATTTTAATTTAATGTAAACCTTATATATATTTTTAATTTAATAAGAAAATTATTATAATATTTTATTTATTTTTTTAGAATTTAGTGTTTTATTAATTTTTTTATTTTTTTTTGGTAAAGGTGACTTGTTAGAAATGGAAAAAATCTAATCATGTGATCCCCAGATATGATGGCTTAAATATCCCACTGGTAATAATTACTCAAGCCACAAATTAATCAAACTACATAATTTTATTTTTACTTTTAAATAAAATAAATATAATTTTATTTTTTCAATGATTTCTAATATAAAAATAATAAATAAAATAATATAACTTAAAATATTATTATATATCATCAATATAATTTTATAGATATTTAAAAAGTTAAAGATAATTTTTTTTTACTCACTTTTTTAAAATATAATTTCTTTTAATTATAATGATAAATTATTATAATTTTAATGGTTAATGTTTTTAAGTATTATAATTATAATTATAATTCTTAGATTGTAGATGACCCTAATTATTGTGGTTGAAATCTAAATGTCACTCAACCAATATTTAACTTTAAGCATTTTGCTGAGATAAAATTGAAAAGTTAACCATTTTTTGAAGATAAAAAATAATTTCTAAATTGAAAATTTAAATTAAAAATAACATAAAAATTATTAAAACAAATTAATGTAATAGAATTTTATTTATTTAAATATGACCATTTTAGTTATTTAAAAGAGAAAATAAATTATTATAAATATATCATATTACTTCTCTTTCAATGTATACAACTTAGCTATTAAATGGTAGAGAAATGGATTTGGTGAAAACATATTTTATGCAAAACTTATAGGAGAAACTTAATTTGTAATTTAATAATTTGAGTTGAAAATAAATTTTATGAAATAGTATTTTTAAATTAAACATTAATTAAAATGGAAATTAATGCTTTAGTTATTTTTCAAAAGCTTTCTATATAAGTTTACACTATAAATGTTATTAAAACAAAAAATATAGTAAAAATAGATAAAAATATAGAATGATCAACAATAACAAGATCAAGGTGGAGTGGGTTAAGAAGGGCCTTTATAGAAGAAGTCTCAACCATTTGTCTTTGCTTGTAAGAGCCTTCTTGGTTCATTCTCAATGATTATCATAGATTTGTTTTACCTCAAGAAATTCCCATGACTTCCAAAGATACCTTCCTATTACCTAATCCCCACTCATATACCTTAAACTATGTTTTTTCTGAAATGACCTGTACAGGTATCCTTAGCAACTTCGCTTTCAGTCTTCTTATCTTATTTGACACTTTTAATCATGATTCCATTAGTTCTCTAAAGTATACCTAATAGGGTCTTGGTCAACTAATAAAATTCGAGAGTGCAACACTTTTCTAGATTTGTGACTTAGAGAACCTAGATTCTAAGAGCTAATCCAAAAAATTAGTTACAATTTGTTGTTTATATATCTATAAGTGCCTCTCTTTGATAAATTCTACTAAACATTCAAATTTTATGTTGGATATGTTGTATTTTTCTTTGATTGAGTATTTTTTTTAGCCTACTACGCCATTCTTTTTGCACCTAAAAAATGAGGTAAACACATGATTCATTCATTTTGCGGCGTCCTAGCTTCCCCCCTTCATATAAAACCTCAATGATTAGATTCTATAATTTCTGGTGGCATATTGTCTTTTATACCTAGAGTCCAACTATAGGGACATCAAATAGATTTATGACCCACTCGAAACTATAAAAATCCCCACCATTTATAAAATTGTGATATCTCTAGAATCAGTGAACTGATCATAATAGAGGATGAGAAACAACTCATTAATACTTGTTTATGGAGTGAAAGAAGTAGAGAAAAATGTTGTCCTGCACCATGCACCTTGACAACCCCCATTTGGCACTTTAGAGAAAGAAAAAACCTACACATTTTTGACATCCTATCAAATTAAAAAAACTTTATATAATTTAATGTAGTGTCTTCTGGGGACATAAAAGCTGCAAATACCGCCCCTCATGTCAAGCTAGAACATATGCAAGAATAAAACTAACAAATATTAAATAAAAATGGGAAATAAACAAAAGGAACAACTCATTCTAATCAACCATACTAGGTCATAGGAGGGTCAAGTCTTATGAAACTAGTGTGTGTCATCAACCACTTGGATCACCTATAGGTAAAACCACCCACACCAATAGTATTCATATTCCTCCACTTCCATAACAAATCCAATAGTATTCATCTTCTTCCACTTCCATACCAAATCGAAATTATTCATATCTCTTGGGGTCCTAACGCTAAAGTCATCACAAGGGTAAATCATTACACCTATGGTACTTACTCTTGAATTTTTCTTTATCCAAAACCAAACATCAATTAATCTCCTACAAATTGCAATAATTACAAATCTACACAACCAAAACTAATTAATAAGAGGTACAAGGGAAATGATTTAATATTAGGCTTCTACCCACTATAGTAAGCCTAATATGGTTCCAATTTTTTCATTTGGAGTTGGAGCTAAAGCTTGCAAGCAGGAAGAAGGAAAGAGCTTGCATTGGTTCCCAACTAAGTCTTTCTTCCATATTTCAAATTTCTCTAGGGAGAGCATAGTAGTTTTAGTCTTAGTTATTTCTTGATCAAGCCACTAGGAAGGTCTACCCTCCTCAAGCTCTAATGACATAGATGAGAGGGGGAGGCTTTAATCACAACTTTATGAAGTTATAACCTATTTTACAAACATGTAAGAAAGCTAAGTCTATAACAAAAGAAAAATGGAAGAAAACAAAAAATAGTAAATGAAAATACAACCAAACTAGCTAAATACTCATAAGAAAAACTAGCTAAATGACATGAAAGTAAGGAATTATTACAAAAGAGAGGTCGAGGCACATGGATTGGGCCCTAACCCACAAGGCTGGCTCTTTGAAACTAGATCAGTAAAGCACAATAGTAATACTCATTTCATTTCAAAATATAGTCTCATTACATCAATATAAAAGTCTTGAAAACTTATTACAAGAGAAAAGAGCCTAATGGATTTCTCCAAATTTTGAATCCTAATGAGCTCTTTCTCATCCCTATTTAACTAAAGGGTAGCTACCAACAACTCCCTAAAAAGTAGGTGATGAGTCCACTTGACTGCAAGTGAAGTATGGCTTTAGTGCACTTGATCTTGAGTTTGGATGGCTGCCTTTGATTTTGAGTTGTTCAATGGAATATCGAGGATACCTTGGTTGCCTTTCAGAGTTAAGGAGGGTGGAAAACCCCCTAGAATATCTCCTTACTATATACTCTGAGTCTTGATGATAAAATCTTCACAAAAATGCAATATCTTCATGATTTTCCTACATTTAACTGATGTTAGGTACTCGAAGTATGATAAACCTCAATCACCATCTACATTAGCATTATAAGACCATAATATAATTAAAATGCACAAAAAAGAGACTTAATAAGGAAAAAAGGTGACCATTAACCCCTCCAAATGTACCTAATGATGGAGCTCATCATCACCCCCATACTAAATGATTGCTCATACTCTAAGCAACTAGTCCTCCTTCTGCATTTATTTTAAGGCTTTGATGGACCCTCTGACTTCCCAAGGAAGAACTGTTGGAGTCCCTTCATGAGGGTAAAACCCATCATTCTTGTCTGCTTCCTCCCATTCTTTTTTCTGCTCATCTTGGTCCTTTCCATCACTCAACCCCAACAGCAAGGGTGGACTGAGCTTCAAGCCAAGCCACTAAATATTTTTGGTCTGCATGGCCCTCTTATACAATGGGTCTCTCTTTAAGAGACCTCTAAATATTTATGGTGTGTAGTACTTCATGTTTCTAAGGCTGTGAGGGAGGTTGTTCCATATTCTTTGGCTATCCATTATGTAGTCATCTCCAAACAACCTAGAAACATCATCAAAGTGAGGCATTGCTTGAGCTTGTGTATGGAGCTATCTTTCAGCAAGTTTAGGATCCTTTTCAATATTCAAATGGTTATTGATGACTCCTCTAGGGCTGAACAGTTCTTCCCTAATGTGTAAGGGTTCTCTGTTTTCTCTTCTCATAACCCTTCTCATCTCTTATGCTCTTGTATCCTCATAACCATCCATGATTCCAAAGCCATTAATTTCATATCCTCCATCCTAGGATTGGGGTCCCAAATATTCAAATTTGTAAAAACAAGGTTATGCATGTAAAATTTTTCCATTTTCACCTTGTCTGCCATACTTGCTTGATTGAAAAATCAATGAGTTGTCTACAATTTTGGAAAGGTAGGGATCCATGGGAGGCTAATGTTTTAATTTGAAAGAGGAACAACTGCTCCTTGAGGTAAATTTCAAATCTTCCATGGTGGCCACTTGTTTACCCTTTTGCTGAAGCTGCTCTTGTAGTGCTACATTCTTTTCCTGTGCCTTCTGAAGCTACTCCTTCAAAACTGACACTCTAAGCCTCACATTAGATAAATACTTCCCCAACTTAGCTACTTTTCCTTCCATTACTCCTATGTCATACACTCCTTTAGATGTGAAAAACTTCATCCAATGATGAGTGCATGCCCTCTCTTCCTCTAACTGATAAAACAAAGCAATTGTGAACTTTTGAGGAATTAATCTACCCGCCTCAATGTATGTGTAGTAAGGGCTGAGATTGGGTTAAGGGCTAGGGTTTGGCACTATTGCACCATCTTTAAGGATTGGTTTTGATGAGGTGGCATCTTCATTATCATAATTTCGTCCCTCTTTTTCATCATGCTTTTACTCTTGTATCTTTCCCTCAACTTCCTTGACCTCTTACCCCTCTGTGGCTATATTTTCCTCTTCAAACAAGGCCTTTTTCTCCAAATATGTGCTTGCTAGAGTTTCCTATAGAAAAAACACATTTTCTGGTAGAAAACTCTCTTTTTCTTGCTGAAGACCTATTTTCCTTTTTTTTTCACTCGTTTCACTCCTTGGAGGGCCTGTGGTGGTTGCATGAGGTGTATGTGATGCTAATCTGGCTGAATTTCTTCTAATATATGTTTCAAGGGTCCTTATGGTTGAAGTGACCTCTTGCACCCTTCCTTCCTCTAATATGATGTATTCCTCCTTTGGTGATTCTTCAATGGTGATACAGCTCTTGGTGGGAGTTTTTGGTTTTCCTTGTCTCACCCTCTGACTCTTCTTAGTTTTGAAGTACATAGGTGTCTGCCTCTTTGTTTTTATTTTCTCAGGTGTGATTAATGTAGTTAGGGTGGCAACTACTTCTTGATCTGTTATGTTAGGTGACATGCTAGTGTCTTGAGGGGAGGTTTCACTTCCTAATATAGGGTCCACATATTCCTTTTACTCAGTCCATTCTTCCTCCTTTCCCACAGCTTTTTCCTGCTCTCTCTCTGTTGTCTCTATTTTTTCTACCTCAATTTCCATATCTTCTTTTTCTTCCTTGTTTTTAGCCTCCTCTTCCTCTTCTTCTACCTCCTCTTTAGCCTCTTCTTCTTCTTCTTCTTCTTCTCTTTCTCGAAGGCTAGTAGCAAAGGTTTTCCCTATTTGGGTAGCTATAAAGGTTTCCCTATTCATGTCTATGAAATAAGACCTGGATACAGGTAGGTTCAACCTTCTCAAAGCATCATTTACAATTAGTTTTATTAGGTCATGATGGGATAAGTGTTGATATTTCCTTTGCCTCACTTTATGGCTCATGTCAATGATGGAGTTTAGGCGGAAGTGAGGGACACTTAATCTTTGTTCAAGTGGGAGCTCTCTTTGAAACCTTATTTCATTTAAAAATATGAAATGATACCCATAGACCACACTAAGTCTACCTTCACAAGAAATAATCCTCATGATGTGGAAATCTACTTCATCCTAGGGGTATGGAAGGATTTCTCTCCTCACTCCATTTTTATCTTTAATGTAATCCTCTCCTGGTAGAAAGAAATATTGTTTAGTTGCAGTGCTAAGAATTATTTCCTTAACCCATTTGACTCCTAATGGAAAGTTTGTAACTCTGCTTATGAGTTCAGGATATAATGTGATGGTTAGGCCTTTAATCATAGTGGTGGCTCTCTCTTCTGAATATGACTGCAGAGCCACTACAAATTTTGTAGCTATCTCATCATCATAAACTTTCAATAGCTCAAAGAACCCTACCTATTTTTGATTTCAGAAGATTTCCATAACCTGAGGGTGTTGCCTAATTCTCTTAATGCCACTAGGCTCTCTTCTATTGAATCCCCCCCCCCATTTTAATGTTGTGAGATGAAGGTAGCATTAGGTTTAAGAGTGATGTCTCGGAGATGGAGGTCTTGAAACAAAATGAAAGAAAATTTCTTTTACCGTTTAACTGTAAAATTTACTTTTGCTGAGTGTGAATTATATGGGGAAATTTCAGTGCCAAAGGATGACAATCCACTTACCATGGTACTCTGCTATTTTTGTTTAAGAGATGGCGGCTTTGGGAAGCTAATTCACCCACAGTTGACTCTATGTTTCCTTTTGAACCCTTCATGGTCTGATTATGAAGTTGCCTATAGAAAAACTCTATTTCCTGTAGCACGATGGTGCATGCAAGCCCAAACCTAAATTCTGCTCTTCTAATGGCTCCCACTTCTTTCCTGCTCTTCCTGCTTTTCGAAATTGTCAACGACCTTTATTGGATTTTTAACTAAATTTGGAGCATTTTGGTGACTCGTACTTAACATGTGTTTCCTCTTTGAGACTGTTGCCCCCCACTTCCGTTAATCATTTCTGACCTCGTGATCAATTCACTTCATACCCATCCACTCTTACTTGAATCGATTTGACTTTCCAAGGTGGCATGCACTTTTACTTTTCCTTCAATTTCACTTTACCAAGGTGGCCAAGTTAACTGGCCACCTTTTTTCCTTTTAAATTTTTAAAACTTGACTTTCAACTATTTTTTCCATTATGGATGCACAACGAGAGGTGAGAGGCCATACCTGATCTTACCTGGTGTTGGTGAGGTGCTGAAGGAGATAGATCTGGAGGTGGTAGCCTTAGCATTTTATTTTTTGTGTCTTCATTTTTTTATTTGTTTTCTGAGTGAGAAACTTTTTCTGAGTGAGTTTCTTACCCTTTTCTTGTTTTTTTTAATTTTTCAAGTGTTGCATGGAGGCCTTCAGGTGCCATGGGTGGTATGCTTATCCTTCCGGAGTCATTTGGTGGTCTCCTGGAGTCATCTTCATCAGTTTCCATTCATCTTTTGGCCTTCTTGTGCCACCCACAAATTTTCTACAGGAAAATTTCTAATACTTGTAATAGTTTGTTCCTTGCCTCTCCTTGCTTCAGTTTGCTCAGAAATGGAGGGATATGGTTCATGGAATCTATGTATGAAGTCTTGGAATGAATGGAGTGGAGGATAGGAAAGTGAAAGGGTTCTCATGTCAGGTTTCCAATGATTTAGCTGCTAAAGGTGCAATTGAGGGTTTAGATAGGGAAAACTTGTGCATGGAGTGAAATAGGGTTTTGGGAATGGTAGGTATAGGAAAAACATGAATTATAATACCATTATTGAAGTTCGTGAATCCATAAGCAACATTTTTCCTTCATGAATGAGTTTCCTATAACATTTACATGAGTTTCCTGTAGTGCTATAGGAATCCTGTAGCTGCCTGATTTTCCTGTAGCAATTACAGTTTAGGGGGGGAAATGAAAGTGTTTCCTACATGAAGAGTGAAATGGATGAAGGGATGTATGATGGAGTGGCTTATGGAGTGTGGAAGCAGAGAAGAAGAGATAATGAAGAGAAATCACTCCTTTGGATCCCAAAAAAATTCTTTAATAAATAACCTACAAAATAGAAAAACACATAAATGCATAGGTATTTTTTCATTTTCATTTTATTTCTTTCTTTTTTTCTAATTTTTTCTCTCTTTTTCTTGAAGGAAAGTGGGTTGCCTCCATAGAGGTTTTCAACCCACAGGCCTGCCATGGGTGCCTCAGAGAGGTTTTCACCCAAGGATCCGTTATTATTTGTTTTATTCTATTTTTTTCTTACTCTAGGACTACCTCATGGAGGTTTTCAACCCTCGAGTTGGCCTAGGGCGCCTAAGAGAGGTTTTCACCCATGCCTCATTATTTTTTTTCCCTCTAGGAGGCACTATAAACTATGTAGTTTCCCATGACATCCACCTCCTTATTTATGGAATTTATAAATTCTGCCCTAAATAGGGGCTTCTTGTAAACCTTGAGACACTAACCATTAACAAGTAGGGGGATTCCTTCCTTATCTATGGTTCTAATCTGAACTGCACCATTATCATAACATTTGTCCACTTTTTAGGGTCCCAGCCATCTTGTCATCAATTTGCCTTTGAATTCCTTAAACCTTGATTCATATAACAATGCCCAATCTCCTTCTTGAAAGGTATTTTCCTTAATGTTTTTGTCATGCCAGATCTTCCTTTGCAGCTAAATTACCTCTTTGTGGAGGATTTCTTGAATCTTGAACTCATCCAATCCATTTAACTGCAGAAACCTCTCCTTTTTGGTATTTGATATATCTAGGTCTAACTTAGCTGCGATCCTTAAGGTTTTGATTCAAATTCAACTGCAAGCAGAGCCTTCTTGCCATAGATTAGGTCATAAGGAGTGAATCCTGTTGTTGTTTTCCAAGTAGTGTTGTAGGCCCAAGTAGCTTCTACCAATATGTCCACCCAATCTTTCCTGCTGCTGCTCACAACCTTGGTGAGGATACTCTCCAAGGCTATGTTATTAAATTCTGTAGAAATTATATGCACTAAGCATGCATATGTCCTAGATTCACCTGATATCACACTATTTAACTTTATGCAAGATACTGAATCATTCCACTTGTTAATATTTTTGCAGAAAATTAATTGCACACACATGTAAAGCATAAATATAAATAATCGCACATAACACAGTTGTTTTTAACCGGGAAAGCTTGAAGCTGAAAACCCCAACTATATATCATGTATCATGGAATCATATGACAATCCTCATACAAAGCTTATCAAGCTCTCATTACAGTACAATCATCATACACTAATCAGGAACAACCTTGCAAATCCATGCACCGATCTCTACCCCCTGCTATCTTGCCTCCACTACACAATACCTGCTGAAGAATAGTTCTGAATGAATTCGAATCAATCTTGCCTTGACTGCGCAATCCTCATTGGAAACTCCAATGTGTGTGTGATACAATCACTGCATCACTATAATCACAACAGATAGTCTATCTTGCCCTTTCACCTACCTCTCCACTGGGTCTCCACTGAAACTGCCATGCACTGTAGTTAACTGTTGTATTTTTTAGTTGATTAATGAGTTATTA
This sequence comes from Pinus albicaulis, assembly GCA_034641835.2. NCBI lineage: Eukaryota > Viridiplantae > Streptophyta > Pinopsida > Pinales > Pinaceae > Pinus > Pinus albicaulis. The sequence continues at coordinate 345,202 of JAXQQM020060896.1, read as the reverse complement.
TTTGTGAATTAATTCACTCCACTCTCACTAGTGTATCATTCAGTTAGAATAGATACAACTAGCTCAACTGATTCTAACTGAGTTAAACTGAATACAACTCCATAACTACTTCTTCCAACTATGTCATAACTCTGCCACTTGAGTTCTAACTGAGTCCTCCATGCATTAGCTCTAGTAAACCCTTGGGAATTGCATAATTCCCTCAGTGCACTGATGTGCCACATCTGTGCAATGAAACAAAGTGCTCCAAGAGAATAAGTTTTTGTTTAGAGTCTGATTATTATTAAGAGCTAATAATAATTGACATGCATCAATTTTTAGATCAGTGATATATAAATAGACTTCTCCCAATATTCTAAAAATAGAATTTCATCTATTTTTCCAACTTGATCAACCATCCAAAAATAACATCCTGCAACTTTTGAAATATCATCACCATGTCTAAAAATAGACATAGTCTAAAAATAGTCTTGCGCCAAAAATAGCCTGCGGGCCCACTTAGTGAAGGTGACTCTTTTCACTAAGCTCATCATCTTGTTGAATCTAACCAACTTCCACTTGGCCATTCACCTGAGGGTGGTGTTAGGTCCCCATAATTTTTTATATTTGCAAGACCAAATGTACAGGGGTAACATTAAACTTGTCTTTGGAGACCTAAGACCTAACCTTCCTGGACTCAGAGAGGGCTCTCTCTATGTTTGTGTAAAGGATGTGAACTTGATTGATTTTAGGGTTTTTGATTTTAGGCTAGTTATAAGGATTAGGGTTTTCTTTCTTGTTTTTTTGGTTAGATAGGTTGTCAAGGAGAATATGTAGAGTAAGAGAGAATCAATCCATTGAGCTATGGAGTCTACAAAGATCTTGGAAAGTGCAAAAAAATAGGTCAAGGGTGTTTCATAGGGAAAGTTAATAAGGCCAAGTGGATCTAAGTAGGTTTTGTGTGGGGGAAATGAACATAGAGTTGTGAATACAATAAGTTAAGGGGAAATCAAGGATTCTTTAACAGACTAAGAACAAGAAAAATATTTTAGTATGATAGCATAGCAAAACTTGAAGAGAAATAAAGGATTCTGCAATCAAACAATACTAAGCAGACCTCAAAATAAAAGATAAGTAAACTTAGAGAGTAATTAAGGATTCGTTGGACATTACTTTCAACAAATAGAACTTTTAACATAACATTTCAGTAAAAATAAAGAGCATTTAAGGTTTCTTTAATCAAACTTCAAAGAAGAAAACATAGAGATTAAAGGAGGCAGGCAGAAGTAGGGTGCCAAGAAATCATATCCTATTCTCTAATTTCGGTCCTATGATTATAAACATAATGATAACCGAAGAAAAAAAATACAAAGGTGGAATACATCACCATCCAACAGAGCTCATGAATCCTAAGAATGTACTCAATCCATAGATGTTCAGTCCAAAGCCATCACAAGACACCAAAGCCAATTTCACTAATAAACTCAAAGGCTGTATCATATTATGCTCAACAACCAACCAACATGTATAATGAGGCATCAATGTAGTATTTAACAAAAAAATTGGACCAAAACCCTAACTAGGGTTTCCAAAATGTCATAAATACATCATAAATGCTAAATTTGTCCATTAAGGCCATGCAAGGCCCAAGGCACAAAATATCTAAGGAAATAAATGAAAAATAACTTCTAACACCTAACCTTGGCAAAAAATGACTTTGAGGCTCCTCAATAACTCCAAAATATATTCTAGTGTGTTTTTTTGACTTTGTAGGCAAGGGCGCAACATTGAGGTCCAAGGGCGCAGCGCTTGCACCGGAAAAATAGGTCACCTTGCAGCTGAACTTTGAAGGCCTTCCCGGTGTCGGAATGAGCTCTGTGATATCTCGTTGGAAATATCGTCGAGTATAATTTCCAAAATGCCTTTATTTTTTCATTTACTGTCCATTTTATTGTTGAAAAACTAAATCTCCCAAGACTACTAAGGGCACATCGCCAGCTCTGAGAATAGGGCAGAATGGTGATTTTTGGGTGTTTTTAGCACTTTTGGAGGACCAAATATGCTCCAAATGATTTGAAATTTTTTGTGCATGATGCCCTTGGCCTGATGAATCCAAAAATGTAAATTTTTACTTCAATGGATGCCTCAAGAAAAAGTGCAGTGCCAGGGGCACTGCGCACTTGGCACTTTAAATCAATCAAAAACCAAACTTTACAAAAACTTGCCAAAATTTGAAATTGTCTTGCTCATTGTGTTTGTGATGCTTGTAGTTATAGGTCAGCTAGGTTTTCAAGGTTTTCTTTGTCTTATTTCCCCTTTGGTGGGTTTAAAGGAAAAGGCTCAGTGTCCACCATTTCAGTGTCTTCTATCCACTTTCATGTGCTGTTATGTCATTAATGTCATCAAGACTCTCTGAGCCACTGTCAACATCCTTACTGTCATTTCCCTCTCTGCTATATTTATCGCTATTGTTCCTCACTAATCTCTTCTTCATTTACATTTGCCTCATAGACTTTAATGTTTAGATTCAACAAGATGATGAGCTTAGTGAAAATCAGTCACCTTCACTAAGTGGGCCCGCAGGCTATTTTTAGGTGTAAGTCTATTTTTAGACTATGTCTATTTTTAGACATGGTGATCATATTTCAGAAGTTGCAGGATGCTATTTGTGAATGGTTGGTAAATTTGGAAAAATATATGAAATTCTATTTTTAGAATATTGGGAAAAGTCTATTTATAGATTGTTGATCTAAAAATAGAAGTGTCAATTATTATTAGCTCTTAATAATAATTCGACAATAAACATCAAATTATTCTCTTAGAGCACTTAATTTCAGTGTAAAAAATTGTCAAATCAGTGGGCTGAAGGAATTACACAATTCCTAGGGTATACTGGTGGTTCATGCATGGAGGACTCAGTTAGAACTGAAGTGGAAAAGTTATGACAAAGTTGGAAGAGTAGTTCATGAAGTTGTTATTCAGTTTAACTCAGTTAATGGAGTTAAACTCAGTTGAGCTAGTTGTATCTAGTCTAACTGAATGATACACTAGTGAGAGTGGAGTGAATTAATTATTTAATTAATTCACAAATAATAACTCATTAATCAATTGAACAAATAAAACAGTTAACTACAATGCATGTCAGTTCCAGTGGAGACCCAGTGGAGAGATAGGTGAAAGGGAAAGATGGACTATCCATTGTAACTATAGTGATGCATTGATTGCACCACACACACATTGGAGTTGCCAATGAGGATTGTGCAGTGCAAGCAAGGTAGATTCAAATTCAATCAGGGGTATTCTTCAGCAGGGATTTCACAGTGGAGGCGGCCTATAAGGTGGCAAGAAATCAGTGCATGGATTTGCAGATTTCTTCTGATTAGTGTGTGACGATTGATTGTGCTGAGAGCTTGATGTACTAAGATTTGTATGAGATTGTTACATGATCTCCATGATACATAATATATGATAGTTGGGGTTTTCAGCTTCAATATTTCCCGTTAAACAACTTTGTTATGTGCGAGTGTTTTATTGCTTCATGTGTTTGCAATTGAGTTTAAATTTCCGCAAAAGATTAACAGTGGAAGGATTCTGTATTTAGCAAGAAGATAAATATTGTTAGATCAGGAAAATATGGATATATACATGCATCTTGTATATAATTTCTACATGGTATCAGAGCAGTGTTAATTCTTGAAGATTGCAATTGTGAAGAATTGTTGAGTTTGTACTGGTGGACAATTCGAATTTGCTACAGAGATTTCTTGGTGCGATAGTTGAGTATACATTGAAATGTCTTTCAATGGGTTGAGATTGGAGTATGCCCTTGATGGCAGCTTGAATTACATAGCTTGAAAGGATAGGATGGAGGTGGTACTGGAAGATAATGGACTGAAGGAGTTCATCGATAGTGATGTTCCTAAGCCGAGATCTAGCGATGCTGCATTACTTGACGCATGGCAAAAGAAGATAGCAAAGACAAGAATAATTTTGTTGGAAGGTGTGAAGGACCATATTGTGTCCATCCTTCATGGGAATGCCACTCCATTTGCAATGTAGAAGGCTTTGACAAATTTTTTCCAAAGCAACAGCGACCAGAGGAAATTGGTGCTGAAAGATAAGGTCAGAAAAATAAAAATGGAGAAGGGCAACAATATTCCAAAATATCTCACGAAGTTTGTCCACTGTAAGGATGAACTGGGAAGTGTGGAGATTACTATTGATGATGAAGACTTTGTGAGCTTGGCTCTCCTTGGGCTTCCAAAGAGTTGGCATAGCTACGAATACTCTGTCAATGGATGGGGGAAACTATCGGGATGGGAGCGACTTTGGTCAGATCTTGTGCAGGAGGAGATAAGGCGAAGTACCAGGGATGGCTCTTCATCGAAGGATGAAGATGAAGATAATTTCACTTTGGCTGCCAAAGAAAGGAAAGGGAAGGGGAAGAAATTTACTTCAAAATTTGAAGCTAAAGGCAAGAAGCAGGATTTTTCCAAGGTGAATTTTTTTCACTGTCACGAACATGGGCATTTCGCCACTAACTGCCCACAAAAGAAGAAGAACAAGAAGGTTGTTGGAGCTGCAGCTGGAGAGGCCTTAACCTCACAATTTGAAATTGATTTCTCTTTGATCGCATGCTTGGTTTCAAGCTCAATAGGATCGGTGTGGTATCTTGATAGTGGTGCGTCTTTCCATATGACTGGAGACAAGGATTTGTTTAGTGAATTGGAGAAGAATGACCTTCAAATGCATATAGAGATGGGTGATGATGGTCGATACAATGCAACTGACATTGGGACCAGTACCTTTGAGTGGAAGTTAGGAAATCCATTTCTGTTGAGAGATGTTATGCATGTTCTAGGTCTGAAGAAGAACCTGGTCTCAGTCCCAATGTTGGAAGACAAAGGTTATGACATTGTTTTCAGTGAAGGAAAAGCTTTCCTGCGACATAAAACAATGGGTCAAACCAAGAGGATAGGGATTCGAGTTAAGAATATCTACAAGTTGGAGGTAGATGGCTGCGCTGCAATGATGGGCAAAGCAGAAGAAGTGGTGAGCCATGATGAGGGTGAATTGTGGCACAGGAGATTGGGCCATCTTCACCATGGTGCTTTGAATATTTTGCAGCAGATTTCTACTGGACTTCCCAAGGGTACCCTTGCATAGTAAGATCAGTGCAAGGGATGTACTATGGGTAATTGTGTGAAGACCACCTTTCATGAGAAGGAGAACCATGCTTTGGTGATCCTTGAGAGAATTCACACAGACGTGTGTGGACCTTTCTTGGTTTCTTCAACAGCAAAACACAGGTATTATGTTATATTTGTTGATGACTATTCTTGTAGATTCTGGATCTTCTTCATCAGAAGAAGAGCGAAAAATTCTCAAAGTTGTGTGCGTTTAAAGCATTGGTGGAGAAGGAGTTGGGGAAGCAAGTGAAAGCTCTACGGAGAGATAATGGTGGTGAATACATCTCGGGCGAATTCAAAGAATTTTGTAGCAAAGAAGGAATTTGAAGAGAACTCATAGTGCCTCATAACCCACAGAAGAATTGAGTTGCAGAGAGGTATAATAGAATGATTGTGGGTGCTGCACGAGCTATGCTGCATGATCAGGGCCTACCAGATGCACTTGTGGGCAGAAGATTATGTGAAAAACCATTTTCCTCATAGAGTACTTGGCATGAGTACACCTGAGGAATATTTTACTGGTAAGAAGCCTGATATTTCTCATTTGAATATTTTTGGCTCATCTGTTTACATTCATGTGACAAAGGACGTTAGGAAGAAACTGGAGCCAACTGCAGAAGTTGGGATATTTGTGGGGTACACAGAAACACCCCATAATTATCGTGTGTATTTTCCAAATAGTTGAATGACTGTGGTGCGATGGGATATACAATTCAATGAGTTGAAAGCCATGAAGTTGTCGCTTGAGAGGGAGCTACACTTGCATGTAGAGGAGGAGCTACTTGTTCCCAAAGATGAGCCTCTAGATGTGGATCAGCCACAAGAGGAGATTCATGGAGTGGAGGAGTCCACTCATGCAGAACCAAACATCAGACAAGGCAGAAAGCATACCACAGAAGCTAAGAGACTAAAGCTTGACGTGACAAAGAATGTAGGAGTCCCTACATCACAGCGTAGACATAGACAGTCACCTAACTGATTTACTAGATACATGGCTCTTATGAGCAAGTGTATCGTGACATAGAAATCTTCTTTTGAAGGAGCAGTACAGGAGCCCACATGGGTAGATTCCATGGTGGAGGAGTATGACTCGATTGTAAAAAACATTGATTGGGAGATTATTCCAAGGTCGATGGGTAAATTAGTTGTAGGATCAAGATGGATCTACAAGTTAAAGCAAGCTACTGATGGGAGCGTCGAGAAGTATAAGGCAAGATTTTTTTCCCAAGGCTTCTCACAGATTGAGGGGATCTATCGCACAATATTTTTCCATAAGGACCATCCTTGCTCTCTCAATGCAGATGGGTTGGCACATTCATAAGATGGATGTGAAGACCGCGTTCCATAATGGGATCATTGAGGAATACGTGTACATTGAGTAGCCTGAAGGATTTGAGATATTCAGCAGCGATTCGCATGTGTGTAGCCTCAAAAGAGCGTTGTATGGGTTGAAGCAAGCACCTCGTGTTTGTTACACATGGATTGACAGCTATTTCACTGGATTTGGCTTCACCACGAGTGAGGCAGATGCAAACCTGTACCAAATTGTGGTGGAGGGTAAGATTTTAATCATTGTTCTTTATGTTGATGATTTAATACTAACGGGTGATGAGCAGTTGATACACTCATGCAAGGCAGATCTTGCAAAGGATTTGAGATGAAGGATTTTGGCCTCCTTCATTATTTCCTTAGATTGGAAATATGGCAGTGGGAAGGTGAAATTTTTGTGTCTCAAGGCAAGTATGCCCGAGAGATACTGGAGAAGTTTCAGATGCAAGGTTGCAAGCCTATCGACACTCCTCTAGCAGGAAATTGGAGGAAAGAGGATGCTACATCAACAGAGGTAGTGGATGCCACTGTTTATCGATAGTTGGTGGGTTCGCTCATGTATTTAGTCGATACAAGACCGTACATATGCTATGTGGTGAACCAGTTTTCACAAGCGATGGTTAAGCCTACAATGCTCTTTTAGAAGGTAGGAAAGCATGCCCTGAAGTATCTTAGGGGCACATATGAGTATGGATTATGGTACATACAGACAGATGAGGTGAAGTTGCATGGCTTCACGGATTCAGATTGGGCGGGCAGCCCAACAGACAGAAAGAACACATTATAAGAGGTTTTCAGTATCAGATCTACAACATTTTCTTGGTGCAACAAGAAACAAAGATCAATGGCACTCAGTTCAGCGGAAGCAGAATACATTGCAGCAAGTCAAGCTACATGTGAGGCTATCTGGATGAAGAAGATCCTGGTTGGTTTGTTCGGTTCACATTTAGATCCTACAGTGATACATTATGATAATCAGAGTTGCATTAAACTCTCAATTAATCCTGTGTTTCATGATAGATCTAAACATATTGATATCCGATATCATCATATCAAAGATTGTGTCTAGTGGAAGATCAAGATGCAGATATTCTGACGAAGGCGCTCAGTAGGAGAAAATTTGAATACCATAGAGGCAGGATCAAGGTGAAGGATAATCCCTATCTTGTTGAGAGGGAGTGTTGATATTCGACAAGATGATGAGCTTAGTGAAAATCAATCACCTTCACTAAGTGGGCCTGCAGGCTATTTTTAGGTGTAAGTCTATTTTTAGACATGGTGATCATATTTCAGAAGTTACAGGATGCTATTTGTGGATGGTTGGTCAAGTTGGAAAAATAGATGAAATTTTATTTTTAGAATGTTGGGAAAAGTCTATTTATAGATCATCAATCTAAAAATAGAAGTGTCAATTATTATTAGCTCTTAATAATAATCCAACAATAAACATCAACTTATTCTCTTGGAGCACTTAATTTCAGTGTATAGATTTGTCAAATCAGTGGGCTGAAAGAATTACACAATTCCTAGGTTTTACTGGTGGTTCATGCATGGAGGACTCAGTTAGAACTGAAGTGGAAAAGTTATGATAGAGTTGGAAGAGTAGTTCATGAAGTTTTTATTCAGTTTAACTCAGTTAATGGAGTTAAACTCAGTTGAGCTAGTTGTATCTACTCTAAATGAATGATACAATAGTGAGAGTGGAGTGAATTAATTAGTTAATTAATTCACAAATAATAACTCATTAATCAACTTAACTAATACAGTAGTTAACTACAGTGCATGTCAGTTCCAGTGGAGACCCAGTGGAGAGATAGGTGAAAGGGCAAGATGGACTCTCCGTTGTGACTATAGTGATGCATTGATTTCACCACACACGCATTGGAGTTGCCAATGATGATTGCGCAGTGCGAGCAAGTTAGATTCAAATTCATTCAGGGGTATTCTCAGTAGGGATTGCGCAGTGGAGGCAGGCTATCAGGTGGCAAGAAATTAGTGCATGGATTTGCAAATTTCTTCTGATTAGTGTGTGACTATTGATTGTACTGAGAGCTTGATGTACTAATATTTCTATGAGATTGTTACATGATCTCCATGATACATAATATATGATAGTTGGGGTTTTCAGCTTCAGGCTTTCCCGTTAAACAATTGTGTTATGTGTGATTGTTTTATTGCTTCATGTGTTTGCAATTGAGTTTAAATTTCCACAAAACAGTAATAGTGGAAGGATTCTATATTTAGCAAGAATATAAATATTGTTAGATCAGGAGAATATGGATATATATATATATATATATGCATCCTGTATATAATTTATACATTTAATGCTATTTTATTCACTTCTTAATTCCTTATTTGCATAAGTCCCATCAGTGTGTTCTGCTTCACTGCCACTGTCTCTAACATTGTAAAACCTATCTTAAGAGACCTTAGAATTGCAAATAAAAATATGATAATGGGATAATGGAATGGTAGCCTTTGTAAGTGAGTGGAAAGGAGGTGTATGAATGAGGGTTATAGGATTATAAACATGCTCAAATTTAAAACCACTCTCAATAGAGAAACCCTCTTTTTATTACTGATTTCCTCTATAGGTAGACGAAGTAAATGGCAAGCAATGATTTCTAGCTTTGCAACCTAGGGCTTCTTCTTGGGGTTTCATCACTATTAATTAGGAATCATCAAATATCTTGAAAATTGGGTTAGGGAATTCACATACCCCTTATCACTGCCTTATAGGACCTTGGAGTAATATTTGAAAGAGTTTTGGAGTGCATTGAGTGTTTGTAAGGCTGAGGAGGCCCTCTTGGCCAAGAGCGCAGTGCCTAGGACTTTTATCGGGGCTGTTGGGAAAAATCAAGCAAGTGTATAGTGCCTAAGTAAAATACACATGAGGAAAGATCCAGGGGCACAGCACCAAGCCAAGGGCGTAGCGCCAGGAAAAATTGCCTGATTTTGCCTTAAAAACTCAAATTTTCTCACCTTTTTGAAACTTCTAATTCTTTGCAAGGAATTAATGATTCATCCAAGTGTAAAATGAGTTTGTATAGGCCCGTGATTTGACCTTAATCTTGAAAAACCCATTTTCTAATTTTTTAAGCCTTTTTCTCTTTCACTGATATTCTTTATGCCTTTGTGTTTGCAGGTGACTGAAAAACACTTGAGGTGGCTCTTTCTTTTGCTCTTTGAAGACTTGACATGTTTATCTAATGATTTTGTGATGTTTGTACACAAGAGTAGCTTCGATATCCTCTGTTGCTTTCATCATCAAGTTACCTTAACTTTTCTTCTTGGCTGACAGTTCATTACACACCTTTGGAGGATTTTCCCTAGCAGTAGCTTCAACACCTTCTTTGGCCATTTTTGATTGCATGTATCTGAAAACACTAACTTGGCCTTCTCTTACTGATACCCTTCACATCTTTTCTTTTTGATGCATGACATATTCATTTTGACCATTTGGGATTCACACACAAAGTAACACCTTCAAAACCCGTTCTGTTCTTGCCTTGAACTCAACTTATCTCTTTTACTCATTTAGTCATGGAAAACTCATTTTTTGACAAGTTTGGGATTTGATCAAACAATGGCATCTTCAAAATCGTTCCTTTGCTTGCAGCATGGAGTTGAAATCGTACCCTTTACCTTCTGTGGCCACTTTCCCAAAACCCCAGGTGTCTGGACTACTTTAACACAATCATTAGTGCTGTCTTCTAAGTTCTCTATAGCCCTTTCAAGCTCATTTACTTCTGTCTAGTTTACCTCACCTTTCTATCATACCTCATCAAACATCTCTGATAGACTTTTCTTCATGTTTGGTCTTTGGCGTACCTCCTCCATGGTTATTTATGCATTTGATCCCTACTTGGTACATTGCTGGACTATTAAGCTCAAAAACCCTAGTTCCTCTTAAGGCAAAGTGTTTCCTGTCCTCCTTGCTGCAAGATTTCTTTATTCCGGAGCAGACTTCCTACCTTATCACAACCTTCTACTGATGGTAATTTCAACTTCTGCAAAAGTGTCAAGCTATTCAATTACCTCATGTGCAGACTTTGAAACTGAATGGTATTCTTCTTTGGAAATGATGACCTTGGAATATATGAACCCTAAATGACCTAGTGGGGGATTTTTTGGCCTGGTTTTTGACTGAAAATTGGCTTGGAGTCTTCAAGTGTAAAAACAGAGTATTGACAAAGTGGTGTATTGAAGATCCAAAATCCAATATACTTGATTTATCTAAAGAGCCTACATAGATATTTTTGAGACCATCAATGCTTGAGGAACTTGGGGATCATGGGCATGAGTTAGGATATAGGTAAACCTAGATGGAAAGTGGAGTTATGAGTAAGGGAAAAAACAGAGTAATGAGGTCATAGGTATGAAATAAGGATGGAGATGAGTGGCACAAGACCATAAGGAGTCCTTTTAGGAGTGGCAGGGTGACCATAGAATGGTAAAATGGTATAATAGTGAATCATTTTCCATAAGGATAATGAAGGCAGTGAGATTTATAAAACTCACACTATTCAGGGAATTTTTCTTTTAGAAATATAGAACCAATACTTTGTCATATTTAGATAGTAAAAATTACTGATGAGTAATAGTGGCTCCACTTGGGGAGGGAAACTCCTTTTCAGGAGGTGTCTAGGACCTGAGAGTTCAGATCTCTGAGTTTTGAAGACCAGTACCTTACTTGTACCTAGAAGATCCCTCTTCATTCATTTGTCGATGTTCTCTTGAAGTTATGATCTCATAAAATCTGAAAAAACATGATTGCTTCAATCTCAGTTCTACCTACCCATCTTACTTTGCCTAACATTTTTTCTTCTTCTGGGTGCACTTGGATTGGAAAACCCTTGACATTATTTTCTTTTGAAATCATTAAAAACTAATCTACTTGTACCCTTATTACTTCCAAGAGTTCGGATTATGCTAATGAACTCTGTTATTCTCTACCTAGTCTACTCATCTATCAAGATTAAGCTATTTGATAGACTTTATTCTCTAACCTACTGGCATGAAATTAAAAATATGACCAAACCAGGATTAAGAAATATGGTTTTTGATGGGCTGTGGCATTTGGAAAAGCTACACATACACATTATTTTTGTACAATAAAAAACTAGAAAACATGAGGGTTGTGATTGAGAATTGGTTATGCACCCCCCTCATTTCCTTTGGTTCAGATTTATGTTCTGGGAACGAGCAATCCCTCCTATTCTAATCTACTGACAAGCTAAGTTTACATGGTTTGGAAAATATTCTTTCACTAACCTATCAACAGAAATTTAAAACATGTTCAACCATGATTAGGCTAAATGACTGAACATGACTTTCGTTTTCAAGTAGTTGCATTTAGACTTGCACACTTTCAGAAGTACTCTTTTTTGGTATGGGGTTGTACCTCTTCTTTAAAACTGCCCTCTTTTTCTTGTTTTCTCTTTTTTTGTGTTTTCATTTTTCCAAACAATCTAAAACTAAAAATATGCTAAAAATGTTGAGCTTATTTTCATACCTACCTATTATAATCTAATTTACATATGATCATATTTATTTGGTGAACTCACTTTTCCAATATAACCAATCAATTAGATGATTCCATGAGTAATCTTTGTTCATCTCTTTGAGTGTGCTGAAGAAATCAAAAGGCCACTTCCACCTTACTTTTTTTTGAATAGTAGTGCCTAAAATCTCCTTTGTATTTTGCAACAAACTGCTCTTGACATAACATGTTCCTCTTCTAGATGCCTCTAAGAAAAAAACAAAGGGATCTTGAAACAATACCTGGCTTAGAGGATTTGAGAAATAAAATTCATTCAGGACTACTCCTTCCTCCACTTGGCTATGCTTGGGGTTCCTTTGGGAAATAAACTCCACCTCTTCCTTATGATCATCTGTACTGGAAGCCTCATCATATATTGCAATGTTTTCCTCTAGCAAACATGATATGTTCTGATTGAGTGGCCTGAATTCTTTGTGAAGACCATCATGTTGATGAGTAGGATCACTCTTTGGAAGAAAATCTTGTTGAGAAGGCAGTGCAGCGACTCTCCTGTGTTTATCAATTTCCAAGCCTTCATCTGCAATTTTAAATTCAATGGGACTTGGTGGCTGCAAATCTGGAGCTGAGGAGAATTCTATGTCATAAATGATTTCCTCATCCATTTCAGGAAAAGGTTTCTCATTAACAACTTTCTCAAGAAGTTCATTATCTTCCCCAACCTCAACATCAAAATTGAAAGACTGCTAATTTCCAATCACATGAAAGCTATTTCTAATGGAATGAAATGAAGTAGAACAAAGAGTCAGAGATCCTTTAATTACCTCCAAATTTTCTAGACTTTCCTCATCAGTTTCATAGCTGACATGTATTGGCTGATTACTGTTTTCAAGTTGATGAAACTGAACTTCCTCCCACAAACCAACTGCTGATTGCTCTATAAGATTAGCTTATGTTTGGAGAACATAACCATCATCATATTGATCAAAATTTGGAAAATCATCAACATAAGTAATGTCACTAATAAAAAATATTGGATTATCAGATTGTTTTTCCTTGAATTGATCTACAAATCCCTTTTCTGATCTATGCTAGATGGGATTAGCATGAGAATAAATAGGAATTTTCTATTCATATGAAGGTTTAGAGGCTGGCTGCATGTTTAGAATTTGATTTATTTCCTCTTTAGTTAAAAGAGGAGGCATTTTTTTCTTTTTTTGGATAGAACTAAAGTAGTTCTCTTTCTCTTGTGAAGGTTTATTCTGAGGTTGAGTGTCTTCTTTAGCTTCACCTGGAAGAGATGGTGAATCATCACTTGTGCCTTCAGAGAGATCTTGTGGATTTTCCTTCGTTTCTTCATTGATTTCATCCTCAACCAACAACCAACTCCTCTTGGCTATCATGATAGATGATTTGAGAATGAAATTCATGAACTGCTTCTAATAGGATTTCAGGATGCCAATTTCCCAAATCTTCATCAATGTTTACAAGGTATTGTATGATATCTTGAGATTGATCACAAGAATTTTCAGTTAACGATAAAGATGACCAATTTTCCTTATAATGTTCATAAAACACCTTATGGAAATCCTTTAAAGAAAACAAGATACCAGGGTCTAGGCCTTCATACCGTTTCCTTGCCTTTCCTTCTAATGTCCCCATGAACATCTTCATGAGACAGTCCTCATTCCATTCAACTTTTAACCTCCATACATGTATATGAAATTTGATGAGATTTAAAAAGGGGTCATCAAATTTTTCATCTTGAAAAATAGGTAGGTTTGAAACCCAAACTATCTGAGGCATTTTGTGTGGAAAACCAAGGATGTGATCTCTGTTCATTGGAGCATATGTTTGTTTTATCCTTGGATCAATATTTGTCAATCAAAAGGGTCACTACATCTTTTCAACCAGTCTAGAGTCTTCTATCAGTGGAGTCGCCAGGTGGAAGGTTTCAACTTTGTTGTCCACCATCAGCATGATTAATGCATTCCTAAGGGAATCTACGAGAACTAGTGGGTTAACAGGGCTACTGAAGACCAGTGGAGTCGCCAGGTGGAGGATGATTATTGTTTTAAGGATGTACTTGTTTTCCACCATCAACAACTAAACATCAATATAAGGATGTTTGTGGGTTTTCTGAGGTCCTAAGGAATACTTAGATTGTCACTGACTCAGAAGGTCCCACCGTGATCTCCATTATGTTGGTCCCCATATTTTGTTAGATTGGCAAGACCAAATGTACAAGGGCAACATCAAACCAGTCTTTGGAGTCCTAGGACCTAGCCTTCTCGGACTCAGAGAGGGCTCTCTCTATGTTTGTGTAAAGGATGTGGACTTGATTGATTTTCGGGTTTTTTATTTTAGGCTAGTTATATGGATTAGGGATTGATTTCTTGTTTTTTTGATTAGATAGGTTGTCAAGGAGAATAGGTAGAGTAAGAGAGAATCAATCCATTGGGCTATGGAGTCTGCAAAGGTCTTGGAAAGTGCAAAAAATAGGTCAAGGGTGTTTCATAGGGAAAGTTAATAGGGAAAAATGGATCTAAGTAGGTTTTGTGTGGGGGAAATAAACATGGAGTTGTGAATACAATAATTTAAGGGGAAATCAAGGATCCTTTAACATACTAAGAACAAGAAAAATCTTTCAGTATGATAGCATAGCAAAACTTGAAGATAAATAAAGGATTCTTTAATAAAACAATACTAAGCAGACCTCAAAACAACAGATAAGTAAACTTAGAGAGCAGTTAAGGATTCTCTGGACATTAATTTCAAAAAATAGAACTTTTAACATAACATTTTAGTAAAACTAAATAGCATTTAAGGTTTCTTCAATCAAACATCAAAGAAGAAAACATAGAGATCAGAGGAGGCAGGCAAAAGTAGGGTGCCAAGAAAGCATATCCTATTCTCCAATTTCTGTCCTATGATTATAAACATAATGAGAACTGAAGAAAACAAATAAAAATGTGGAATACATCACCATCCAACAGAGCTCATGAATCCTAAGAATGTGCTCAATCCATAGATGTTTAGTCTAAAGCCATCACAAGACACCAAATCCAATTTCACCAATAAAATCAGATTCTGTATCATATTATGCTCAGCAACCAACCAACATATACAATGAGGCCTCAATGTTTTATTTAAAAATAAAAGAGGACCAAAACCCTAACTAGGGTTTCCAAAATGTCATAAATACATCATAAATGCTAAATTTTTCCATTAAGGCCATGCAAGGCCCAAGGCACAAAATATCTAAGGCAATAAATGAAAAATAACTTCTAACACCTAACCTTGGCAAAAACTGACTTTGAGGCTCATCAATAACTCCAAAATATCTTCTAGTGTGTTTTTTTGACTTTGTAGGCAAGGGCGCAGCATTGACGTCCAAGGGCGCAATGCCTGCACCGGAAAAATAGGTCACATTGCAGCTAAAGTTTGAAGGCCTTCCCGGTGTCAGAATGAGCTCCGTGATAGCTAGTTGGAAATATTGTTGAGTCTAATTTCAAAAAATGCCTTTAATTTTTCATTTGGTGTCTATTTTCCTATCCAAAAAATAAATCTCCCAAGACTGGTAAGGGCACATCGCCAGCTCTGAAAATAGGGCAGAATGGTGAATGTTTGGGTGTTTTTAGGACTTTTGGAGGACCAAATCTGCTCCAAATGATCTGAAATTTTGTGTGCATGATGCCCTTGGCCTAATGAATCCAAAAATGTAAAATTTTCCTTCAATTTATTCCTCAAGAAAAAGCGCAACACTAGGGGCGCTATGCCGTTGGCACTTTAAATCAGTCAAAAACCAAACTTTACAAAAACTTGCCAAAATTTGAAATTGTCTTGCTCATGGTGTTTGGGATGCTTGAAGGTATAGATCAGCCAGGTTTTCAAGGTTTTATTTGTATTTTTGTCCCTTTGGTAGATTTAAAGGAAAAGGCTCAACGTCCACCATTTCAGTGTCTTTAGTCCACTGTCATGTGCTCTTCTGTCATTAATGTCATGAAGACTCTTTGAGCCACTATCAACATCCTTACTGTTATTTCCCTCTCTGCTATATTTATCACTGATGTGCCTCACTAATCTCTTTTTAATTTACATTTTCCTCATAGCCTTTAATGTTCTTTTCATCACTTCTTGATTCCTTATTTGCATTAGTCCCCTCAGTGCCTTCTGCTTCACTGCCACTGTCTTTAACATTGTAAAACCTGTCTTGAGAGACCTTAGGATTGCAAATGGAAATAGGATAAAGGGATAATGGAATGGAAGCCTTTGAAAGTGAGTGGAAAGGGAGTGTGTGAATGTGTAATGTTCCCAAAATTAGCAAGAAGCTAATTGGAATATTGATTTTTCTTATATCATCTAGGAGGTGAATAAAATGGGTGAGGAGACCCATGAGTAGGAATAAAATCCCTCATAGTGTGAAAGGGATCAATAGAGAAGCTTTATTTTTCACCTTCTAGTGTGAAAAGGGGAAAATGCATGAGGACAAGGTCAAGTTTGACCAATTCAACAACACTGCCAAAGAGGGTGTGTATTTCTTGGGAAGACAGCGCAGTTGCATGGAAGGAAGATCACGTGGTGAAGGAAACCCTAATGTGTGGGGTCCAAGAAAAGAAGGCTTCATTTGCATAAAATGAGGAAGAGGAAGCCATAGAGGATTATATTTTGAGTATTTGATTTTGTTCTATCTAGATTCTTTGCATTCTCGGGCTATTTAGCAGAGCTGCAGTGCTGTATAGCACAAGGAATTCTTGTTCAGGATTCCTTCCCCTTCTTGAGAGGCATCTTGAGGGATTGTTCTACATTTCTCCACATTCAGGCTCAAGGCCAAGCCACCTCCTCCAGCTACAACATATTTTTTGTTTAGAGCTAGGTTGTGTTGCAGGGTGTTGCAGTGGAGAGTTCCATCACACCACTTCCGGGGCTTATCTTTTAAAGGAGGGAGCTTATATTCCTCTGGAAGATCAGTTAGGAAGATTTCAGAGCTGATTTTCATATCTTGGCATCAGGACAAGCATCTTCCGTCTACTACAGCACAGTCCCTCTCCTTGACTATGTTATTCCAGTGTGTATCTGTAGTGGGGGTTTGCACCAGTATTTTGGAGGGTGAGATATTCAGTGTTAAGATTAGCCTATCAGTTGAGAGATCTGTTGGAGAAGGTATATTTTAGATTGTGCTACATCTTCAGTCATCTCCATCATTTTCTGAGTTGCAGCTGCTACCTAGCAACTCTGTCATTTCTGCAGATTTTCCATTTTGTATATGTTTCAGCCAATCCTTCTAAGGATTGTTGTACTATTTTTTCCAGGGGTTGTGAGCTTGCTCCCCCACATTTCTTGAGCCTTATATTGTTATATGTTGTATTATGATTCAGTATGTTGCAGTGTCTCCAAAGAACTGCGTTATTTTAGCCTTATGACATTTTTGTGTAGCAATGTTTCTCTATTCTCATGTACATGTCTCATTGAGGCTTTCATTGCCTAGCTTGAGTGATTGATTCCTCAAATCATTGTATATATTTGCTGCTATAATATCAAAGGGAAGGTTATTTACATCTTCTTGTCTCACAGCTAATGAAAATAACGATGTTTTTCCATCTCTTGTTCAAGAATTGTTGCAGAGCCTTCATTGGGCACTTTTTCAAGACAACTAGGTGTGGGAGACCTGTTTAACCCCCCTAGAGGGATTTCATTTGAGCCTCTTCTTGGATTCTGGTCTTAGATACATTGATCTAAGGGATCCAGGCCTTGGTTTCAAATCCTATTTCATAAATTTATGGAAAATTCATTTTCCAGCTGTGTATTATTGACATATCCCATTTTGGGATGTTACAGTGGTATCAGAGCGTCAATCTTGGCTCATCATATGAGTCTCAGCCAAAGAGATAAGAATATTGAAGAGGATGGGTTTTATCTCATCATATTTCAGATCCACGAAGAACCTCCCCAAGGAGGATAAGCAAATAGAAGAGGAAGGACCCTGCACTTCATATTCTCATCAAGAAGAAGAAAGAGAGATGAGTGGGAGAAAGTCTTCATCTACTAGAGGAGACAAAGGGGATAGGCTTACAAAGCTTCTTCCTAAATATGTACAAAAAATTTATGAAGATCTCCAGAAAATAAGGAGGGATATCTATGGAGAATCTCCAAAAGAATTTGAATCTAAAGCAAACTCTAGATTGTCAAATGAGGAGTGTGAGCAAGCATCCACACACCATAATACATAGCGCAGTCACATGCCCAGGATTTACATGAGAGAGATGGAAAGAGAAGAAGAGGTTGCTAGGAGTGAAACTCTTAGTGATTTCATGAAAGATTATGAGTCTCAAACTCATAAATTCCGAGATCATCTCAGTTTTTCATAGTTTTTCCGGATCAAGGTGAATGGAAGAGAGCAACAGGATAGAATTCTTCTATCTACTTTTGGAGGTTCACCTACATGCTCAGCCAAAGCTTGGGTGGAGGAGTTAGATACCTTCTTGCAGCAGCACCAAAATTCTGAAGATGGAGCTATCAGAGTTGCAGCGTTGCATTTGAGAGGTAAGGCCTCTGCCTCGTGGATCTTTGAATCCTTTTCTTTAAGAAATGTAAACATTACATCTTATGCAAGTTTCACTAAGGCATTAGTGAAAATATTTGATAGAGGGATTCATGAGACACATATGATGGAGAAAAATATAAACTCAGATCAATTTAAGAAACCCATGAAGGAGACTGACATCTTGCAGCATACCTTGTTAGAGGCAAAGCCTCTATCTCATATTTCTAAACAAGAGGGCATGGATATTTCTTTTTTAAGGGATGATCCATTTCTTAAGAGGTTGCCCATACATGTTGATGAGGAGGAGGGAAACAAAACTGTCATATCTAGAGTTGATCTAGCACCTCATGTAGAGGAAGGAGGAGCTCTTGCTCCAACTAAAGGGATTCTTGTATCATTGCAAGAAATTCCTCAGGATCTCACATGTGGAGATCAAGGCACAACTCATGTTCTACATGTTCCATTGATGATGAGATGTGGAACTATGGAGATACAAGGAGGATATAGGGAAGGTGACCAACAACATGTGATGAGGAGCACACATCCCTGTCTATTCCATGAGGTTTATGCACCTAAAAGGGAGACTGGATTGCACAGTGAGAGAAGGGACAAGTCTATCCATTCATGTATGCAGTCTACTCTTGATGATGATGTCTCATTGCATGGAGACATTTCACCAAGGAGACCACCAGATCAACAGATGATGAGATATGCTTCACATTTTGAGGCACCATTCATTGATTTCAGAAAAGTGGAGACCTTGGGAGGTCATTGTACAACACTGAGGGTCTTCGGTAGAATCAAGGAGGAGAGAGGAATTCTCTCAACATCATCTTTACCCACTCTTAGTTCAGATTATGCACTGTGGCAGAAGCAGCAGGGGAAGGATAACAGCCTTCCAACTTGCATCTTTGGCATGGGAGATGTCAAAGAGGAGGATGACCATATGACAGATGTTATTCATGAGAGATCATCAACGCTATCACTATGGAGGATAGATCCATATTGGAACTCCCAGATTTTGGTGGAGTATTCCAAGGATCTTTTCACTTGCATGATATTGGATGACCAATGAGGAGGGATATTCAGTCAGAGATGGGGTCATATACTATCATGGTAGGATCTTCTTATCTAGAGCTTCCAAGCTCAAGGAGAAGTTGCTACAAGAAGCTCATGAGGATTTCCTTTTCAGCCCCACTTGTTCTATGAGAGCATACCACACCATCCTGGAGGGGTATTTTTGGAAGGGTTTTGAGGAGGAGATATATCAACACATAAGGAGATGCATGGGTCATGTTGTCGACAATTGTTCTCTCTCCTAGAGACAGTCTAGAGTTGCCATAGACCAGTGCCTAGGACATCTTAGCATAGCAAGGAGCATGTAATAAAGCTGGGGTGTCAATCCAAAAGCTCTCCTGCTATCTTTTGTAAAACAAGGAAGTTGATTTAAATGGAACCAGAAATCACAGAAACTGTCACAGGGAAAGCAATGTTGCAGAGGCACAATGCAAAGCTCCAATATTAAAGCATCAGATAGTTAAGAGACAATTTACTGCAAAGAGGGCCGGTTCAAGTAATATGCCACAGAAATCAAATATCAGAAAGTGAATGCAGTGAAAGGAAAGTTAAGAAGATACTAGTCAACATTGGGCTGATACCCAGATACACAACAGAACCATATATGGGCTTATCAATCTAAGAATCCATACATGACAATGGCATTTTAAAAGCACCCTCCCAAAGCAACTAATATAGCAGAAAGATGGTTGAGATGAATATGAAACAGTATATCATGCATGAGCCATATTTAAAGCGCTTGACTGATTTAAGCATGGGCATCAACTAGGATGAATCCTTACCAAACCAACGAGCCACTCACATTCCAAAACATGATACAAGAAAGTGGATGAAATGAAATGTTATCTTAAACACATAAGAGAAAGTTACATACTGTGAAATACCAAAGACCAGAATCCTCATTACAGATAGAACTCCTCCTCACTGAGACCCTACGGGCTCTGAGCCTTCACACAAGAGCTTATACAGAATGTATACAAAAATGCCTTTCACAGCACAATTCTCTGATAAAAATCTGGAACCCCTACAATGTCTTTCTTCCTCCTTTTTATAGAGGAAGGAGAAAAACTCATAAAAGAAGTAGGTGAAAACAATTAATTGTTTCATTGAAACAAATTGGCAGAAACATTTCGCGCCCTCACTGCTGAATGACCATGCTGAGCTGTGTGTACTCTGCTGCTGCTCTATGGAGTAAATGCTGTAGGGGAAAATTTCTCCAGGGATAAGACATGAAGAATAAAATATGTAATATTTTGTACCTTCCTGAGAGAAAAATCTATTGAAGTTAAACCTGGAGGATATGATTTTTATGCACTTGTACTCTTTGCCTTCTGAATGCTGAATTTTTATTTAAAATCTTCGGCTCCAGGCGTTGAATTCTTCGCTCTCTGACTGATATTATTAATCTGCACCATTAATAATTTCATCTACAAGAATCTGCTTTTTGAATGGTTCTTGATGTTTGGACAGATCTGAGTCCCGTTTCTTTTAATGAAAGTCGCATCGAAACAACTACCCAGGACCTTCTTCATGAATTTTGCATTTAAAAACCGGTCCGTTGATGCACCCTTGACCTCTACAATGGGGGCTGTAAGTTATGGTTAACCTCTGGCGCTGAAACCCTACAAAAATCTGCAAACCTGTTAGGGAAATCATGCACGGGAATGCAGACACGGTGGGGATAACGGGGTGGCAACTGCTGCATGGTCGACTGGTGAAAAATATGGGACTATGGTGGAGAATGCAACATAACAGTGTGGAGTGGTCGTGGAGGAGAAGGCGAATATAATCACGAAAATACATTAGAAATGAAGGAACGAACTTATTATTGACCCGTGGTGGAGGAATGCACATGGAGTAAAATGGAGAGACAGGTGGTACTATGACAGGATGAAGGGAACATATGACGTGGAGGGGTACAGGATTAACAGCGTGGCAGGGGAATGATCCGGGCCATACGATATCTAAACAAGATCAACGGCTGGAAATTCATGGGAAAGCAATGAGTTGGCGGGCCCGGGACGATTTTTATAGGGACTAAACTCTGCGCAGCTCCGAAGGATGATAGTCGTCGGATGAAGACTCGCAAATCTAACGGCTCACGTCAATTTCGTTGCGTGCCTACGACCGAAGGATAACGCGCGAAATGGAGCGGTTTTGGTACAGTACAGAGGGACACGCAGCGATCAGCGTATGGAATCACTGGCCGAAGGGGGAATACCGCCTGCCCAGCAAAGGTGGTGCGGAAAAATTAGGCTGGTTTTAGGGGTAAGGCGCGGCGGGGACCACCGGACAGGGACAGGTTGCGGATCGTCGATCTGTGGCATGATCGGACGGCGCACAATGCACCCGATGGCCGTGTATGGTAAGCGCTTTTCATTTTGGCCCATGGGCTAGCTCCTGCGTTGCGTGGAGAACAAAATGAAGGGGGCTGAGACCAGAGGGAGCTAAGACCGACATATTTCTGAATATGGATTTTTTGGCCATTTTGAATACGGTTTTGGGAATGAAAGGTTGCAACGGTAGGCAGGATACGAAGGTCTTAGGCCACGACGGGGGTTTCAAACAGATTCAAATGGGACAATAGGCCCAAAATCATAATGGGGGGGGGGCTAATATAGTCAACATCGGCTCCATATGGGGATGGCACGTTCATCCCTGGACGTGTCGAGAACCTGCAGACCACCTGATTATCATTTATGTAAACTCTGTTCCTCAGCCCCTCTGCACTTTACTTCATAGTTCATCAGCATGTCCTCCTGGATCAAATCAAAACCGAAACAAAACTTATATACAATATGGTACATCAGGCTTGCTCTTCCTGAATCAGAATTGGAAGTAGGGCTTCAGAAATTGGTTGTTTACAGGGGCATCCAACAAGTCGCCCTGTAAATTCTCCAATGTGAAAGTGTTATTGCCTCCATGTTCCACAATTTTAAATGGGCCGAACCACAGTGGATCGAACTTGCCATGTTTTCCCTTTTCAACCCTCCGAACATCCCATCTGGGCACCAGATCACCAATCTGCAACTTTCTGTCTTTAGCATGCTGATCAAAAATATATTTCATCTTCTCTTGGTATTCTGTTAATATCTGGTTCACTTGGTCCCGTGTTTCCTCTAATTCCACCAATTGGTTGATTCTTCTGACCATATCATCCGGTTCTTCCTGACTTTCTTGCATAAAGCGTGCCACTGGTAAGGCCAACTGCACAGGAAACACTGCTGCTTTTCCATACACAATTTCGAATGGGGATTTCCCAGTTGCTCTCTTGCTGGTGATTCTATTAGCCCATAGAGCGAATTTCAATTGGGAATCCCAATTCTTCTGATTTTCATTTATTGTCTTTTTCAGGGCCCTCACTAGGCTTTTGTTGGAAGATTCTGCCAAACCATTTCCCTGCGGATAGTAACTTGTGGAGTGCTTAAGTGCAATGTTGTACTGTTGACAGAAATTCACAAATTTTGCAGATTTGAAGGCCTGTGCATTATCAGTCACTATTCTAGCAGGACAGCCAAACCTGGATATGATGTTCTCTTCCATGAATTTTATGATGACAGTGTCAGTAGCATTCCTTGAAGGTATGGCTTCCAACCATTTTGTAAAGTAATCTGTGGCTGTTAATATCCATTTATGTTGTCCACTTGATGGGGGATGTATTTCTCCAATAAAATCTATTCCCCATTGTTGAAATGGCTCATTCACATGAACCAGAATCAGGGGTAGAGCTGCTAACTTTTGTTTCTCAGCAAATTTCTAACACTTATCACATGCTCTAACCCAAGCAAAAACATCTCCAAATAACTTTGGCCAGTAGAAACCAGCCTTTAAGATTTTATGAGCTGTGGCCCTCCAGCTATAGTGTCCTCCACAAATTCCCTCATGGAATTCTATCATTATATTTTCCACTTCATTTTCTGTGAGGCATAATAGTAGTATGCCTGAAGGATCTCTCCAATATAGCTGGCCATTAGCAACTATGTACTTTTGTGATTTTAATCTCAAAGCCTTGTATTTTTCTTTATCACAACTGGGAGGGCAGCTGAGTGTCAAAATATATTCCACTATTTCTTTGTACCAAGGACTAGTAAGATATTTTATATGTGCTTTTTGAGTGGTTACCTCCAGTCCTTGCTGTTCTTTTTCGTTTTCAGATTCTTCGTTTGAAAGCATAGACAAGTTTATGCCCAGAGCTTGATAGTTAGATTCTGATAAGATCCTGGCCAGCCCCTGTCCTTTTATTAGCTTAGTAGGGCGAATATCTAGATCATACTCCTGTATTTTAGCAATCCATTTCCCTCTTTTGCCTTCACTGTCTCCCTGAATCAGAATGTCTTTGACAGCTGCTGTAGGGACATATGCAGTAATGTGGGACTGCAAAATGTACATGCGAAATTCTTTGAGGGACTTTACTAGGGCATATGCCTGTTTCTCTAATATGTTATATTTCAATTCTGCATCATGGAGAACTTGGCTGAAAAAGGCAATAGGCTGCTCATATCCATCTTCATTTTTCTGCAACAAAACTCCAGCTACTGTATGAGGTGAAGAAAATGAAAAGATCATAAAAGGTTTTGTATAATCTGGGCATGCCAGCACAGGAGCTTCAGCAAATGCATGTTTTATCCTGGTGAATGCCTCTCTGGATTCCTGAGACCATTTTACATCATTGTTCTTTTTCAGCATATCAGTTATATGCCTAACTATCTCAGCATAGTTAGGGATAAATCTTCTCAGGAAATTTATGCGGCCTAAAAACACCTGCACTTCCTTCTTATTTCTGGGGAGAGGGATGCTATTTATAACTTCTACTCTTTTGGGATCTATCCTTACCCCATCTTTAGTTACAATATGTCCCAGAAGTTTTCCTTCCTCTAATGCAAATAAAGACTTTTGTGGATTAAGAGAAAGGCCATACCTTCTGCATTTTTCAAAAGTTCTTCGTAAATGCTCAATATGCTCAGCATCATTTTTTGAAAACACTGTTATATCATCAAGGTACACCACCAGAAATTTATCCTGCTCCCCGACAAAGGCTATGTCCATGGCCCTTTAGAAAGTGGCTCCTGCTTTAATCAGTCCAAAAGGCATCCTGGCATACATGAATGTTCCCCATGGTGTAGTGAAAGCAGTCTTCTTCTGATCCTCTGGGAGCACAGCTACCTGATTATAACCAGAAAAACCATCCATCATTGACATTCTAAAGGCTCCCACTACTTTCTTCAGGATGTGGTCCATCTTGGGGAGTGGATAATTATCTTTTAAAGATGCTCTATTTAAATTCCTAAAATCCACACATAGCCTTATTTCTCCATTTTTCTTTATGACAGGGACCAATTTTGCAACCCATTCTGAGTACCTTAATGGCACAATTATTTTGGCTTTTAGCAGCTTCTTGATTTCTTTTTCAATGGAGGGAAGCAGCAGAGGATTTATCTGTCTAAGCTTCTGCTTATAAGGTTTTGCATCTTCCCTCAAAGGAATTTTGTGCTGCATTATACTAATATCAAAAGTTTTAAGGTCCTGATAGGACCATGAAAATACATCTTTATAAGATTGAAATAATTTCAGGTATCTTTCTTTATACTCCTCTGGGACCTTCTTGGATAATTTGACAATTTTAGGATCAGCCTCAGTACCCAGATTTAGATCTTCTACCTGATTTTCTTCTACTATTTTGCTAGGCTGCAATGGGATATCATTCTTGTCAAATAATATTTCTAGAGGCACCATCCCTCTAGGTATAATGTTTCCCTTCAACTGCAGCACTTTACTACCTGCCATTTTTTCTTCCCACTTATTTTCTGAAAAATCTTCAGCCTCATCTTCTTCACAATCATCAATCTCCATATTGGAGAATTCTCCCACTATTTCCAGGAATCTCTTCATTTTTTCCTCATCTTCAAATACCTGCCAGTGCTTGATATTATTTGGGATTGATGGTCTATAACGTACCTCGATTTCATACCTCAGGAGAGGATTCTGAGGAGGATGAAATGTACTAGTAGCCACAGCAAGGGAGTCTGCCATTCTGTTCTGCTCCCGGGGCATGAACTGGATATTGAATGCTGAGAAGAAGTTCTCCACCATGTCCCATACTTCATTTCTATAAGCTCTCAGTCAAGGATGATTGGTTTGACATTGATTTCTGATCTGTCTGACCACCAGCTCAAAATCTCCCAGAAATTTTAAACTCTGTATACCCATGCTCTTGGCTGTCTGTAATCCTAGCAACATTGCTTCATATTCATCCACATTATTAGTAGCCTCATATTCCAATTTAAAAGACAGTGGCACCCATTTTCTTGTAGGGGAGATTAATAATACTCCAGCCCCATTTCCTTCTCTTGAATTTTCTCCATCAAAATGTAGGGTCCATACTCCTGCTTCACGGTCTCCTAAAGGCTGCTCAGTTTTGATTTGACAGAAGGAAGGTTCATGAGAATAATTTTGATCTTCTTCTAACATTAAACATGGGAAATCTCCTTCCTTTTTGTAGACTGGTGAGTTTTCTGAGCTGTCAGCCTTAGTAACCATTTTGACAAATCTAGTTTCTCTGTATAACCTCCTCTCCTAGCCACCAAAAACAGGGATAGTGGCGTAGGTTTAATCCATCTTGATTGACCCACCTATTTTCGTTCCCCAGGACCTTGACAAAAGCATGCCAAAGCAAGCTGGGATCTCAGCCACCACGACGTCCATTACTACACTTTTCGCTGGAATTTGGGCCAGATTGACCACTAAATCTTTAATCATTCCCAAGCATTTAACTCTTTTGGAATCAAATGAATATAGGTCTTTATATGGACGTGTGATTTGCAGTCCTAGTTGTTCCATGACAGACAGAGGCATCAGATTATGGGAAGCTCCAGAATCTAACATACAATTGTGTAACAGCAGGTCATGAATCACTAGAGACACATAGAAAGGAGGAGTAGAGGGGTCTATCTCCTCGACATGTGGGCCAAAGACTACCATGGGTCTTTCTTCTTGAAGATTAAGACTGTCTGGGATTATTGGTGCTTCAGGAGGGAGCAACAAAGAAGTGACTTGAGATTGATATGCAGGTTGTTTCATAGTTCAGTCAAAGGGACTGGGATTTTGACTTTCTCAAGTTCTTTTTGCAAATTGAAAACAGGAGGGGAATTTTCTATTACAACTTCTTTTGACTCTTTATTTTCAGCTGAAGGTTTAACTTCTTTTGACACAGACTCAACATTAGAAGGAGTGACTACTTTTGAGGAAGAAGGAGTTTGATTATTAGACTGCAGACGTTTGTTTAGAGGACTTTTACCTTTGTCTGTGACTTGCTCATTGTTGACTCTTTTTGAGTAGGTGATTCCTTCTGGGGAGGCTCTTCTTCTTGATCTTGAGTCTGAGTTCTCTTCCTGGAAGATCTGAGGTCATATTTTCTGTTAAAATGCGCTTGCATGAAATCATTAAACTGCTTGCAATAATGATCAATCTCTGCATCTTCTGTGTCTCTGATCTCTTCTTCTTCTTCGTGTAATGGAAACTCCACTTCATCATTGTTTGAGAAAGAAGTATTTTCATCTTGCAGTTCATAGGCAGCATCTTCAGTGGAGTCATCTACTGGGCCTTCCAGGTACAATGGGTGTGGTACTTGGTCCTGTTGCTCTTTAGCTTCCCTTGGCAATATTTGCAGGGGTGGATTTCTATACTGAGGATTGTAACCCCTGTTTGGAGCATTCTGAAAGTTCTTGGAAGCTGATTTCTTGGTCTCCAATTCAAGCTTGACCAGCTTTTTAGAAAGATTCTTAATCATTTTGCTCATTTCTTCAATTTTATCTGAATCCTTGTCCTGGTTAGAAGTAGATACTTCCTCTTTACCCCTTCTTCTGGTGTCATGTTCAGCTTTCTCTTTTAATTTCCCAGTGGAAGCAAAGTTTGCTTCCAATTCAAGAGCATCTGACTGAGCATCATCTAGAGTGGCAGGCTTTCTTTCCCTGAGAGAGAAACCAAAATCTGAGTCAAAGGCTGCTATGAAAACAACTTTGGCAGCATTTTGATGAGGCTTCATATCAGCAGGGAGGTTTAGATATAACTTATTAAATCTCTTGATAAATTCTGACACCCCTTCATTATGTTTCTTCTTGAGTGTATTGAACTCAGTAAGACATTGTCCATGATATTTCTTTTCTCCCCATTTTCTGAGAAAAGTATTTTCCATATCATCCCAAGTGGTGATGGAATGGTTTCCCAATGTCTTGAACCATTTTTTGGCTTCACCATCCAGAGATTGCACAAATAGTCTTAAGACTACATCCAAATGTTCTACATTAAAGTTCTCTGCAAAAGAGCAGAAAGTCTCAAGATGTTTTTGAGCATCAATTTCATTTTCCCCAGTGAATCTTGGAAAGATCTTCAAATAGTCATGTGGCATATCATTTAGCACTTTAGGCAGTGCTAGGGGAGCATATTTGTTCAGCAAAAAGGCAGGAACATTTGCCATTGGAGGAGGTGGGGGTTGTGCAACAATCTGGTGTACAAATGGAGGAAGAGGTGGAGGAGGAAGTGGAGTATGAATAACAATGGGAATATATTGTACAGCAGCCTGAGGTGTAGATGGGAACAGCTCACGGTTAACAACAGAAACTTCGGTTACTTCCTTGAATTCTTCGACCTCAGGAGTAGGATGAAAGTTCTCTTTAGCTCTAGCACTTCCCCGGGGTGGAATATCTGAGTAATATTCAGGATTTTCCTCAGCGGAGTCGGGATTTTCAATTTGGATTTCTTGAGAAGGAGAGGATGGATAATCTTCTACAGAATATTCAGGGATTTCAGCACGGATTGATCTCTTTTCTTTCCGACTTCTTCTATGAATAATTTTCTCTGGGTCAGACACTGAGGGTATCTTTGACTGTGATGTATCCGACCTCAAATGTGGCTTATGAGGAGCCAGGACTACCAATAGATTTATCAAATAAACAACAGTGGAGTCGCCAAGGTGAGAGATATGCAACTCTTCAACTCTCTGTGCTCACCTGATTAGAGAGTGAATATGATTTGTCGAGGCCCAGGGAAACTGATATTCCTAAATTCGTCCCCGGAAATGGAGCCAGAAATATGTTGTCGACAATTGTTGTCTCTCCTAGAGACAGTCTAGAGTTGACATAGACCAGTGCCTAGGACATCTTAGCATATCAAGGAGCATGCAATAAAGCTGGGGTGTCAATCCAAAAGCTCTCCTGCTATCTCTTGTAAAACAAGGAAGTTGATTTAAATGGAACCAAAAATCACAGAATGTCTCAGGGAAAGCAATGTTGCAGAGGCACAATGCAAAGCTCCAATATTAAAGCATCAGACAGTTAAGAGACACCATCGCAAAGAGGGCTTGCCCAAGTAATAGGCCACAAATCAAATATCGAAAGTGAATGCAAAAGTTGAAAGGAAAGTTAAGAAGATAATAGTCAACATTGGGCCGATACCCAGATCACAAATAACCATATATGGGCTTATCAATCTAAGAATCCACAAGCATGACAATGGCGTTGGCAAGCACCCTCCCAAAGCAACTATTACAGCGTAAAGATAGTTGAGATGAATAAGAAACATTATATCATGCATGAGCCATATTTAAAGCGCTTGATTGATTTAAGCATGGGCATCAACTAGGATGAATCCTTACCAAAACTGAGCCACTTGCATTCGAAAAACATGATACAGTGGATGAAAATGAAACAGCATATCTTGAACACATAAGAGAAAGTTACATACCGTGAAATACCAAAGACTGCATCTCTTAAACGTATAGAACTCCTCCTCACT
Source organism: Pinus albicaulis (assembly GCA_034641835.2). Taxonomy (NCBI): domain Eukaryota; kingdom Viridiplantae; phylum Streptophyta; class Pinopsida; order Pinales; family Pinaceae; genus Pinus; species Pinus albicaulis. The sequence goes on along the minus strand of JAXQQM020060896.1, from coordinate 315,792 downwards.
GAGACCCTACGGGCTCTGAGCCTTCACACAAGAGCTTATACAGAATGTATACAAAAATGCCTTTCACAGCACAATTCTCTGATAAAAATCTGGAACCCCTACAATGTCTTTCTTCCCGGTTTTTATAGAGGAAGAAGGAGAAAAACTCATAAAAGAAGTAGGTGAAAACAATTAATTGTTTCATTGAAACAAATTGGTGGAAACATTTCGCGCCCTCACTGCTGAATGACCATGCTGAGCTGTGTGTACTCTTCTACTGCTCTATGAAGTAAATGTTGTAGGGGAAAATTTCTCCAGGGATAAGACATGAAGAATAAAATATGTAATATTTTGTACCTTCCTGAGAGAAAAATCTATTGAAGTTAAACCTGGAGGATATGATTTTTATGCACTTGTACTCTTTGCCTTCTGAATGCTGAATTGTTATTTAAAATATTCGGCTCCAGACGTTGAATTCTTCGCTCTCTGACTGATATTCTTAATCTGCACCATTAATAATTTCATCTACAAGAATCTGCTTTTTGAATGGTTCTTGATGTTTGGACAGATTTGAGTCCTGTTTCTTTTAATGAAAGTCGCGTCGAAACAACTACCCAGGACCTTCTTCATGAATTTTGCATTTAAAAACCGGTCCTTTGACACACCCTTGACCTCTGCAATGGGGGCTGTAAGTTATGGTTAACCTCCGGCGCTGAAACCCTGCAAAAATCCGCAAACCTGTTAGGAAAATCATGCACGGGAATGCAGAAACGGTGGGGATAACGGGGTGGCAACTGCTGCATGGTCGACTAGTGAAAAATATGGGACTATGGTGGAGAATGCAACGTAACAGTGTGGAGTGGTCGTGGAGGAGAAGGCGAATATAATCGAAAAAATACATTAGAAATGAAGCAATGAACTTATTATGGACCCGTGGTGGAGGAATGCACATGGAGTAAAATGGAGAGACAGGTGGTACTATGACAGGATGACGGGAACATATGACGTGGAGGGGTATAGGATTAACAGCGTGGCAGGGGAATGATCCGGGCCATACGATCTCCAAACAAGATCAACTGCTGGAAATGCATGGGAAAGCAATGAGTTTGCGGGCCCGGGATGATTTGTATAGGGACTAAACTTTGCGCAGCTTCGAAGGATGATAGCCGTCGGATGAAGACTCGCAAATCTAACGGCTCACGTCAATTTCGCTGCGCACCTATGGCCGAAGGATAACACGTGAAATGGAGCGGTTTTGGAACAGTACAGAGGGACACGCGGCGATCAACGTATGGAATCGCTGGCCAAAGGGGGAATACCGCCTGCCCAGAAAAGGTGGTGCGGAAAAATCAGGCTGGTTTTAGGGGTAAGGCACGGCGGGGACCACCGGACAGGGACAGGTTGCGGATCGTCGATCTGTGGCATGATCAGATGACACACAATGCACCCGATGGCCGTGTATGGTAAGCGCTTTTCATTTTGGCCCATGGGCTAGCTCCTGCGTTGCATGGAGAACAAAATGAAGGGGGTTGAGACCAGAGGGAGCTAAGACCGACATATTTCTGAATATGGGTTTTTTGGCCATTTTGAATACGGTTTTGGGAATGAAAGGTGGCAACGGTAGGCAGGAGACGAAGGTCTTAGGCCACGACGGGGGTTTCAAACAGATTCAAACGGGACAATAGGCCCAAAATCATAATGGGGGGGGCTAATATAGTAAACAGGTCATATGGAGATGGAGGAGTTAGCACATCCAACTCTTTTCCCTTTGAGGATGAGGGGAGACTCATCTATGAGCCACTCTATTTGTATGAACAAAACATATGGTAAGGGTATTGTTGATTTGCATAGTAATTTGTCTATATGTAAGCATCTCTTAACCATATATGTGTAGGAATTTGCTCAAAGGAGGAATATTCTTCCTTCTAGATGTTGTGGTCTACTTAAGGCCATTATAGATGATCACTCCCTAAGAGGATATGTGGAGGATATTTCTTATAGAGAACATACTCACCTTGCACAATACATCATTCACTTTCTCCAGACTTGTGAGGATATTAGGGCAGCAAGCAAATGGTGGGGAGGCCACCCATCATTTCATTTTCTATGGCAGTTGAGAGTCAAACTGCATTGGCTACATTTGAGGGACCATTGTCCTTCTCCCTTATTTCACATGGCAGCCAGCATGATTCTCCTTATGGTTCCCTTGGTTGATATTGATATTTCTTTCCTGGGAGCATGACTGGGAGAGAGACACATTGGGTGAATGTGTCCTTGGAGGGAGAAAACTCCCACACTTTTTGCACTACATGTTCTAAGGGGAGCATGGGAGATGGTACGGTCACCATAAAAACACATTTGTTTCCTTATGAGGTGAGCTATATAATGGATGTGATACCATATGATGATGATCTCCATCTCATCATATATGATGATATTTGGGCCAGCATGATTCATCACATTGGAGAGGAGATCTTTGACAAACCCATCTTCTTCCTGCCACTTGAGGGAAAAATCATTGTAGCCCAGGATCAGCAGACACTCTATGCCTATCTTAATTCGAGAGGAGGACAATGTGGGGTAGACTATTTTTTCTACCAAGATCAAATTTTCAGCCCACCTACATTGCCAGAGCACAAGGTGGAGGAGCATCTTCAGGAGTTTCCTAGTTGGAAGGTGACTCATTTTGCATGGCTAATAGCTTGGGCATGGAGGATCCATATGGGGGAGATAGTTCCCATTAGATTTCTGATCCCATTCCCCAAAGGGACCTCTAGACATCACTTTTCTATCCTCTTGAGTATTTTACATTTACATGATGATAGCTTGATAGCTAAATTGCATGCTGAGGAGGAGCAATGTGGAGATTTGAGCGATGAGACAACATATTTTTACTTGGAGTAGTTAATCATACATGGATGCTACAGGGAGAGGAGGAGAAATAACTCAGTTCTATCCTTGCACTTGCTTGAGGACAAGCAATCTTTGAGAGGGGAGGACTGTAATGTTCCCAAAATTAGCAAGAAGCTAATTGGAACATTGATTTTTCTTATATTATCTGAGAGGTGAATAAAATGGGTGAGGATACCCATGAGTAGGAATAAAATCCCTCATAGTGTGAAAGGGATCAATAGAGCAGTTTTATTTCGCACCTTCCAGTGTGAAAAGGGGCAAATGCATCAGGACAAGGTCAAGTTTGACCAAGTCAACAATGCTGCCAAAGAGGGTGTGGATTGCTTGGGAAGACAACGCAGTTGCATGGAAGGAATATCACGTGGTGAAGGAAGCCCTAATGTGTGGGGTCCAGGACAAGAAGGCTTCATTTTCATAAAAGGAGGAAGAGGCGGCCATAGAGGATTATGTTTTGAGTATTTGATTTTTGGTCTATCTAGACCCTTTGCATTCTCCGGCAGTTTAGTAGAGTTGCAGTGCTGTATAGCACAAGGAATTCCTGTTCAAGATTCCTTCCCCTTCTTGAGAGGCCTCTTGAGGGATTTTTCTGCATTTCTCCACATTCAGGCTCAAGGCCAAGGCACCTCCTCCAGCTATAGCGCAGTTTCTGTTTAGAGTTGGGTTGTGTTGCAAGGTGTTGCAGTGGAGAGTTCCATCACATCACTTCTGGGGCTTATCTTTCAGAGGAGGGAGCTTCTATTCCTTCGAAAGATCAATTAGGAAGATTTCAGAGTTGATTTGCATATCTTGGCATCAGGCCAAGCATCTACCATCTACTACAGCGCAGTCCCTCTCCTTGATTGCATTATTCCAGTGTGTATATGCAGTGGAGGTTTGCACAACTATTTTGGAGGGTAAGATCTTCAGTGTTAGGATTAGCCTATCACTTGAGAGATCTATTGGAGAAGTTCTATTTCGGATTGTGCTACACCTTCAACCATCTCCATCCAGTTTCTGAGTTGTAGCTGCTACCTAGCAACTCTGACATTTCTGCAGATTTGCCATTTTGTATATGTTTCAGCCAATCGTTCTAAGGATTGTTGTACTATTGTTTCTAGGGGTTGTGAGATTACTCCCCCACATTTATTGAGCATTTTATTGTTATATCTTTTATTATGATTCAGTATGTTGCAGTGTATCCAAATAACTGCGTTATTTTAGCCTTATGACATTTTTGTGTAGCAATGTTTCTCTATTCTCATGTACATGTCTCATTGAGGATTTCATTGCCTAGCTTGAGTGATTGATTCCTCAAATCATTGTATACATTTTATACTATAATATCAAAGGGAAGGCTATTTACATCTTCTTGTCTCACAGCTAATGAAAATACCATTGTTGTTCCATCTCTTGTTCAAGAATTGTTGCAGAGCCTTCATTGGGCACTTTTTCAAGACAACTAGGCGTGGGAGACTTGTTTAACCCCCTAGAGGGATTTATTTTGAGCCTCTTATTGGATTCTGGTCTTAGATACATTGATCTAAGGGATGCAAGTTTTGGTTTCAAATCCTGTTGCATACATTTCTGGAAAATGCGTTTTCCAGCCATGTATTGCTGACATATCCCATTTTGGGATATTACAGAATGAGGGTCATGGAAGTATAGACAAGCTCAGATGTAAAACCACACTCACCAGGGAAACCCTCCTTTTATTACTGATTTCCTCTATATGTAGACGAAATAAATGGCAAACAGTGATTTCTAGCTTCGTAGCCTAGGGCTTATTCTTGGGGTTTCATCACCATTAATTAGGAATCATCAAATAGCTTGAAAATGGGGTTAGGGCATTCACTTACCCCTTATCACTGCCTTATAGGACCCTGGAGAAAGCTTTTAAAGAGTTTTGGAGCGCATTGAGTGTTTGTAAGGTTGTGGAGGCCCTCCTGGCCAAGCGCGTAGTGCCTAGGCCTTTTACTGGGCTTGTCAGGAAAAATTAGGCAAGCGCACAACACCATGCTCTAGGTGTGCAACGCCTATGTAAAATACACAGGAGGAAAGAGCCAGGCACGTAGCACCAAGCTAGGGGCACAGCGCTAGGAAAAATTTCCTGATTTTGCCTTAAAAACTCAAATTTTCTCACCTTTTTGAAACTTCTAATTCTCTTCAAGGCATCAATGATTCATTCATGTGTAAAATGCGTTTGTATAGGCTCATGATTTGATCTTAATCTTGACAAACCCATTTTCTAAGGTTTTAAGCCTTTTTCTCTTTCATTGATATTCTTTATGCCTTTCCGTTTGCAGGTGACTAAAAAACACTTAAGGTGGCTCTTTATTTTCCTCTTTGAAAACTTGACATGTTTATCTAATGATTTTCTGATGTTTGTACACAAGAGTAGCTTCAAAATCCTCTGTTTCTTTCATCATCAAGTTAACCTAACTTTTCTTCTTGGCTGATAGTTCACTAAACACCTTTGGAGGATTTGCCCCAGCAATAGCTTCAACACCTTCTTTGGCCATTTCTGATCGCATGTATATGAAAACACTAACTTGGACTTCTCTTATTGATACCCTTCACATATTTTCTCTTTGATGCATGACATATTCATTTTGACCATTTGGGATTCACACACAAAGTAACACCTTAAGAACCCCTTTTTTTCTTGCCTTGAACTCAACTGATCTCTTTTACTCATTTAGTCATGGAAAACTCATTTTTTGACAAGTTTGGGATTGGATCAAACAATGGCATCTTCAAAATCATTCCTTTGCTTGCAGCATGGAGTTGAACTCATACCCTTTACCTTCTATGGCCACTTTCCCAAAACCCTAGGTGTCTGGACTTCTTTAACACAATCATCAGTGTTGTGTTCTAAGTTATCTATAGCCCTTTCAAGCTCATTTACTTATGTCCAATTTACCTCACATTTCTATCATACCTCATCAAACTTCTCTGATAGACTTTTCTTTATGTTTGGTCTTTGGTGTACCTCCTCCATGGTTATTTATGCATTTGATCCCTGCTTGGCACACTGCTGGACTATTCAGCTCAAAAACCCTAGTTCTTCTTAAGGCCAAGTGTTTCCTACCCTCCTTGTTGCAAGATGTCTTTATTCTGGAGTAGACTTCCTACCTTATCACAATATTCTACTGATGGAAATTTCAACACTTCGGCAAAAGTGTCAAGCTAGTCCATTACCTCATGTGCGGAATTTGAAACTGAATAGTAGTCTTCTTTGGAAATGATTACCTTCGAACATATGAAACCCTAAATGACCTAGTGGGGGATTTTTTGACCTGGTCTGTGACTGAAAATTGACTTGGAGTCTTCAAGTGTAAAAAAAAAGTATTGAAAAAGTGGTGTATTGAAGATCCGAAATCCAATATACTTGATTTATCTAAAGATCCTACAGAGATAGTTTTGAGACCATCAATGCTTGAGGAACCAGGGGATCATGGGCATGAGTTAGGCTATAGGTAAACCTATATCGAAAGTGGAGTTATGGGCAAGGGAAAAAATAGAGTAATGAGGTCATAGGTATGAAAGAAGGATGGAGATGAGTGGAACAAGACCATAAGGAGTCCTTTTAGGAGTGGCAGGGTGACCATAGAATGGAAAAATGGTAGAATAGTGAAATTTTTTGCATAATGATAATGAAGGTAGTGAGATTTCTAAAACTCAAAATATTCAGGGAATTTTTTTTTTAGAAATCTAGAACCAATACTTAGTCATCTACAGATAGTAAAAATTACTAATGACTAACAGGTGGTATGCAGTAGAATTCTTATGCTTTATCTTATGCCTATTCAGAATATTCTGAATGAGATGAGAAGTGAATTGTGCCCCCTAATCATTAACTACTTCTATAGGGTATCCAAATTTGTAAAACACATTCTCCCTCAGAAATTATTCTACATTCTCCTCGATTTCTACCTTCACATATTTTGTTTTGTCCCACTTTTTTAGATAGTCATTGCAGACTATGATATAATTTTTCCATCAAGATGGTGGATCATGGATCTGATACCCAGTGACATAATGTCTAAATTTTTTTAAAGCATGGAAAATGGCTGACATCTCCTTCTATGTGATGTTGAGTAACCAGCTCCAAAAATAGAAGAAAAGAGATATCAACGCCTTAGAAATGAGCCACTTCGAGGGGGCAACCTCCAATACATTACATAAATGAACAATTCTTGGATGATACAATTTACAAAACCTCCTTTCTATACATAGGAGTCCATGGGGCCATAATGTAATCCTAGTGGGCCACAATGTAATCCTAGCCGACCTAACAATAATAATTTAAGGGCACAATAATAACAATATGGGGGTTACAGGGGTACAATAATAACAATAAGGGGGCCTACACTAACATAATAAGGGGTTACACTATTAATATAGGGACTTAACATGCCCCTCTCCTTCAAACAAGTGTTGTCCTCAACGCTTGATTATTTCTTGATGCTTCTGTATAAAATTCTCATCCTCCCATGTGAAATCTTCTACAGGAAAGTTCTTCCACTTTCTGAGATACTCTGAAATTGATCGTACTTGTCGAGTTCTTGTTTCTATGACTGCTTCATAACTTATTTCGATGTCATGTTGATCTTCCTGTTGTTTCATTAGATTCTGCACCAAAGTTGGGTTATCCTTTGAGAGTTGGAGAACTTGTTGTTGATGCTCGATGTGATCTTTCACTAATTTATCATCCATATTTGCTATTATTTGATCCTTCAAACCATCCAAATTAGCCTCCATTTCTACTTTTAAACCATCTATTTCATCTTTAATTGCTCTTCATAAGATCGAAACTTGTTGCACTTGGTACCGTAATTTTGATATCTCATACTGCAACTCTTCCTCTTCATGCGCCATAGTATAGATTTTTGAGGGATTAATGGGTATGGAATTATTTTTAGGAGGAATTTCAGAACAAAATACTGAAATATATACTCAATAGGCCCTTGGAATCACTTCAAACTGATTTTTCAAACAAGATTTATGCAATTCGGAAAACAAAATACATACCTTTTTCTTGCTTTTGAGGAGCTCGATATTGAAATTGAATTATATCTGTAATTGAAAATCTTCGATATCTAAAATTAATCCCTGTAGTATCCCTCTGAAGCTTCTTTCAAATGCCATAGGTCTGACCTGATTTGGATTCCCCAAGACAAAGTTGTGTCCAATCTCCCACAATGACCTAATTCTGGACTGGTTCAGTAGAGAAAACTTGTAGTACTTGCCACGTGTCACTGTTTCGTCTTTTGTCTCTGAAATTAATAGCCAAGAAACTAAAATCTGTGTACTTGCAACCACTTTTTACGGCACTCAAATCCACTGCCCAGAGAGAGAGTTGTTGAACTTTTCCCACGATCACCTCTTTGAGATGAAATTCAGGAGCCTGAAAAAGCACTACCTTCCACAGATCATATCTCAAAAAAAATTGCAAACCAAGCTCTGAATTTTTTTGAAGAATTTCCTCAGGATTTTAGCTCCGCACCATATGAATTTCAGATTCTGAACCTTCGCAGAAAAACATTTATAGCGAAAATGCCACGATGACCTATTTAGGAGCTTGAAACAAGACCTAACTTCCACAGATGATATCTCTGAAAATATTGCGAACCAAGCTCTGAAAGTTTTAGAAAATATTTCTCAGGATTTCAACTTTGCACCCTAAAAATTTCAGCTTCTGAAACTTCGTAGAAAAAAAGTTATAGCGAAAATTCCACGATGACCTGTTTGGAGCAGCGAAACCCTAGAATCCAAAGCTCTGATACCAAATGTTGAGTAACCAGTTCCAAAAATAGAAGAAAAGAGATATCAACGCCTTAAAAATGAGCCACTTCAAGGGGGAAACCTCCAATACATTACATAAATGAACAATTCTTGGATGATACAATTTACAAAACCTCCTTTCTATATATAGGAGTCCATGGGGCCATAATGTAATCCTAGTGGGGCCACAATGTAATCCTAGCCGACCTAACAATAATATTGTAAGGGCACAATAATAACAATATGGGGGTTACATGGGTACAATAATAACAATAGAGGGGCTACATTAACATAATAAGGGGCTACACTATTAATATAGGGGCTTAACATGTGATAATATAATTGAGTTCAGCTTTAGATAAGTTCTTATTGATTAAATAGATTGCATAAGGTAATGTGGCTTATAACTTCCCTAATGCCGCCCCCAGAGCTTTTTCAGATGCATCTGTGTGGATGCGGAAAGGCAGAGTCCAATTTGGACCTCGAAGAATGGGGGCAATAGTTAACTTTCCCTTAATGAGCTCAACAACTTCTTGACAAAGACTGGACCAAGTAAACTCAGACTCTTTGGCCAATAAACCAAATAGTGGAGATACCATTTTACCAAAATCCTTGTTGAATCTTCTATAATAGCTAGCTAACCCTAAGAAACACTTGACATCTCTCTAATTTTCATGAGAAGGTACCCTTTTGATAATAGTGATTTTTCTCGGGTCCAACTGTATTCCTACTTGGGAGATTGAGTGTCCCAATACGACTCCTGCTCTTTTAAGGAATTCACACTTTTCCAGGCTCAGGGAGAGATGCATCTCAATGCACCTTCTCGACACTTTTCCCAAATTTGATAGAACTTCCTAGAAGTCATCCCCATAGGGTGTGAAATAATCCATGTAGATTTCAACAAATTCATGGACTAGCTTAGATAAAATGCTCAAAAAAACTCTTAGGAAGCTAGTTGGGACATTTCACAACCAAAAGGGTAGGACTCTATAAACGAAGGTACCCCAAGGGCAGGTGAAAGTAGTCTTATCCTGGTCTTTAGGGCTGAATTGGATCTGGTTATACCCATAGAACCCATATGAGAAGGAAAATAACTTCTTTCATGCAAGGCCATCCAAGACTTGGTCTATAAAGGGAAAAGGAAAATGGTCCTTCTTAGTGGAATTCTAAAGTTCCATATAATCAACATAGATTCGCCATTTTCCATTCTTCTTCGGGACTAGGAAAAGAGTAGATACCCACTCACTATCTAATATAAGATAAATGAAACTTGCATCCAAAATTTGCTGCAGTTCTTCCTTGACTATGTCCTTTAGAGCTGGGTTCATCCTTATTTGGGGTTGTCGCATAGGCTTGCATCCTCTTTAATGTAAATATGATGTCTGCATACTGAAGGATGCACCGCTTTCATGCCCTTTTATTCCCAAGCAAATGCATCTAGGTTTTATTTTAAAATATGGCATAGATGCTTTTCTTCTTCATATGAGAGATTTTAGTTGATTTCCCAGATATTTGGATGGGCCAAAATCTATAGCCTTGGTGGTTTTATAGATTCAATTGACAGAGTGAAATTCCATCCATGGTTGGCTTTCATATTCTTTGACTAGTTTTTCAAGCGAATTGTTAGCAAGGGACGGTCTTGAATGACATGGTCGATGAGTTCGTCTTCGTCAAGATGCCCACCTATAATAACAACATCTATGGTATAAATGAAGGTAGTGTTATATACCTCATATTCTTCATCCTCTAACCATATAGGTAGATCATGATCAATGGAAGGTTGGGCTGGAGAATATGTAATATCCCAAAAGGGAATAATGCAATGATACACAAACACAATATTTGTAACACAGAAAATGTACATGTAAGTTTATGATCAACACATATATAGATAGAATAGCTAAGCCATTTTATTATATAGAAGAATATTCAGTTACACAATGTACAAAATATGAGTAGATCTATCCAAAGAGATGGCCTAGAATCACCCTAAAAACGTGCCAAAGAAGGCACTGCGTAACTGGAGAGCTACTAGAAGAAAATACTGCATTGTCCCTTCAGCAGAATATGAATATATGACTGCAGGATGAAAATTAAAATGCATATCTATGGAAATATGGAGCTTTCATGATTCCAGGATTAAAGATCTGGGCTCTATGATGGATACCCAAGATAACCCAGAAAGGATTTTCTAGATCTACAACTTTGGAAAATCACCCTCCTAGAGTTTGATCCTTTGACTACTGGGTTATGCAGATCTGAAGCTAGATCTGAAAAATAGATGGCTGAAATATGTTATAAGATCAGATATAAGCTTGAAGGGCTGATCCCTTCTGTAAATCCACAAGATGGAAGCTCAATATCTAGCTCCTCAATTTTCCAAAGAAGGTTGCAGTTGCTACTACACAACTGCTCATGAAAACTGTGTTGTAAAGGAAGGAGGCTCTCTAGCCTGCTGCTAAGATATCAAATATAACTCAGAAATTATGGAAATAATGTACACAATGTGAAGAAATGGTACTCCATTGGATTACTAGCTGAAATGCAAGCAATTTCCCTTCTCCCTTGGATCCACAAGAATGGACTGCGTAATTCCTGAAGGGATTGCTGCTGTTGGGAGATAAATAATAGATGGCCTGATGCCTGATATAGCTATTAAGCACTGTAAGGCTGATCTTGAAGCTCAAGGTGATAGGATGAATCCTTCACCAGTTCCTCAACTGAAATATTGAAGGAAAACCTTCTCCTCTCAAATTGATCTTTAAAAATGTACAATTGCTGAATATGGTTGTTCTGCAGAAAGTAAGATCAATATGGCACCAATGCCGCATGATGAATTAAGTACAATAATCTTTAAAGATCTACTCAATGAAAGAGGTGGGATTCCTGACCAGGAACATCCAGTGCTAAACAACACTTGCAATCTTAGCTAAACAACTAAAGAAAGCATGGAATGTCACATGACAATTGCAGATCTTAACAGATCATCATCAACAATAATCTTCAACATATCTCATATTGTACCTTCATCTTATTTATATAGATTATGAGCCTTCTCATGCCTTTTCCCTCCTCATAACTGCGTTGTACATGTGGACATAGGTCTCCATGTTGACTACACTGTCATTTCATGATCTCCATCATGTGTGAATGCAATGATCACCCTTTCCATATGTGTGCATTAATGCACCATTTCCTCCATCATCTCATCATAAATTCTCTATGATCTTACATTTGATTCCTTCTAAGCTCTTAGTTGACTGTATCAACCTTCATGATCTATCTCATTAATGAGACATAATCTCCACTCCTTTCATATTAAGTAGTTACTATACTACTCCATTATGTATATCTAGATCTAAAATATCCACATACACACATCAAAAGTGGATTTTATTCATATTTGAGGATTATGGGTCCCTCCACCCTTTTATTTACTTAATTAATTAAGTTTATTAAGAACTCTAATATTCCAAATAACATGTGAAAAATTGGGAATATTACAATCCTCCCCGACAAAATGTTGCTTGTCCTCAAGAAACTGCAAAAGTGGATGCTACAACAAACATCCTCCCTCCAAATGGAATCCTCATGTAGAAGGCCTTCCCATTTGTCACAATGTGTCATGCATGTCCAGCTCCAAAGCTGCCTCTCTAGAATGTCTAGGATGGCCTCCAACTGAAAATTTAGATACCCTTCCTTATTAATGAATTTCCAAGTGGCAACCATATGATGACCAAATTTCTCCTCTGTACATGAGATACATAAGATGAAGTGGTTCATTCCCAAAGTAGAAAGTCCCAACTCATGAACTATCTCTCCAACCCATGATACATAGAGTGGATTACATATATCAATGGCCTCATCATTAGCCATGTTGGCCATGTGGGAATCAAACCTCACATCATCATAGTGAAAAAAAAGAAGTAGATACATATGGGAAAACATAAACAATGTCAAACCATATTCTCCTAATAACAACCAACGCAGCAAAGCCTTTTGCTGCCATGCTAGATCGTCATGAAAAAAAGTAAGAGAGCCATACTCTTTCAAAATAAGCCACCGCAACAATGCTTCTTGTTGCCATGTCAAATCAACATCAATGAGAATATGAGAGCGATACTCTCTCAAAAGAAACCAACGCAGCAATGCCTCTTACTGCCATACCACATCATCATTGTACCAAATGTAGTGGCCATATTCTCTCAAGAAAAGCCAACCTTAGCAAGGCATATTTTTGCCCCATCACAACATCATTATACCATGTACAATGACCATAATCCCCCAACAGAAGCCAACGCTGTAAGGCCTTCTGTTGCCATCCTCCAACAATGTCATGCAATATATGGTAATAATTCAGCCCATACTCTCCTAATAGTAACCATAACAACAAGGATTCTTGCTGCCACCTTACATTATCATGGTGCAAGTCATGGAGCAACAATATAGTAGTGGACATGTAAAATGTCTCATCAACATAATACAAACAAGCTCCTTTATGCCACATCATCTGAGAGTTGTACTTTATCCCAAGCCCAAGTACATACATGAACATGAGATACATCCCAAACAAAAATACATATAAAGAAATGAGACATATCCCAAACAAGAGTAAATACAAGGACATAAGATATAACATGTGATGTCCAAACTCTTTCATCAACAACCAAAGCAACCATGCCTTTTTCTTATGCATTTTTCTAGTGATCTGTAAGGCATGAATCAGAAAAATATTACTCCTTGAGTGGTAACCATACTCACCCAAGAGAAACCAATGCAGCCATGCTTCTTGCTGGCCTGTATTATAGATATGAAAGTGATTTGGCATCCCCTTGCTCCATACTCTCAACCATTCATCTCAATGTGGGTGATGGATCTCATTCTGAAAAAACTTTGTATCCTCCCATTGTAGAACACCAACCTCCTCAAACTAACGAAGAACCTTGCACTCCATGATATGTTGAAGTGCACCTCCAATGAGACCTCTCCACGAGACCTTCTTCTCATCAATGGCCCTCCAAAACCAATAAGGTTTTGGATCTGCTGCAGGTAGAAGTTTCTCTTTGAGCTGTGAGATGCACATTGAGAAAGGGTCATCTAGAAAGGATAAAAATTTTCTCATCTCAATATGTCTACCATCTATCATCTTTTCCTCCATTGCTTCATTAATGAAGCTGCCATATGATTTCTCCCATGAGGAATGGGCCCTCTTATTTTCACTGCTACTCATGGACAACGTTGTAGATCTACAGGGTAATACATGTGCTGTCTCAAAGCAAGGCACAATTTTGAACTCATAGCCAGCCATTGTACATAGGATCATACTCATCCCATTTTCTGAAACTCCACATTTCAACTCAAGAGATTGAATGTAGTTCATCCATGAAAAACTAGGATGGTTCTTCATCTCTTCCTTGACTAGATCAAGGATTCTCTGTGCAGTGATATAATGCTGCTCTAAATCAACATGATGTTCTAGCCCTTCATCATGCAATAGCCCTGATGGCATGTTCCCATAAGTTTCAATAAGAGGTACTAAAACAATATGAGATGAAAATGTATGCATACCTTGGATCAACTGAGATTCATAAACATCTTGCAAGAACACAAGAGCTTCATCTTCCAGCACAAAGGTCTCTCCTACTGCTGGTAAGAGTGATGGATTCACTTCTACAAGTGTAATAAGCGCTGGTATCTATCTCCTCCTCCTCATGCATCTCATCAATCATGCATGGTGCTCCAAATGTCAAGAACTCAAGACCATCTTGCAAAGATGCAAGTGATCCTCCTCTTGATGTAAGCACATCTGTAGCTAGTGGTGGTAGAGACTCCTCCTCTTGCGTGATAATGAGATCATCTTCTCTTGAATATTCATGTGCTATCTCCTTGATGATGGGATATGTCATTATGTGAGATGTCTCTGTTTTCTTTCTACCATAATTTTCCTTCAGTATTTGAATAAAATCTACATAAGCAAACACTTTCATGTGTGACAACTGACTGAACCACCATTTTCTTACTTCACCCTCTAGGTGCAGCACTGCAAACTCCACAACCTCTCTTTATGATATAGGATATTTTTGAAACAATGTAAATAATTCTTCCCTCCAAGCCCTCAAGGTTCTTGTGGAAGATCCATCAAATGTAGGCAAGAAGAATCTATGCCTCTTTATTCTATTGCTGCTTCTGGATCTCCTCTCTTCTTTGAGTTGCAGAAACTTTTGGAGAGAGAGATTATCCTTCAATGCTCTAGGCTGTGAATTGTATTTAGATAGATATTCACCTAGGGTCTCATGCCCCATGCCTTCATCATATTTATACTAGTCCTCTTTCTCAAAGAAAGTGGATCTAGTGGAATAATGTGAAGCTATTTGCTTCTCTGATCTTCTTTTTTGCTGAAAAGAAGTGTTGGGACCTTCTTCATCTCGAAACCTTCTTGAGGTTTCTCTTTGCCTTTATCTTATTGTTTCATTGATGTCCTTAGAGAGATCCTTCATAGATCTAAAGGAACATGAGGAAAAACTTAATCCCTCCATAGTAGATCTCTATTATCTTCTTTTCTTATGTTGTCAAAATGTCCACAAGCTGAGCCAAATATCATGCACTTATACCACTGTAATATCCCAAAAGGGAATAATGCATTGATACACAAACACAATATTTGTAACACAAAAAATGTACATGTAAGTTTACGATAAACACAGATATAGAATGAATAACTAAGCCTTTTTTTATATAAGAGAAAATTAAGTTACACAATGTACAAAATATGAGTAGATCTAGCCAAAGAGATGGCCTAGAATCACCTTGAAAACATGCCAAAGTAGGCACTGTGTAACTGGAGAGTTGCTGGAAGTAAATACTGCGTTTTCCCTTCAGCAAAATATGAATATATGACTATAGGTTGAAAATGAAAATGCATATATACAAAAATATGGAGCTCTAATGATGCCAAGATTCAAGATTGGGGCTCTATGATGGATACCCAAGATAACCCAGAAAGGATTTTCCAGATCTACAACTTTGGAAAATCACCCTCCTAGAGTTTGATCCTTTGACTGCCGGGTTATGCATATATGAAGCTAGATATAAAAAATAGATGGTTGAAATATGTTATAAGATCAGATCTAAGCTTGAAGGGCTGATCCCTTCTCTAGATCCACAAGTTGGAAGCTCAAGATCTAGCTCCTCAATCCTCCAAAGAAGGTTGCGCTGCTGCTACACAACTGCTCATGAAAACTGCACTGTAAAGGAAGGAGGATCTCTAACCTACCACTAAGATATGAAATATAGCTTAGAAATGATGGAAATAATGTATACAATGTGAAGGAATGGTACTCCACTAGATTACTAGCTGAAATGATAACAACTTCCCTTCTCCCTTGGATCTACAAGAATGGACTGTGCAATTATTGAAGGGATTGCTCTTGCCGGGAGATGAATAATAGATGGCCTGATGCCTGATATAGATATGAAGAACTAGAAGGCTGATCTTGAAGCTCAAGGTGATAGGATGAATCTTTCACCGGTTCCTCAACTGAAATATTGAAGGAAAACCTCCTCCTCTCAAATTGATCTTCATAAATGTACAATTTCTGAATATGGTTGTTCTGCAGAAAGTAGGATCAATATGGCGCCAATTCCAGATTATGAATGAAGTAAAATAATCTTTCAAGAGATACTTAATGAAAGAGGTGGGATTCCTAACCAGGAACACCCAGTGCTAAACAACACTTGCAATCTTAGCTAAAAAACCAAAGAAAGCATGGAATTTCACTTGACAATTCCAGATCTAAACAAATCATACATCAAAAATAATCTTCAACGTATCTCCTATTGTACCTTCATCTTCATTATATATATTATGAGACTTCTCATGCCTTGGCCCTCCTCATGACTGTGTTGTACATGTGGACATAGGTCTCCATGTTGATTTCACTGTCATTTCATGATCGCCATCATGTGTGAATGCAATAATCACCCTTTCCATATGTGTGCATTAATGCACCATTTCCTCCGTCATCTCATCATAAATGCTCTATGATCTTACATTTGATTCCTTCCAAGATCTTAGTTGATTGTATCAAATTCCATGATCTATCTCATTAATGAGACATAACCTCCACTCCTTTCACATTAAGTAGTTGCTCTACTACTCCATTATGTAGATCTAAATCTAAAATATCCACATACACACATCAAAAGTGGATTTTATTCATCTTTGAGGATTATGGGTCCCTCCACCCTTTTATTTACTTAATTAATTAAGTTTATTAAGAAATCTAATATTCCAAATGCCATGTGAAAATTTGGGAATATTACAGAATATAATACCAGTTGTTTAGACAAGGGCCCATTTTTAATAGTCATGTTCCTGGCCCAAAAGTTGATATAAGTATCTGCAGTGGCGAACCAAGGTCTCCCTAAGATGAGAGGATATCCATTGAACTTAGCTTTTGGTTGTAGAACTAGGAAATCTATAGAATACTCCCAAGAGTCAATTGAAACCATAACATCCTCAATAATTCCTTCCGGAGATACTATGGACCGATCTACAAGTTGCAGAACTGTTGTGGTTTTCCTCAAAATCCCTTGGAGGTTGAGTTTCAAAACGGTTTCCTTGGTCATGACATTGATGTCAGCCCCTAGATCAATCATAGTATTGGGGACTATGACGACATCTATGTGCACATATACAGTTGGACTGCTAGGGTCTAGGTACTTTGGAAAGATCACCCTTCCCAACATTAAGTCAAACAGTTGTCCTACTACATTGATGGTGGGGGTATCCGTCTTCCTTCTCCCAGGTGCCTTGAAGAACTTTTCCTTTATGAGCCTATTGTAAATAGGGACATCTTTAATGGTCTAGAGAAGTGGTATCATTACACACAATTTTTTTAACTCTCCTAGAAGTTTAGTCTCCTCTGGGGTGTGCTGACTGGAATGGATCAAGCGTTGGGGAAAACGAGGTTGTTGGATCTGAGTGTTACTTTTGTCATTTTCCTCCTCAACCTCTACAGGTGGAGATGGAGGGTGTTTATCTGGGAGTACTCTTCCTGACCTAAGAATAATCTCCTATATCTCCACAACATAAGCTAGATAGGATTTCTCTCCAATATAAATTTGTTATGCTTGTCCATTGTTCGGGTTCGGATTTGGTTGTGCAAGCATCTGATGCAACTTGGGTGAAGCAGCATGAGTAAGCTGAAGTTGAGGTTGGGGTGGAGGAATTAGAGTAGGTGGTTGATTATTTTGAGGCCTCCACCCTTCAGATGGATTGTTCCATTGAGGTTGTTGAGGAACATACTGCTGAAATGGTTGGTTCAAAGGCTAAGGATGATATGGAGGGTTGTAAGGCCAAGTAGGAGGTGTAGGCCAAGATGGAGGAGTGGGGATATACCAAGGTTGCATGGGTGCATTCTAATTATTATGATATTAAGAGTAAGTTGCACCTTGCATACCCTGCTAATATGACCTAGGGCCTTGAGCCCTTCTCTGGTTGATGAAACAGAGTTTCTCTGGTCCTACTTCCACCTTGATATACAACTTTAAGCCTAGGCAAGGAGGGAAACTTGTCTGTGGCATGATTCTCCTCATAGAATAAGAAAACCTCTATGAAATTTAGTGGACATTCATTTCTAGGGTGTTTTCTAGTACAGCTAGTGAAAAATATAGCCAAGGCTCTTTTTGCTTCCTCTTACTTCCTTTTGACCTGCATTATGTCCATTTAAAATTCAAGAAGGGAACCATGTCACTCTTGAAGTCCTCTATCATATTTCCTATCTCATGTTTGATGGAGGTGGAAGAGGAAGGGGTATTGGTTATACTTTGGCCAGATCCACATTTCTTCCTAACTGCCCTAGAATGGTTCCTGAAGATAATTTTGATTGTTTCATATGATAGTTGGTAGATATCTCCTTCTGGAAACATATTGAGGGTTTCCATAACCTCCTCTCAAATCCCTCAAAAAAGTACTAGTTTAAGTTATTCGGGATCAAGGGTACAATTAGCGCTCTTATAGTTTAACTAAAACCTCTCTTCATAGTCTTCTAAGGATTCAATATCCCATCCTTAGTTTCCCTGGACCTACATTAGTCCCTGTATTTTTTGTTGAGGTATTCTTGCATCTGTTTCCAGGTAGTGTCGATGATATTCCCAGGTAGACCCATGAACCAGTGCAAGGCTGCATTCTTAAGGCTAGATGGGAATAGCTTCAGCTTCTAATCATCTGAGGAATAGTCATAGGTCCTAAATACAATAGGAAATTAAAACATGAATGTATCAAGATATTCTGAGGTAAGTCCATGAAAGTGTGGAAGGGCTGAGGGGCTAATGTTTTTCATTTTAGTCTCCCCATCTGCCTCTCTAATGGGAAAGGATTCTCGGGCTTCAATGTTAGCCATGGTTGAGATAGGTGAAGCAAGTTCCTCAGGTGAGACAAGATATTCTTCTCCAATAGGTTCTTCAAAATTTTCATAGGGCTCACCTATGGTGTGTTTAACCTCACAACCACTGAAGAAGAGTGAAGGGTGACTATGAGGTGATGTGGGAGTTTTAGGTAAAAATTTTCCTTGAGGATCCCTACTCCTACGAGGCATGAAAATAATATTTTTTGTATTTTTTTTCAATATTTTTGAAACAAAATGTAGAAGGAAAGAAGAAAATAATGCTAAAACAAAATCAAAGCATCTACTAGACACCTCCTGGGAACAACACCAAAAAGTGGTGAGCCCTGGTATTGCATCAAGAATGCTGCAAATCCTAGACGATGCCCTACTTTACTTTATCAACCTAGGGTTCGAACAAAATTGGAGGTGACCGTGCTATATACACAAAAAATGCATTCTACTCATGTCATCCTCTTCTGAGCTTTACAAAAGGGTGCTACTTCTAGGGTTTCTAGATTAAGTTTGTCACACTTATAAAATTAGGCCTAGGGCTACAAATGATTCAAATGCATGGTGCTATTTGCAACTACATAAATAAACTACAAAAAGCAAGTGCATCTAAATATTCTGCAATGAAAGAAATCTACTCATTAAACTATCATAAGAAATGAAAGCAACCTAGGCATCTTGCATGAAGTAAATTGTTGAATTGAAATGGCATAAAGGAAACTATTCCAATCACACTTTTTTGGGCCAAATGTATAAACACACTCTACTTACTCTATGCTCCATCTATCATGCTTTTAATCATGCAACTACTCATGACCTAACTATGCTTGTAAATGTGTTGTTTTGAAACTAGGAGAAGAAAGTGCTAAGATCGCTTATGGAAAGATTGAACACATGGGTGGAAGGATGAAGGTGTATGAGTGGTTTTTTCAGGTCTAGAGGATGTGGATGGTGGTTTATGGGCTTAAGGATGGGCCCACTGGTTCTATTTCAGGTGCTACTACAGGTTTCCTGTAGTGCTACGGGAAAGTCCTGAATTGCTACATGAAACATTTTGAGAGAAATGTGAGGCCCAAAATACAAGGAAAAGGGGTAGGGAAGGTGGAGTGAAGGTGGATTAGGATGATTGGAAGGTGGCCCACCCATTTTCCAAGCTCATAACCTATTGGGAGGCCTGTCTTGCACCACAAGGGTTTGCTCACAGTGTAGGGATGAAAAATCTGAAACAACGTTGATGGTGGTTTTGATGAATAAAGGGTTGATGAAGGGTGGGAAATGAAGTTGAAGGTGCTGGTGAAGTTCTCCTTGGATGTGCTACCTGTACCTACAAGAAAAATACCTTTTCATGCAATAAAAATGGACACATTCATGATAAAGACAATGGAAAATATGACTTGAATTTGTAAAGAAAATATACGCTAATCTACAAACAAATATCTAACACAACATTCTAAGTATATCCATGGAATCAGAACAATTAATCTTATTTATTCTAAGAAATCATAAACTAAAAAGAACTTTTGGTCTATGAGGAAGGTTTACCCTCTTCAAGCTCCAATGACATCGATGAGAGGGGAAGGCTTTACTCACAACTTTATGAAGTTATAACATATTATACCAACATGTAAGCAAGCTAAATATACAAAAAAAGATAAATGGAAGAAAACTAAAAACAATAAATGAAAATACAAGCAAACTAGCTAAATAACCATAAGAAAAAATAGCTAAATGACATGAAAATAAAGAATGATTACACAAGAGAGGCTGAGGCACATGGATTGGACCCTAACCTACAAGCCTAGCTTTATGAAACTATATCTGTAAAGAAAAATCTGAATACTCATTTCATTTCAAAATATAGTCTCATTACATCAATATAAAAGTCTTGAAAACAGATTACACGAGCAAAGATCCTAATGTCATTCTCCAGTGTTCAAATCCTAATGAGCTATTGCTCAGCCCTATTTAACCGAAAGGGTAGCTACCAACATCTCCCTAAAATGTAGGCGATGAGTCCACTTGACTGCAAGTGAAGTATGGCCTTAGTGCACGTGATGTTGAGTTTGCTTGGATGCCTTTGATTTTGAGTTGTTGGAGGGAATCTTGAGGATCCCTTGGCTACCTTTGGGAGTTAAGGTGAGTGGAAAATGCCTTATAATCTCTCCTTGTTGTCTACTACGAGTCTTGATGACAAAATATTCACAAAAATGCAATATCTTCATAATTTTCCTGGATTTAACTCGTGTTAGGTACTCAAAGTATGATAAACCTCAATCACCATCTACACTAACATCATAAGATGATAATATAATTAAAATGAAAGAAAAAGAGAATTAATAAGGAAAAATGGTAACCATTAACCCCTCTGAATGTACCTAATGATGGAGCTCATCACCACCTAGAACCCTAGTTAGTTTCATTAGTTTCCTTGTTTATAGCAGCATTTACTATTTTTAGCAATTTTTCAGGTTTTGAAATTCTCGAGCAGTTTAACCCCCTAAACTGCGTTATTTTGAGGTTTGAAGTAGGCATAGAGCTATAGGTAGAGGCCTGTGGAAAATACTCTATAATTGGAGAGATATTTCTGAAAAGGAATCGTACGCACCAAACAAAGATAATATGACCAAGTTACAGCCCCGAGAAGTTGGTTGCCCAGGTAACCCCAATGAGGCCCACAAACTCTTAGTGTTCCATCTCGTGAGGTTAGGGTTTTCGTTGTCTATGGTTTTCCCTTATTTTTCAATAATAAAAAGTCCCTTGATCCTGATTATAACATAGTTCAAAGGCATGTAGCCATCACATCTCTTCTCAGATATAAGCTACCATTTCCCAAGCTAATTTATTTCCATTATGTATGTAAGCATATTTCACTTCTTTGATATTAATGAAATGGAGTTTTATTTCTGCTGCATTTACTTGTTTATGCTTATCTATGTATTCTATTGTGTCTTTCATAAATTTAGATAAATGGTATCAGAATAGTCTTCTCTTTCTCAGTTTTTCTTTGCATATCCCCTACGAGGCCAGGGTATAGGGAGTTAGGGATCAATCTTGTTGAACCTTTGCAAATTCAATGTCGAAAACCCTGATGACCTCTCATGGTGGAAAAAAATAAAGACAAAGAAGAAGGAGATGCTTTCAAAATATCGCTTGAGGAGGCCCTCAAGAAACAAATGAACATGATGATATATACAAATACTTCAACGACAACCCACAAATGACACATTTTCATCCGAAAACCACTCTGGAGGTGCCACTCATTTTAAGGTACATGTTGATTTTTTCATTCCCATATTTTAAGGTCAAATAGATGTAGATGTCGTAGATAAATGGTTAAATCTGTTGGAAGGAAATTTTTGAGTTCATGACTTTTCCAACTCGGAAACGATTTCTTTTTCGCTCTTGAAATTCACCCCCCATGTCAAGGATTGGTGGGAAACCTACTGTGAGAAAAATGATGAGCCAGAATCCTCACTTTTCTCAGCCGCACCCATTAGAATTATTTCTGGGATGCTGTCAATAAACAATATTATCTTGTGAGTAGCTATGAAGACAAATACATAAAGTGGACCATGTTGTGGCTCGGAAGAGACCAACATGTGTTAGAGTTCACAAATGGTTTTCATGCCCTTCACATGAAGTGGGAAATCAAGGATTTCGAGTAGAATTTGGTACTAAAGTACCACGGTTTTTTTCATAAGCACATCTAGGATGAAATGGAGCTCCTCGACATCTCGTCGCTTGGTGTTGCATATCGATATGCTGTAAAGATCGAGCATAAGTTTAGAAATAATAATTGGGACTTTAGATCTGCGAATCTGAAGCAAGGGAAAGGCACCCACAAACCATGGAACAAAGGATAAATCCAAGGCAAAAAAAAAACATTTTAAACAAAAACTCTGGGTCCCTCTTCCAACAGGTTAAGTCCTCCACAGGGGATTGGTTATCCTATGCACTTTTTTATTCCATGGAAGTATCCTTCCAACCCACAATACTATCAAACTGATGCTCCAAACATTCTATGACATATGATACAAAAGGAGTATGCATGCCCTAAAAAACACCAATTCCTTACTATTCCTCATTTGCCTCACCTTGTGCCATAATCGTTTGGATATATTCAATCTGTAGGACCCATTAAATATGTGTGTTGTCTAGTGGATATTCTAAACCACCCTTGCAGCCAATTCACTAGATAATGAGACACTAGGAATCGATTCACCATTAATTCGCCATAAAAATACACAATCCTCGTTCCTCCCTGAAATGACAGATTCTTTGTTTTTTCCACAAGCTTCGTTAGTTTCCTATATATATTACTTGTGAGGTGATGGTCTTGGGATATGTGAGGACGTCATGTGTTGATGGCTTGCATTCCACTTCCCATCTTTCCTGATTTCCGTTTATGTTTACCTGCATCATCCCTCCATCAATAGATACAATAAGGGAATTAAATTCTCCACAGGCTAACATTCTCTTATGGGATGGGTAGGTGGCCTATGAACTTACCACCGAGCTCACACCTTCATTTGCCCAAAGTCGCTTTGCAATTGGCCATCTCGTTAACGGCCTTGTTGAGGATCTGGAGGATATGACAAAGCTCAAATTGTTCAATTTTTTTTAAATAATATCATATTATTACAACAATAGAAGACTTTGCATCATTTTTATGAGCATTGGAGGACGAAAACACTCTTATAACTTATAGGGAGTCTTATCGAGCTTTAATTTTATTTACTCCAAGGGATATTTCTAAGTCAAATCCTTTCCACAAGGCTAGCAGTTCTTCTTTATTGTTAGTTTCCACTCTCAGTCCCCATGCATACATTATCTCAACTTGTTCATCGGGGAAACAAAGTACTCATCCTTCTCCCACCACCCGCTAGTTTGAACTTTAATCTAATGATAGATGTTATGTCAATTTATTAACTCCTATAAATTTTATTTCTATAAAAAGTGTTAAGTGGATTTTTCAAAATGATAAAAGAAATCTCTATTTATAGCTAATACTTATGGAATTTAAATGATTAGAAATATTTTAAATAAAATAAAAAATTAAAATAGTCCATGGATGTAGAGTAGATGGTGATGGGGTGTTATGCTAAGGCATTATGTGGTGTAAAAGTCACTTGTTCGAAACTCTTTAGGAAAAAAATCAGCCATGTGAAGGGCTCATGTGACCCACGTCAGATGAGATCACCAAGTGATTTTGATGGTTTAGATGCCCCTAGGTCGCGGTTGCTCAAGCCACAAGTTAGACATGCAAATCGTATCAAGGCTCAAATAACCTAGAAAAATTCAAATAAAATAAATGAATTTGATAAAGAAATCATTTTTTATTTTTTTGTTTTTTTTAATAAAATAGTTAAAACCCCCAAACCACATATCCTAAATTAATAGATTAATAAACAACTTAGAAAATTGTCATATACATGTCTTCATATTTGATTTTAATAAATTAATAAACAAGCTAGAAAATTTTCATATACTCGTATTCATATTTCATTTTATTCACCATATATATTTAGATTTCATTTTATGCAACATTTTCCAAACACACATTTATTAACATTTTTAAAAGTAAAAATATTTATTTTTAATAAAATAGTTAAATCCCCCAAACCCCATCTCCTAAATTAATAAATTAATAAACAAGTTAAAAAATTGTCATATCTTTATATTTCATTTTAATAAATTAATAAATATGTTATAAATTTGTCATATGAATGTTCACCATATGTCTTCACATTTCATTTTATGCAACATTTTCCAAACACATATATATTTAGGTGGGTTGGAAAAACTGTCATTATTTTTCTTACTTAAGTTCAATTCCTAATTTACTATAATTGATAAATTTATAACATTGTCTTAAATACACTTATTATTCTTTTTGAATTAATTGAATTCATCAAACTTTCACATTAATAATAAATTGAAATACAATTTTTTCCTTTTTATTTCTAGTAGTTATTTTAATTTTTTATATTTTAAATTTACATTTCATAATTGATCGATATTTTATTGATAAAAATTACTTTAATTTTAATTTTAAATATATATCTATATCTATATATATATAATATAAATTATATATATATATATATATATAGAAGGAATTATCAAATTGATATCACTTAATCACTTCTCATTACAATTTTTTTTTTTCGGAAATACAATGCTAGAATCTTAGAGAAAATCAAGTTAAAAAAAAAAAAATACAACATTAGAGATAGTTTGGCTCTAGGAGATTTTTTTTGTTTGTTCCAAGAAACCAATTAAGAGAAACATGCAAAGACTAGTAAATTTTGGGTGATAAAAGCAAGACCATTGGGATCCACATTCAAAGAGAAAGAAGACCCTCCACATGAACTCAACGTTATATTTTGAACAACAGATTACACCATGCTCTCATTTGTGGCTTTATTCTAAATAGTTATATTTTGAAGGGTTCGTCATCCTCAAATCTAAGTGGAAATAAAGCGCCATTTTTTTATAGTTACATATCGGGGCAGGGTATTGAACGAGTGACTTCACATCAAGGAGTGGCTTAACAGAGCCCACGATCACCATCTATCTAAGTTCCCGTGGAATATTAATAAATTATTTTTAAAAATAAATTTAAAGATTTTTATGTATTAGTTTAAAGCTCCATATCCATATTATTCAACGTTTTACTATACTAGATTCCACGTAGTGTATCACCTCCTTCACAATGTAGGTTGTCAACTGTAGTGGTTAAACCCCATACATGAAATGTGGGCTATAAAGAATAAATATATTTCACTTCTTTTCCCAACAAAATGACACGAGAAATACACATATTTATTTGTGTTATTGAAATAAGAAAAATAGTTTAAATAGATTGACCTGTGACCTTTGAATTCTAACATTCCATTTGGACAATGAATTATAGTGCTCCTCTTTCTTTTCATAGAAACTATATAATCTGATTTGCACTCTTTTCTAATCATTTGCCTTTGTTTGGTCCCTGAGGATGGGTGGAGTTTCCATCTAAATGGGCACAATCCTAGTACCATATACATAGTAAATATATTTAGAAATAACATTAACATAAATTATCGATATGTTAAATATATTGCTCTCATATCTTATTTTTCCCTTTGCATGTTGTTGTATTTAGTTGTCGAGTTTTTGTTTTCTTATCCCCTAGTGAACATGTTTAAATGAGAATTTGGTCTTCCCTAGATATTCAATTTGTACAACAATTTATTATTCTCATAATGAAAAATACAAAAATAGAATATGTCGTTACTCAACCCTCACGTGGGATGAGATAAAAGAAGTGAATTGAATGGATACAATCTATTCTCATAAAAATTCTAGATATGTATGATTGACCATTGATATCATTAGTTTGATATGTTTTATTTGTTAAAATAGGAGCAAGTCAAGGCCTACTCGAATACTTTGTCTTAATGGAGAAACTTATTCTATTTTCTATTTTCTCGTTAAATGTCACTTTGGTATCCTTATTTTCTAACATTTTAGGATAAATTTATTAGCTTAATTTTTACTATATCAATATCATCAAATGTCAATCTCTTCCCATGATTTATTTATTTTCTATTTTATGTTACTTATATTTTCTCTTAGAAAAATGAGAAAACCTAAAATATATGATTTAAAGTATATTATGACAATGAGGTTTGGCTATAGTATAGAACTAGATAATTTAGTGGAATTTTAGTATAGATAAAATAAAATTCTCATATTGGTTGTGATGCAATGACATATAGATTTTCCATGTATCATCATTTCAAATGCAACGTAGATAATATTGTGGGGATTCATATTAAGATCTAGGGCAAGAGTTTTCTAATTGATTTGAGGAGGGACGTAATGGAAAATGGTGTCATACTCTTTTTGAAGACACCAAATCATCATCCTAGATATATCCATCATAAATATACATCAAGGGGAATTATCGAACAAGCATGAAACTATAAAAGCCATCATTTAATTTTTCTTAGGTTGTGACTAACACAACAATTCAAAACAAAATTTTATAATATTTTCAAAGATACAAGAGCTATCACTATTATAAACATAAATGGGGATTTTTTGAAGAAATATGAAACAATAGAATCCATTGTTTTACTTGTCGTAGGATATGATTGGTGCCACAATTCAAACTAATTTTTTTACAAAAATGTTAGATTTGGAATTCAAAGAGAATTAGCAAAAGTGAAAGACATCTCCTTATCAAAGTGGAAAAAATTGAACCTCTTACCAAGAGAAAGAGTGATTAGTAGTTTCCCATTTTGTTAAAATCCCCACCTTACATTCAAGAATGAGTATTAGTTGCACATTTTTTTGAAATCCTGACATTACATTCACAATAATTGGGTAACAAATTTTACTTGATTTTAATCACAAGGTCATCATTTCTCCTTAATATAACATACTTGGATCTAGTGAAACCCTTACTAGCTCTAAACCAAGCTTCAAGTTTTGAATCTCAATCAAAATCTAGCTCAAATTCTTTATTTTTCATATCCATGTTTTCCCACTCCATAGATGGTTTAATTTATCATGATGTGACCTTAACCTATTAGCATAATACATTTCTATAAATTGAATCCTACTTCTTAATTTCTCACCATTATTTGTGGTGATAATATTCACATTGTCTTGACATCTTCTTCTTCAAACAAGGTTTTATTTATTTATTTATTGATTTTTTTAGTTTTTTATTTTATTTTATTTTTATTTTTTATTTCTCCTCACTTTCCAATTTCAAATTGTCTTCTTTCTATGCCTCTATTTAAGAATGTTTTTTTTTTTTGTCCATAAACTATGTAATTACCTCTTTTCCTTGAATATGAACAATTGTCGACTAGATGCTACCGGACATTGATGTTTTCCATTATTTCTTAACCATTTATAAGATCATCTAAATACATGATTCATAAACCATATTCAATGGATTCTTTATTTGTTTCCTAAGAAAAATTCAACACACTTTTCTTATTTTGAAAGAATGTGTCATCTAGATTCACATTGGAATTTGTTTCCCATTGGGGTATGCTAGTTTAATTCATTTTATGTCCAATTAAGATGAGGTATTTCAAAAAATATATATTAGTAAAAAATATTTTATCCTTGGCCATAAATAAAATATTTCAATGTTTATATAAAATAATGTAATTTTTTATTTGTTTTATGTGAAGAAATATCATGTAATTGATTTTTTTTCTTTTAATAATTTCACTTTTAATAGGAAGGTAGTGTAAGTTATTCCATTCTTAATATGAGTAACATGTTTTATATATATACACACACACAGAGGATATTTAAAATAAGGTATCAAGGAGATATTCCTTTTTAATATACAATCCATATGTAAATGTTTAAAAATTATTATTAAAAAAAAACAATAGATAAATCTATCTCATGGATATTTTATTTTTACTTTTTAATATAAATTACGAAGTGCATTTAAAAATATACTAATAACCAATTTTTTTTTTTAACCTAAATTTGTTTTTCCAAATTTTTCTCTCTATAGATATCTCGTATTTAAAATATTTAATCCTTTAAAACTATTTAATAAATATAGAGTTAACATTAATTTTTATTAATATAATACTTAATAAAACATAAATTAAATTAAATTATGTTTTGAATGAAAATTCATACTGAAGTTAAAAAACACTAACAAAATTTTTCATCTTTATCCCCAAAAAAGAGATTTTTTTCTAGTTGTATTCAATGGAAAGGTAAAAAAACCCATTGGAGAACTTGAGAAGCCATATTAGGGGCAATGGAAAAAACTACTAGTACTCATGTTGGCTTTTGAATCCATTTCCAAGTTAACCTGTAAAGCTAAACTAAAACAAATCACAAAGTGGTGCATGTCAATCATAAGCAAATTGCGGCATGATTAGATAAAGAAAAAGATATTATCTTGTAATATCTTATGTAACAAGCCAAATTTTCATCAGATATATTAACCATTTGGTTCAAAAATATAATTTTGTGGTGGGACATCTAATTTAAATCAATAAACTCTATTTCACTTCTCGCCTCAGCAGAATGACACGAGAAATACACATATTTGTTTTTGTTATTGAAATAAGAACAGTTACCAAGACGTTGGCACGACCCCTGATGCCTCCCTTGGTAGCCAAGAAGTTGTCTTCACTGCAGTTTCAATCGGGCACTCAGCACAACATGTAGAACTAGGGATCCTGCAGCACAAAAGATAAAAGATTTATCTCCCTCTAAATGAACAGTCTCAAAGAAAACCTCGGATCTACTATATCATTGTTGGACTAAAACATTCTAGCAAATTTTGACAAATTTAACTAGGCAACAACTTGCGGCAACATATGACATCTGGTATTAGTGAAACTTGGAAGATTTCGATCTCTCAATCTAGAGCCTGAAAGAGAGAGAGGGAGAGAGGCACCAAAATTTATTTTTTCTTATTATCCTTAGACTTCCCAGAACTCACACTTCTTTCAGCTTCTTGACAACAAACTTCGAACTTCTTCACGGTTACAAGAGATATCAAACTACTTGAGATAGTGTGCTCCAAATGAATTAGATTTTATTCCTTTTATAGGATCTTGGTGAGCTTAAATAGGTGTCTCTTGGGCCTACATGATCCCCTTTAGACTGACTGGATCTCTTCTAGGCTGAGTTAGTGTGGAGGTTACATAATTCATATTTGGCTCAATATTAAACCTTTTTACATGATACAAAAGCCTAAGAATGACCTCTTTAAAAGTACAATAACTCTATCAAATTAGAATAAATCCTAGAAGTCCTAAATGGGGACTTTGACCTAAAACATGATGACCCGAGCATGAAACCCATGCTTTAATAATAATAATAATAATTTTCTTTATTATTTTGTGTTGGAATGAGTAGACAAAGATTTAATGATAAGCGTTGGATACATTTTCTATTAACATAGATGTAAATTTATAATACATTCTTATGACCCTTAGATTCATCTTCCAAGGTCTCTTAGACTCTTATGACTATTTAACTTCCAAAATAACCCTTAGAGGATTAGGTGTCCAACATTACCCCCCTTAATCCAAAGGGGTATATACGAGTCCAAGAAGAGAAATATAATAATGCATGAAAGCAAGGAGTTTAATGTGCTCTCTAAAATTTTGGCACAAGGAGCTGGTTCAAGGATGGCCACCAACACTAGAACGCTTAGTGCAGTTCCCGAAACTCTTTGAAAACTAGCAAGAAGAAAAAATATCATGCTAGAGGAAGTGTCCCTAATAACTTGGAGAGGGAGACCTTCAACCTGGAAAAGGGAGGTATGCAACCTACATAAAAAGGGAGAACATGAACCTGAAAAGGGATGTCTCAACCTGCGATGGTTTAAGGATGACCACAAACTCTGGAATTCTTAATCCAATTCTTGGAACTCCTCTAAAATTAGCAAGACGATAATGCTTCTCCTAGAGGAAATGTCCCAAATTCTTTGAAGAGGGAGAAGCTCAACCTCGCATAGATGGTTTAAGGCTGAAAACCAACCAAATGCATGCTCAGGCTAAAAATTTGAATCCGGTATGGCAGGTTGTGTCTTAGACTCACTTGAACTTCTATGTCTCTGGCTAAAACTCTAAATCTGGTATTGTAGGTTGTGGCTTAATCTCTCTTGACGTGGCTTTAATATTGTATATGATGAATGCTTCCCCCCCTGTCAGATACAAGGTGAGATGATGGAGAAAAGGAAACTGCAAGGCATTCTAATATTATAGAAGAGATTATGACATGTGACTGAAGCATCTTCTTGGTTGTTGAAGTTCATTTCCAAGAAACAATCCATCCAAGATGAATATTTTTTCTTGCAGGAGGCTTGTTTTTTAAGCAAATTTTTGAAGAGTGAGTGATTTTATGATAGTGCTTACATGGATGAAGATAAAAAAAATGATATTTAATATGACCAACTCGACCACAGTGTTGGAATTTCATAATTTGTTGTTATGGAGAAGGAGCAGAAAGTGGAACAGCTGAAGGTGAACTGTCATGAAGAAATCCAACAATTAAAATTAATGGGCTTGGAATAGTATGGAATATGAAAGGACACCTCCTTTTCATATCCAAGACCTTTTTGGTGCTTGTTATGGGCAAGCTCTTCCCAAAGTCTGATGATGGGCCTAGGAAGTACAAACTAAACTTCTTCATTTGCATGTAAATATTCTCTTGATCTAGGAATTGAATGTGAATCAACATCAAATTTATATTCTTGTTGCTACTGATGGGAGTTCGTCTCAATGTTCTCAATAGAAACATGTTTAAAATGATGACTCCACTATTGTAATTCTTCTTGCTGAAGTTGAGACCCCAACTGCAAAAAGTGAATCCTATCTTGTGCATTATGTAGACATATTTTAATGTCGGAAAGAATGTACTTGTTGATGTTTACCATCTCATCCACATTGGAATGTATTAGAGTACTTAACAGCTCTAATGTATCATCAATTTTGGCCATTTTCCAAGAGTTTAATTTTGTGGATTCAAATGCACTCCCAAAACCAAATAAATGGGTGCTGACTTTTCCAAGTGTTACACCAAGGCCAAATGAAGAGTTAGAGTATCCAAATAACTTGCAGAATGGATAGTACTAACACTAATGGATAGTACTAACACTAAATGTAATTGTATTACCAAGCCTGGATAATAGTGTAATGCTTCCCTTCATAAACAATATATTACCACAAATACCAAAAAACTAGAAAAACATAATTTATATCTTGCTTTTCGAAGTCACGACATATAATATAAAGACTGTGAAACTTTGGCAGCCACTGGGCAAAGAATAAGTCCTGAGGCTTCAAACCAAGGTCCTCAAATTAGAATAAATCGTGTGTTTTTTGGATGGTATTTTATTTCTCCAGGTGTTCGATCCCAACACATTTATAAATTCAATGTTGAATTCCATGATTTAAATGTCAATTTATCTTATAATCCAATGCACATATATCCAACCCACACATATAAATTGACATACCAGTCAAGAGAAATGAAGAGCATGAACCAACACATGAAATGAGCGACGATTAAAATTCTTATTGACAATACATTAGGACTTCAATAAACACCATTGTAAGTCTAATTTGGAGAGCATTCAACCAGAAATTCAATGCATTACAATGAGTGTTGTCCTTTCTCATTGGTTTTTTGGCTTGTTTTTAGAGGAATATTTGTGGTAGAAAAGTGATGTTCACAATAAGAAATCGATTGAAGTAAGTAGGGCAGAGTTCTTGACTCTGTCAACATTTATTTCGTCCAGTTTCACTAGCAAGGGAAGACATCAAATTGTTTTCATAAAAGTTGAAGACATCAACATTGTGTGTAGTAGCATCACCAAAGACATAGCATGGTATTAGGTTTATCAACATTAAAGGAGACAAAGTAAATCCAATGATTGAAATAGCGTGTTCATATGCCCATTAAAATAATTTGTACCTTAAGGACGTTTGTATTCTATCCTTTCCACGTTGTCTAAAACCTGAGGATTTTCACTCCACATAATATATATTACAAACTAGTGGATATATTCTCTTGGTTTGTATTTCTATGACAACATGACACTATAGTGAACAGGAAACAATAGGTGAATTTTCATTTAATGTCAACATGATACTATAGTGAAAAGACAACAATAGGAAAATTTTCATTTAATGTTGCCCATAAAACTTTTTTTCCTCCATAACATCAATCTTACAAAAATGCATAGATTTAATAGACAACACATCCAACAAATAAAGTGCATCATGGATCATACTGCATGTGAGGATTTGCTGTGGAACTACTAAAGATATGGGTTTCTAAGAAACTAGCCCTCTTCGACCATCCACCTCTTTTATAGCATGTCAAACCAAGAGGTAACTCCTCAAAACTAGAATGTATATTAGCTGAAGAATGTACATGCTTATATAGATGGGAGGTGAGGCTATTGGGATTCATCTCCCAATGACTCTTGGCCTTCCTTATTTCCTAATATTAAATAATATACAAAAATACAAATGCACACCCATCCATAGGATTAGGTGTCAACATTCCCCCCTTTAATCCGAAGGGATGTTGGTGAGTCCAAGCATCGATCCGAACTTTTCAAACTTTTCTCTTCCAAGTGCTTTGGTGAAGATGTCAGCAGTTTGCTCATTTGTGGAACAATGATGTAGATGGATGGTTTTGGCCTGAACATGATGTCGAATGAGATGGTACTTTGTATTGATGTGCTTTGTTCGATCATGGAACTTTGGGTTCTCGGCCAACTTTATTGCAGAAGTGTTGTCGATCATGAGTGGAGTGGAATACATTTGTTTCATCTGCAAATCTTCCAGGATTTTCCGGAGCCACACAATTTCCTTTGTTGCTTCAGCTGCTGCCACATATTCTGCCTCGGTCATGGAATCTGCTGGAACTGACTGTTTGCGTGATCTCCACGAGACAGCTCCTGATCCAAGACTCATGGTGTAACCTGTAGTAGACACCCCTGTTTCTTTGTCGCCATCAAAGTCTGAATCAGAGTATCCGATCAAGCTGAAGTCGCCTACCTGTGTATATTTGAGTCCAAAGTCTTGAGTCCCCTTCAAGTACCTTAGTACTCTTTTTGTAGCAGACCAATGTCCTTCACAAGGTTTTTGCATGAACCTTGAGAGGATTCCAACAGAAAATGAGATGTCAGGTCTGGTGGTGGTCAGATAGATAAGACTTCCTACAAGCTATCTATACTTAGTTGCATCCTCAAATTCCTTTCCTTCAATAGATGTGAGCTTCAAGTTTTGTTCCATTGGAGTGCTTAAGGGTTTACAATCATCCATGCCAAATTTGTTCAAGAGATCTCCAATGTACTTCTTCTGAGAAAGAAATATGAATTTAGGATGTTGAATTACTTCAATACCCAAATAGTAATGAACATGACCCAAATCGGTCATTTCAAAACCTTTCTTCAACTCTTTCTTCATGGATGCAATATAGCTCTCATTGTTTCCTGTTATCAAAAGATCATCTACATATACCACAAGATATACAACTGTTTTTCCAACTTTCTTAACAAACAAAGTTGCATCATCAAGATCAAAGTGTCTGAAATCAAGTTTCAGAAGATGCTCAGTCAATTTCTCATACCAGGCTCGTGGTGCTTGCTTGAGGCCATACAAGGATTTTACAAGTTTGCAAACTTTGTGTTCTTGACCCTTTATCACAAATCCTTCTGGCTGGGACATATAAACTTTCTCCTTTAGATCTCCATTCGCAAGGCTGTTTTCGCACGCTTCGGACATTCAGCAGCAAGAACGAGACGCTCGTCATCTCCAACTTCCATCCATCATCCATTCTAAATTGTCCCGATGATGGATCCCGCTGGGGTTCAAACGCCGATACATGTTCGAACACCGTGGATAATCCGGGAGCATCCGAAAAAATGCGCACCACAAACGTGTTTAAAAAACAAAAAAAGGCTGTTTTTACATCCATCTGATGGACTTTCCATCCATTCTGAGCTGCTAAGGCAAAGAGAATCCGGATGGTGGTCCATTTTGCTATGGGAGAAAAAGTTTCTTCATAATCAACTCCTTCTTTCTGTGCGAATCCTTTTGCCACAAGCCTAGCCTTGTGCTTGTCAAGTGAGCCATCTGCTTTGTACTTGTTCTTGTAGACCCACTTACAACCAATTGGTTTCGTTCCCAAAGGCGGATCAACCAGCTTCCAAGTGCCATTCTTTATCAAGGCATCATACTCCTTCTGCATCGCTTCTTTCCATTCATCATGAGAAGCAACTTCTTTGAAGGAAGTTGGTTCATGATTCGTAGACAAACTCAATTCACAGTTATAAGAAATATCCATATCAATAGGAGAATCAGAATTATCTACATCACCTTCGATTTGTTGAGTGGAACTTCTTGTTCCCGTTTTTCCAACCTCATCAGGATGAACATTCTCCAGTGTCTTTGTCAGCCATTTGGGAGGACCTTTCTGAGATGGCCCAGGCTGGTCATTTGACTGAGTTGGGATTGATTCAAGATTCAATTTCCCAATTCTGTCAATCACATCATCCAATGTGTCATCCGTGGTTGTTTCTTCATGTGGGGGAGAGAGTGCTTCAGGACATGATTCCACAGTTTGATTCAATATCGGAATCCCCCCTTCAAGATGTGGAATCACATTATCAAACTCTTGGAAAGACTTTGCATGTGTGAATCTGTCCAGGCGATCAAGTTGCCGCTCAACAACCTTGTCACTCTTGGAAGATTCAAGAAATATGACATCTCTCGCTATCACAAACTTCTTATTTGCTTCATCATAGAGACGATATCCTTTGGAGGTATTGGAGTACCCCAAGAAGATACATTTTCTGCTTCTAGCACCAAGTTTGTTCCTTTGACCCTTGGGTATCAAGGCATAACAGGTGGACCCAAAGACCCTGAAATTCTTTACCGAAGGAATGTGGCCATGCCACATTTCAAAAGGAGTTTTGTTTCTAATTGAACTTGAAGGACACCTATTCTTTATGTAAACAGCACATAGAACTACATCAGCCCAAAACACCAATTTTACATTCTTGAAAAATAACATGGAGCGAACCATATTTAAAATAGTTTTGTTCATTCTTTCAGCTACACCGTTCTGTTGGGGATTATATGGCACAGTTGTTTGATGTTTGATTCCATGTTGACAAAGATAATTTTCAAATTCGTTTGAAGTGTATTCTTTTCCATTATCAATACGTAGAGAGCCAATATGTGTTTGTGCATCATTTTCAATCCATGCATGAAAATTCTTGAAAGTTTGAAAAGCATCAGACTTATTCTTCAGTAAGTAAATCCAACACATTCCGGTGTAGTCATCAATAAATGTCATCATGTATTTGTTTCCATTTGCAGAAGCAATAGGCATAGGGCCACTTAAATCTGAATGAACAAGTTCAAGTTTCCTATGTGCTCTTGAGTGTGAATCATGAAATGGCTGTTTGTTATGCTTTCCTAGAATACAAGCATCACATTCCTTAGGTTTTCTAGGAATTGTAGGCAGTCCATCAACACCATTTTTCTTCAACAAACGAAGGTTGTCATAGTTTAAGTGTCCAAATCTAGCATGCCATAAAAGACTTGATGGAAATGTACCTTCATCATGATGTGAATTGAATGCAAAGTTTTGAGCATGAGCAGATGAACCTTTCAGCTTCAAAAGTCTCCCTTCTTCTATTCCCTCCATGAAAAGGGAGTGATCTGATGCTTTTCTGACCTCTGCCTTGCCATCAAACAAGTGAACTGAGTGTCCTTGCTGCCGGATTTTGATCAGGGACAGCAAGTTTCTCTTCAACTCCGGGAGGTATAGAACCTCATGTAGGATATGATCAGGAAGACCAGGCAGTTTAAGCCTGACTGTGCCAAGCCCCGATGGCTTGAGTTTGGATTTATCTGCGAAATATACTGCTCCATCAACTTTGTCAGTGAAATCTTCAAAAAAATCTTTTCTAAATGTCATGTGACATGTTGCTCCCGAATCTAGCAACCAATCATCTCTCCATGAAGTAAATGAAACATCAAATAGGTTTTCAGTTACTCCATTGTTACAATGTGCTAGAACAGAATGAGCTGATTCAGCTAGTTTACCTTTGTCTTTGTCATCAGTTTTACCTCTGTCTTGATTTGTTTGCTGCTGAGCTTTAGATTGTCTGCCCCCCTTTTCTCTAAAGTTTCTTCTTCGTCTTCTGCCTTCTCTTCCTCTGGATGGACCTGAAGCGTGTCTCTTTTCTCTCTGTGTCTGCTATACAAACTTTCAATTCTTGAAATCTGCTCAATTAGAGGGGACAAAAAATCTTGCTGGAAAAATATTCTGAGTTTAAAAAAAACTCTTTGCTGGAAACTAATTCTGCTCAAAAACTCTGAAGACTGAGTTTAAATGGACAAAAAATACTCTTTGCTATAAACTGAATTCTGCATAAAAAAAAATGTATTTTTTTTGTTTTTGTTTTTGTTTTTGTTTGGGGAATAGAAAAGTCGATATTGAATGGAAGGGAGAGTACGAAATGTGAATGAAAGTATTATGGTATGGAGGCGGTATGGGATATAATGAATGGTGATATTATGAAAGGCGGAGTGGTATATATGGGCGGAAATGGTATAGAATATGGAATGTGAAGTGTTACATATGTAATGGTCAACGCTTTATGGAGACAGCATTGGATATTAAACGACAACGTTTATATATGGAATGCGTTGTTAAATGTGTAATGGACAACGTATTGAATAAAGACAACGTATTGAATATGTGAGAGCAGTGGATAATTGAAGCAGTAATCCAATACAATGATGTGGACAGACAGCGTATTAAAATGGTGATCCGATACATATATAAACAGTGGAGGCAGCGTATAAATGACAAGCGGGCAGACCAAGTCAAACAAGCGTATAGCCACCTTTATAACTGAGACCACAGCGTTTAAAGAAAATGCAGCGTTTAAATATTTGACAGCGTTACAATGTAATCACATAACGTTTAAATAAACAATGGACAGGCGGTATTGTATGTGAAAAGGAGCGCTCGACAGCGGTATTGCATACGAATGGAGCGTGGGAATGAATGGCAGACTGAGCGTAAATGGTATATAGAACTGTCTTACAAAGGGCGGACAGTGGTGTAAATGATAGACATATATACAAATGCGTATAAGTGGAGGCGTTGTAATATATGAAAATGTATATGAGTGAGTGCGTTGTAAAATGGAGGGCGGTATATGCCGGTGTGTATGACAGGCAGATAAAATGCTGGAGCGGAGCTTTGTAGAAATGGAGTGATATAACAATGTATGGATGGCTTTGACAGCGCTGCATATAATCTTTGACAGCTTTGACACTTTTGATAGCGCTGGATGTAGATGTATATAAACGATGAATGGAATGTATATAGCTGAAAAAGTGGTGTTAGATAAACGCAGGTGGACAGAGCGGTCTCATAAAGGCGTGGAGGTGGATTACAAGTTGGGCGCTGGTGTTATGGGAATGCAGAGTAGTGAGGGAGAGGGCGCAGAGTAGTGAGGGAGAGGGATGTAAGCAGAGTGAGGGAGAGGGCGTAGGGTGCAGAGTGGAGAGATGGGGGAGGTGAATGGGTCGATAGGTATGGAGAAATGAAGGAGGCCCAAAAGGGTGTTACAAAAAATAATTTTGAAATTGAATCTGCAGAATGACAGAGTTGCAGGACTGCTGGAATTGCAGAATGGCAGAGCCTGCAATTTGCAGAATGACAGAGCCTGCAGTCTTCAGGAGCTGCAGGAGCTAGAGCTGCAAATGTCAGTACTATATAGGGGGAAAAAAATGCAGAATAACAGTCTAGCAATTAAGAGCAGCAGAAAAATATTAAAAAATATTGACTGAGAAAAGGATAGGGAGTTACACCACAGGGCAGAAATGCCAATTGTGGGGCTGGCTTTGATACCATGTCAAACCAGGAGGTAACTCCTCAAAACTAGAATGTATATTAGCTGAAGAATGTACATGCTTATATAGATGGGAGGTGAGGCTATTGGGATTCATCTCCCAATGACTCTTGGCCTTCCTTATTTCCTAATATTAAATAATATACAAAAAAACAAATGCACACCCATCCATAGGATTAGGTGTCAACATAGCATTTCCATGTCTTCATTGAATGTGTAGACCATAGATCCAATGAATGCAACTATACCAATTGAGGTGGATATTAGTATTTTCAATCCTCAGGTGAACAAAAATAGATAATTATGTCACACATTTCCATGAGACCATGACAAAAATGTAGAACTCAAGATCCTACCTTGCATGATAAAACCCAAAACCCTAGGAACCCCTACGACAGACAAGCAATTTGGATTTTAGCAGGAATACTCATTGCACATAAATATAATGGCATCAAGATATCCTCTTGCTTGTTTGGATTTGAGAAGGGCTCTAGAGACAAAGAAACAATGATATAATTTGATAATATTGGTATCACATAAACACAATATTGTAGTAACAATTTGCTACAGAGAGAATAAATATTGTGAAAGGGAATTTTCTCATCTGGTAGTGGGATTCTGTGTGGATGAAGAACTAGATACCATGCAATAAAACACCCTACATGAAGAGAATCAAAACTTATCTTACTCACACATAAAAAACCATGCAAGAATTTCAGACCAAGGTGCATTTTATCCAGGAAATCCCTTCTACTGATAGAAGCGACACCTCTATCCCAATGAGTGGGTCTAGTAACAAAGAATACAAAAGCAAGAAAAATCTCCTAGATTAAATCATAATGACATGAGGGAGAAACATGGCCTACCTCAGTCCTATGCGGTCGACTGTCGATGTTAATCATGATCTCCTCACTTCCATTCTCACTCCTCGCTATTCCTTTACGTACGAATACTTGCAATAGAGATAAAATGATGACAAACAAGTAAAGAATAGTATATTGCATTGTAATGTAAACCATATGATAGAACAAGGACCATCATATTATGTAATAAATCATAAACAATTTTATGTAAATTAATACATGCTTTTTATTGTTGATAAATTGAAGAGGGAAGCATACAATCGATGCATTGATGTTGGAGACCTCCTTTAGAATGGGTTTCCAAGTCCAAGCCAAAGACTTCAAGCACTCCTTATCCTTGGAATTTTGACAACGTTTAGGTGCATTCTAGCCCTAGGAAGGAAACCAACAATGATAAACCATTTGGGGAAGGCATGGAAATCATTTATAGGGAGGTACAAGGGCAAAAATTTAATATTAGGCTTTTACCCACTACAGTCCAAACATGGTTCTAATTTTTTCATTTGGAGTTAGAGCTAAAGCTAGCAATAATTGAGAAGGAGAGAGCTTGCATTGGTTCTCAAGTAAGTATTTCTTCAATATTTCAAATTTATCTATGGAAAGCACAATAGTTTTTGTCTTAGTTGTTTCTTGATCAAGCCACTAGGTCAGGGTGGATTGCTTCTATCTACAAAATTAATTTATACTTTTCGACATAATCCTAAGGAGAATTATCACCTCATAGTTGTAGGGTGATCGCGGTGGCTCTAGCCACCCTTAGGAGACCAAGAGGGCTCAGAAATGGTCAAAATTCAAAGTGGTCAGATCGCTCTTGAACCAGGTCCACACTGAAGTTCTCGTCACCATGATTCCAACGGTGTGAACGGATATCCAATCCCAGCCCGTATGGAGAAGTTAGAGCAAGTAAAAGTTTTGGTCAAAATTTGGCAGTGGGTCAGGTTAAAGTGCCCCACAAATTCACCGTAAAACAGTAGGGGACTTAGCTCCTAAAAATGGGTGAAATTGTGGACTTGTTAAATTTCCCAATAATTCTTATTTTGGAAAATTTTGAAAATAAATAATTTGTTCTAAAAAAAATAAAAACAAAAAAAATAAAAGGGGTGGCAGACCACCAACCTCGCCACCCCCCAACGACCATATTACAAATGTTAAAACATTTTTGGGTCGACCGACCATGACCCCCACTGAACCCCGGGGAACCCACCACATAAAACAAACAACGTTGAATATGGATTTGGTTGGGGCCATGAGTTGCAGACCCGACCCACCTAAAATAAGTCACGAAATATGATTGTATGACAAGAGTGGAGCCAACGAAAGCTGAACCCACCTGGCCCACGTGGGCCGACCCCCAACGGGTGGCCCCATAAACGTATTAAAACAACAAAAAAAACAATGTAAATTAAAACATTGCCCCATATTTAATGTTTTTTCAAACAAAATTCCAATTTGGTTGGTTTCGGTGGGGTTGGAACCCCTGACCTCTGCCTTGACAACTCCATCCACAACCAAAAACCCACACACTATTCATTGAAAACTCCACCACCTTTTTTTATATAAACTCTCAAATGCACAGTGTGCCCAGGACAGAGAGGGTGAACCAACGGAGGACGGACCAATGGAGAAGAAAGGCAGAATCAAGTGTGGGCACATTTTTCGAGGCAGAGAATATTTTGTAGATAATATTCCATGATGCCTGAAAGAATCCATGGGGAGGTAAATTTTCATTTTGTCAAAATAATATGAATTTTACAGACATTTTAACTAGAATTTCGAAAGGAACATGATGGTAAAGTCAGAATGGCCATATAATAAATAGATTTGTAGATTCCCTGTAAAACAGAATCTTAGGGAACCTTGAGGGCATAAAAAATATTTCTTGAGGCCCAAAACTTGTCAGGGTCCATTTTCAACAAAAAATATGTCGATTTTACAGCTCTCGGCGATGGGAACTCAATGGTGATGTTTGTTTCAGTAGTACAACTTGACATTTTTTGTCCATTTTTCAGATTGGAGTGACGGTATCATATTCTGAAGTGTGGATAATCAATTATATGCCCCTCGATGCCACAAATTCGATGGTGCAGCTAGATTCAACAATTGAGCATCTGCTTCTTCATCCAACTTTTGGCATTGAGGTATATGAAATTTTATCATGTGGCTCTTTTTTCTCTGAGATGTATTATGATTTCTAGATCCTTGCTTGATTCATGTTGAATGATATTTGTTTTTCTTCATGTGAGATTGTTTTCTGCTAATAGGAGGTCCATTGTGAGTGAGAGTTTGTGTAGCGGAATGTCTCATGGAGAGACAATCCACTCATGTTGAGGGAAAATCCATGTATGATAGAAAAAATCATCCATATACATCTCCCCATTTCCAACACTATATGAAGCGGCCTAACCCATTTTGACACTGGGCCTCGAGACATAGCCCACACCGAGTGAACTTCATTATCAATGTCTCATGTTTTTATGTTGTTGATGGTTTTCTTGTTTCCTCTTGCTTAAGCATGAATATGTGTTCTTTTATTATCTTTCAAAATAAAATCCTAACAACATCACATAAGTAAAAAATCATGGGTAAATCGGGTAGCTGACAGACCCAAATCAAGTGGTATTAGAGAAGTCTTCTTGCTTATGCGAATTGCGAGCCTGAAAAATTATTGAACGCGCAACAATGGAGGATGGAAATGACATATATGAGGCCTTGCTCAGGATGTCTAAAATGGTGGACATGATGTATGAAGCTCATGAAAGATGGGAGAAAGAAGAAGTAGAAAGTGATGCTTCATCCACATCTTCCAGTGAATATTCATCGCCCTCACCGTCTTCTCACCATTTGAATCATGAGATCAACCATAGCCTTCAAGTAGATAACACTGAATTGACAGTACTTCTATGAGAGGATAAAGAGGATAAGAAGAGAGTGCAGCTCCAATTGTAAGCCTTTGAGGTAGCCTTGGAATAACTGAAGAACAACGACCAGAGCCTTCAAGAAAAGGATGCTGAATTAAGGAAGCTTCTACAAGAAGAGACAGAGGATAAGCAGAGACTTCAACTTCAGCTACGAGTTGCAGAAGAAGCCTTGGAGGAGTTGAAGCACAAAAAGGTCTTGAAGAATCCATCATCACTTGTTTCTGAATCGATATATGAGGTAAACAATGTTGATTTTTCTTCAGTTTCATCTTCACATGCTATCATTTCTATGGGAAATGTGGAGATACCCGTTACAAGAATTGGCATGAGACTCCTCACCAAGATGGGATACAAAGGAGGAGGACTTGGCATTAATGGCCAAGGCATGATTAAGCCATTGGAGGTCGTGAAAAAAACTCAATTAGAAGGTTTGGGATACATTGAAGGACAATGCTTGAAGGTGTGTTGAAACCATTGGGGAAAGAGAAGGATGGGAACACTTCACCATCATCCTATAACAACGCACGTGGTAGTGAAAGAGTTGAGGCAAGCTCTTTTCACCATGATTTCACCAAAGACCAAAAATAAATATATAACTAGTCTTGGCATTCTAATGTTCATTTTTATTACAAAATTGTCGCTAACAATGAACATAGATCATGGCATTAGAAAACATGTAGTTTTGTGGATTACATAACCATGTATTTGCTGAGTGTTGGAAAAGAATGATAGCACAAAAGAGGATGATGCATGAAAGGTATTCTCCACTGCAGGAAAAGAAGGTAAATCAAGTATGGAGAATGAAGACTCATTGCAGTCATTGCGATAGAAGTGGCCATCAAAGAGCCACGTGTTGGAGGCTCCATCCAGAGCAGCGTCTCAAGGACAAAGTGTTCATACATGGACCTATTGAAACAATTGTTCGACATGAAATTGTGCCACAGAGAGATGACCCATTCAGTTTGATAAGTGAGAGATGGTTTTTATAGGTTTTGTAGTATGTTTTTCCTTACTTTGTAAATCATGTGTTGCATGTTAAAATGTAAAAGTGATGATTTTTTTCCATCACTTGTTAAGCAATAATGATATTTTGGCCTTGTATAGATAGTTGGGGTATTGATTCCACTTGATGTAAACTTGACCATAGAGCATGGTTATAAGCTCGTGGTAAGTGTGCGGAATGATTGGGTCATAGATTGGTCACTTAGTTAAGCATGTAATTTTCAAAATATTGCACTATAGGTGTGCAGAGGATGTAGGTGTCGGCTCATCGCTTATGGCTCCAAAGGACAAAGGTGAAGGAAAATGAAGGGTGAACTTTCAAGAAACTTGTGGTGTAGACAAGGTACAAAGCAGCTGAAATTTTTTTATATGATTTTGGTTGACCAAAATATCCTGAATGGGTAGGATTGATCCAGGTGGCTCGAGACACCTTTAGGAGACCAACAGGGCTCAGGAATGGTCAAAATTCAATGTGGTCGGATTGCTCTCGAAATAGATCCAGACTGAAGTTCTCGTCACCCCAATTCTAAAGGTGTGAACAGATCTCCAATCTAAGCCCATATGGAGAAGTTAGAGCGAGTCAAAGTTTTGGTCAAAGTTAGGCAGTGGGCGAGGCTTAAGTGTGCCACAAATTCACCGTCAATCGATAGGAGGCTTAGCTCCCAGAAACGGGTGAAATTGTGGCCTCGTTAGATTGCCCAATAACCCTTATTTTGGAAAATTTTGAAAATAAA
Organism: Pinus albicaulis; assembly: GCA_034641835.2. Classification (NCBI taxonomy): domain Eukaryota; kingdom Viridiplantae; phylum Streptophyta; class Pinopsida; order Pinales; family Pinaceae; genus Pinus; species Pinus albicaulis. The sequence continues at coordinate 271,782 of JAXQQM020060896.1, read as the reverse complement.
TAATTGGTTCGAAGAAAAAAAAATATATTAAATGGGGTTGCGGGCCACCAACCCTACCAACCCCCAACAACCATATTAAAAATGTAAAAAAAAATGGGTCGATGGGCCATGACCCCCGCCAAACCCCATGGGAACCCACCACATAAAAAAAACAACATTGAATATGGGTTGGGTCGAGGCTATGAGTTACGGACCCTATCCACCCAAAATGAGTCACGCCATATGTTTGTATAACAAGAGTGGAGCCAGCGGGAGTTGAACCTCTTGACCCACGTGGGCCGGACCCCAATGGGCAGCCCCATAAAGGTATTAAAACAACAACAAAACAACATAAATTAAAATGTTTCCCCATTTTTAATGTTTCTTCAAGAAAAACACCAATTCAGATGGGGTCGGTGGGGTTGGAACCCCAAACCTCTTCCTTAACAACTCTGCCCACAACCAACAACCCACGGGCTATTCATTGAAAAATCTGCCACCTTTTTTATATAAAATCTCAAATGCGCAGTGCGCCCAGGATAGATAGGGTGGACTAGCGAAGGACGAACTAGTGAAGCAGCAAGGCGGAATCATGTGCAAATAATCTTTTTGAGGTAGAGAATATTTTGCAGAGAATATTCCTTGATGTCTGAAAGATTCGATGAGAGGTAAATTTTAATTTTGTTAGAATGATATGAAGTTTACAATCATTTTAACCATAATTTCGCAGGGAATTGGATGGTAAAGTTAGAATGGAAATCTAAACAACATATTTGCATATTCCCTGCAGAATAGTATCTTAAGGAATCTTAAAGGCATAACAAATATTTCTTGAGGCCCAAAACTTTTCGAGGTCCATTTTTGACAAAATTTATGTCGCTTTTACACCTATCGATGAGTGTAGCTCAATGGTGATGTTTGTTTTAGCAACATAGCTTCCCATTTTTTGGCCATTTTCCAGATTGAAGTGACGGCGTCAGATTCTCAAGTGTGGACAGTTGATCCTATGCTCCTCGATGCCACGAATTCGATGGTACAACTAGATTCAGCAGCTGAGCATTCACTTCTTCAGCCAACTTCAAGGGTTGAGGTATATACAGTTTGATCATGTGCCTCTTTTTGCTATGAGATGTATCATTATTTATAGATCCTTTATTGATGCATGTTGTGCGATCTTTGTTTTTCTTCATGTGAGATTATGTCATGCTGATAGGAGGTCCATTGCGAGTGAGAGTTCCTGTAGCGGAATGTCTCATGGAGATACAAGCCACTCATGTTGATGGCACATCCTTGTATGAAAAATAACATCATCCATGTACATCTACCCCTTTCCAACACTATATGAAGTGCCCTACCCCATTTTGACATCGAGCGTGGAGACGTAGCCCACACTGGGTGAACTTCATTATCAACGTCTCGTGTTTTTATGTTTTTGATGGTTGTCTTGTTTTCTCTTAATTAAGCATGCATATGTGTTATTTTATTCTCTTTTAAAATACAATTCTAACAACATCACAAAAGTAAAATATCATGGGTAAATCCAGTAGCTGATGGACCCAGATCATCAAGCCTTGGACCTAGTAATTGGGTAGAGATGTACTTTATAGTTTAATATAAAAGATGTGTTATTGGTTTAATTAATATTATATACCGTTATGTTAAAAGTAATAAATAATATTATAACATGACATTCAGTCACGACATCAATATACTAATTTTAAACTTAACATTTTATTTGCATGAACTGAAATTAGGTGAAGATGATAGCAATCATTCCTTCAATAATAATAATAATATGGTTATGATGAAGTAATATGTGAATGGCTAGACATGTTTTTGGTTTTTATTGACCCCTTTAATTAATGAATTCTTAATTAGTTGTGGGCTTCATTGGGAGACCTTTTAGATCGCCTCCTCGTTGTCTTTTGCATGGTTCAATATGGTAACAAGACTCATTTTCTTTCTCGATACAACCACTCTTGGTTTCAGGAGGATGAATTTAAAAGTGTAGTTGAGAATTCCTGGGTCCATATTATAGATCCTAATCCACTTTATTTTATAGCTTAAATAGTATAAAATATTTCTAGGCTCAAGGATTTTGTAAAAATTTGGTGTTTCCTTTAAAGGGAGAAATAACAATCTCATCTAAAGGTTGTGGAATAAGCTATAAATATTGTGTGATGATAACCCTAGTGATGATTTATTTGAAGGAAACATAGCATGTCTTTGGTATATGGAAAATCAAAGAAAATATCTATTGGAAAAGGAGGAAATTGAATGGGGGTTGAACAATATAACTACCTAGGTAAAGGGGTTGGATGATAACACCAAGTTTTTCGATAATTTATTTCCATAACAAGAAAAATAATTTGGGTAAACATAAGGGATGATGGTTCAATGATACAATATTTTAAATATATTACACTAGAAGAGGTCATATATTTCAATTATTTATTTCAATATCCTCTTGGATGTCCCATTTAATTAATCATGTAGGTGATCTCAAAATTTTCCTTTGTTTTAACTAGGAAATGAAGCAGGCTCTCGAGGAGGACATATACGAAATTGAGTTAAGGGTTACATTTTATATATGTAGAAACAAACAATCCAAGTCCTAATGTATTACGTGTTGCATTCTATATGTATTTCCATGAATACCTTAAGGATTACTTTCTCAAGGTATTTTTGGAGTCTTAATGCCCAAGAAACTTTCCAGAGCTTTTAATTCAACCTTTCTCATGATTATTCCTAGAAATCAAGAAGGTGCTTCCTCTGATGATTTCGAGACTAATATTTCCATATGTACTCTACTAATCAAGCATTCCTCTCCATGATATAGTTGTAGAAATTATATAAACAATATGTATACCAATGGATTAAATCTAATCATGCAATATTCTAGAGAAAGATATTGAATCCTTCTACAATTAATTTGCAGAAATTAAACATGATCGCACAATCACACCAAGTAAGAGAAAGAATAAAATCCACAACACATGAAATTTTCTTGGGAAATAAATCTACTCAAAACACCTCTATCTGCATTGTATAAAACCAAGGAATCATGAAACAATTACAATGCACTTTTCTCACAAGAGTCTGTTGCACTTTACCAATTGTCTCACATTGATCCAAAAAAAATCAACCAACAGTTAGGAAATTTCTTGCCTCTGCTCAACCTACCTTGCTTGTGCAATTATAAGAAAAACTGATCCCTATTAATTAGGAAATTCAACCTTTCAAAATTTTGCAATACATCATGGCCAATCCTATGGTTTTCTAATTGCGCGCCAGAAATTTACGAATAATACAACTAATAGATAACATCCCTTTAACCTTTGTGTCAACTAGGTCTTCATCAGAACTGACACGTATGCAGCTATTAATAGTAAATCATTAGTCACTTAATAGATCACTGCATTTGAATTAAATCTGATTTAATTCACTTGACCTCTCATTAGTACAACAATCAACTACAACTATTTAGACTGACATTAACTCACTTAATTGAGTTAACTAATTTCACATTCATTAAACTAATACACTAACTGCAACTTGGACTCTAAAACAAACCGAATCACTCTACATGCCTCACCAACCACCCTCAACTTGAATTTCATGAGCTAACTGAGTCTATCACATAATTAAATATTACAAGTGATTATGAGATAAGATTACAATTTATTGTCCAATTTAATTAAGGGAAAAGTAAATTAGACGCACATTTCTTGTTGATTTTTCAACAATAGTATTCTAGATCTATGATTCAATTCTTTAAAAGAATTATGGCATAATTGAATTATGAATTCACATCCAAATAATATATGTTGAACTATTTCAACTTCCAAATGGAAAAGAGTACATATAGATGGAAATTTTATTCCCTTTTTGTGCAATAGGAATTTGGAAAGATCATATCTTTTCAAGTAATAATGATTAATAAAAAAATAATACAAACATTTTCCTTTTGTCTCTACTAGTATTTCAAGAATGGCCGATGTTGAAGGGTTTGGAATTGCAGTGGTTTGCGGTGACTTGAAGCTCAACTCTGTAGTGTTTCTCGATAGGGGGAGTTTCGATTTGGACAGCTTTCACATATATGGAAGCTGCAGATATAAAAAATTCACATAAATTATATATATGTGCATCTTTTTTTATGACATATATTCAATATCTCGACCAACTTTTCGTATATGTGCACCTTTGTATATACACATATACTAAATTTACACATATAAGGAAGATGTGTGCATATACAAAGATTGTGCATAAAACAAAAATATATGTGCATATACGAAGGTTAAATTTATGCACAACTTATGCATATGTATATATATAGAAGTTATGCATATATGGTAGATGCACATATATGAAAAAATACAATTATATGCATATCCGTAAGATGCACATATATTTTGTATGTGCACATCCGTATATATGCATAAATTTTGTATGTGTGCAACTTTCGTATATGTGCAATTTTTGTATTTGTGCATATCTTTCATATATGCGTAGCTTTTCGAATATACACATACAAAATTTGCACATATATAGAATTTGTTTGCATTTTTTGTAATATGCAAAAAAATTCTATATATGCACAACTTCTGTACATGTGCATATACGGAAGTTACGCATATACCGAAAATATGCATATTTACGAAAGATGTTCATATGTGGAAGCTTATATGCATAAATTTTGTATATGTGCAACTTACGTATATGCACATATGTAAAATATTTCATATATGGATAGCTTATTTATATGTGCATATAAGCTTCCTTGAAATTGAGATGAAACATGTTAAATCATCAATTCATAAAAAATTGAGATCCATAATACCTATAAATTTGGAAGAGGCATATGCATTAAAAAACTTGATAGACGTAGCACGTCAAGAATAGAATATAATGTTTTCCAATAATATAAATCCATACAAGATCAATATCAAGAGAAAACATACTTTCTTGAGCCCAAATCAATAAGAAAAGACAATGTATGAGCTATATGAACTATTGGGATATGTGGGATTGAATATCATTGTTGTAGCCATCTATTATCATGTTTAGTATTTAGTCTATTGGTTGAGTCATGGTGATATCTATGCATGAGAGAGAAAGCAAATACTGTAAGCCGTGCATATATAGAATTCACACAACTTCTATAAATGCACATCTTCTATATTGCATATCTTCCATATATGTGAAAATTTCATAGATGTGAATATACGTAAGTTGCACACATAAGGAGTATATGCACATATACCGAAGTTTCACATACACGACACATACACATATACTCGAAGCTACACATATACGAAATATTGTTGGAAATTGTAATTAGGTTCGACTTTCATTTAATGTATTTGAGTCATCATGTAATGTACATGTCAGAAGAATAAATAAAATATTTTGTTATTGTTATTATTATTATTATTATTACTACTACTACTACTACTTATTTGATAGTGGGTTTCATGCTTGGGTCCCCATTTTTTAGCTCAAAGTCCCGATTGATGACTTCTATAATTTATTCTCAGTTAATAGAGTCGTTGTACTTTTAAAGAAACCCTTCCTAGGCTTTTGAATCATGTAAAAAGGTTTAATATTGAGTCAAATATGAATTATGTGACCTCCACACCAATTTGGCCTAGAAGAGATCAAGCCGGCCTAAAGGGGATCATGTAGTCACAAGAGACACCTATTCGACCTCACCCGGGAGCCTATAAAAGGAAAAAAAATCAAATTCATTTGGAACACACTCTCTCAAGCAGCTCGATATCTCTATTAGCCATGAAGAAGTTTTAAGTCTATTGTCGGGAAGCCCAAAGAAGTGCGAGTTTTGGGAAGTCTAAGGAAAAGAAGAAAAAATTAAATATTGGTGCCTCTCTCTCTGTTTTGGGATCTCGATTGGGATATCGAAGTCTTCCAAGTTTCACTATTGTTGGAAGTAGTATGTTTCCAAAATATGTTGCCTAGTCAAATTTTTTTGGAAAGGGGTCGAAATTATGGAGGATGACTTGGTGTGGAGGGAAGTTCTAGTCTTGGTCTAGGGTGAATATTCGCAAAGAATACTATTGAAAGAAATAATTTCTTGACTAGGTTTTCCCCTTGAGGGGGGTTTTTTCCCTAGTATATGCATATATTCTGGTGTCCATTGATCTATGTGTTTTTTGCTTTGGTAATTGCTTGATGAACTAAAAGAAAGAAGATATAAAGAATCATAAGAATAAGAAACATCACAAGTAATTATCAAGAATAATAAAATATTTCGCATTTCTAATTTTCTAACATGGTTTCGCAGCTTTGGTGAAGAAGGAAGAAAAAGGCGAAAGATTTAGCACTTAATCAAGGAACCACTTAAGTGATAATCTCGAGAAAGGAATCTACTACACTCTAGGAATATGTCTAACACAATCAATGGAGGAAAGAAACTTGAAGTAGCCTTAAACTATAGGTACCGGAAGAAGAGGATTTATCTCATCCTTGAAAATAATAAGGTACCTAACTTGGTCAAAGGAAATGTAAAGAAGGCTTCAGAGAATTTGAGTGATGGTGAAAAAGAAAAATTCATAGAACATGAATTGATGGCCATGACTAATGGTAGAAGGAATAAAGTAGCACCTTTTTCTCATTCATAGCCAACATCGACCATGGTCAAGAAATGTATGAAGCCTTGTCGAAATTATTCACTATTAAGAACATTGGTCAAGTATAAAGTTTGAATAATGAATTAAGAACTACAGTAAATGACTAATGAAGACACAAAGCGGCATCCTTATTTGTGAAGATAGCAAGAATCAGGGATGAAATTTTGGCCATTGATGAATTTTTTTCTAGATAAAGAACTCATGTTCACCGCCCCATTAGAATTTCCACCTAGTTGGAGTGCATTTGTTGCAAGACTTAATAGCTGGAAGATAGATCCCACTTTTGAAGAACTATGGACTACCCGCAATGTGAAGAATTAAGGATCTCATTAGCTACCAATCCCGAAGGAGTATCAAATACTTACATTTCTCAACATAAAGGAAATAAATCAAAAGGACCAAGGAAGAAACTTGAAATGTCTAAGGTAGAATGCTATCAACGGAATAAGAAGAGTCACTATAGGAGTGATTGTACCGACAATCCAAGAAACAATAAGAGATAAATAGATCAAGCCAATATTGTTGAACAAGGAGAATCAAAGAAATTCGAGCCCTGAGGAATCTGGCATTGGGGAATTTTGCTACTAATTCCTTTGTTTTTAGCTTTAGATATCTTATTTTATATGTTTGATGTTTTAGGATTTATATATTTGTAAGATATTTTTTGGAAAATAAATTTTATTGTTTATGGGTATCCCTCATGATTCGTAGGAATCCCTCAACAGCTCCTAAAGATAGATATCTCATTTCCCTTCAATTATTGGATTCATGTACTTATTTTAGTTTTGATTATATCAATAATAAATGCCTTTCTCCATATATTGTCTTGATTAGGAAAACATTTGCTATATTCTCAAGGTGTATCACGGAGGATATCTCAAGAGAATGTTTGTCAAGGAACAAAGATATGTATTATACTATAAGACATTGATTTCTTTATATTAAAGGTTTATTTATTTGACATTCTATTACTAACATTTTTATGTCTAGAAATATTGAATCATAATGATTCTAGTTATGGGTGATTCATCACTTGATAAATCTACCCACCCCACTCATATTCTTAATTGATTTTGTAGAACCCTAGACAGGATCTGGAAAACCCTAACTGAAAGGTATGTTGATGTAAATGTCCAAATCGTAAGCTTATTAGGGTTATTGTGAAAATCTATTTGAAGTTTTATTAATGATGTCTTATTTGGGATTTTGGTATGACAAGGAAAAGATAAATTGTTAGGTTTGAATGATAAGGTTTAAAAATCCCAAACCTTTGAAGTTCTGATAATGATGGGTTTACTATGTTTCTACATTGAAGCTCTAACTCACTAGGGTGTGCCGTAAAATGTAAGTAAGACCCTTATAAGTTCTTAAAATGATTTCCTTGGTATGTGTGTGATCAAACCCTAGTTTTTTTTCTATTGATATTTTTGAAGTCAAGTTTGACTAACACATGATATGCTTAGGAATTATTATGAATTCTTAGATATGTGTGTTGACATGGTTATTGATGGTCATATGTTTTAGGATTTGAAGGGAGTTTTGTCTCATATTCTAGGATGATGATATTTGGAAGTATAGGGTCTTGTACCCTAGTAGTATTTAAATTCTCTAGTATGTGTGATATAAACAAATTTGAGATATATTTAATGATTGTTTGGGTTGTGAGAATGAAATTCTAGGGTTTTGACGTTGAAACTTAGTATAAGTAAAAAATATCTAATGAATAAATGATAATATGATGTTTTGAGATTTGTGTAAGATTGTCAAAATATGAGTTTTGATGATTGATTGAAAATCTAGTGTTCGCAAAGTTATCCTAGTGGAAGGTGGTCATCATAATGACTAAGTTGTGATTGACCCCGATTGATTGTTTTGTATGAAATCTAGGATTTGTATGAATCCCTAGTGGGAGGTCTAACATATGAATTCTAAAAGTTGTTATATGTCTTGTAGATCTATATTTAAATTCTCTTTTGGGTTTTCTATATGTTTTAGTAGGGTTGTATTACACCTTTGAAAGAATCATTGAAACCCTATATAGATTGAAATTTATTATGTAGTCTAAAGTTGATGAAAAAGTCCCAAGAAAGATGTTGAAAAGTATACGTCTATTTTTTTGTGATTGAGTTTGGTTATATGATATGTATAAATTTGAAATGCTTCGTGATTCTGAAATGGATAACTTCACGCTTCTATAGATTTGGTTGTACCTACTACCTAAGTTGTGCATGTACATAATCTTTAATATGGTGAATATTCTTGTTGATGTGATAAGCATAATGAGGATGATGATAAATCTAATGAAATGGTTAGAAGTCATGAAATATTATCTTATAATGAAAAGAAGAATTTGATTTATTTAAGGAATCCCATATAGAAGAGATCTCCCTAATATTAAGAGGGAGATCAAATGAAGAGATTCTTCCTAGTTGAGACGGAGGGCATAACTTGATTGAAGAATGAATTTCATAGGATATGTTTCTACATTAGAAGTTTGGAGAAGGAATGTCTATAATGAAGGAATATTCTATCAAAACATTTAGTTGATAGCACTACTGAGTCAAGGAGAAATATCTAGAACAACCCCAAAGGTTTTTATTTGATTATGTACATGTGGAAGTATATTATTGATTGGATTTTTGTTTGTACAAGTGAATCTCTCGAAGTTTTTGATGGCATGCTAGTAATAGATCAATTTGATCAAGAGAGATTTATTGTACTTGATCTTCTAGAGCAATGAGTGTTGAGGCTTTGTGTGCAAAACATTGCCTCGTAGGACATCTCGCATGACGCTTGTGTTGATGCCTAGGTCCCAAAGTTGAAAGGGTGGTGTCTGGCCATTGAGGTTTGACCTCCGATACACACCTAGTTTTTTTGGGTTGATAGTTAGCAAGTAAGCCTAATGGTATCTAGAGTAGTTGAAAGCTTCGATTCAATATTAGTCCCACCCGTGATAGATTTCCGTACTCGTGAATCTACTCGTGGCATTGTGGTGCCTAAATTGTTGAGTGACCAATGAATATGTTTCCCTTGTCAAGAATCTATTCCATGACATTGCGGTGCCTAAGATTATTCATTGTTCATATAGTATGAGATCTTCCATTGTAGATGTATATGATGAATATCTCCCTATTTAAGAGGGATTGTTGGAAATTGTAACTTGGTTCAGTCTTCATTTCATGTATTTGATTTAATGTACTTATCAAAATGTTGGACACCTAATCCTCTAAGGGTTAGTGTGGAAGCTGAATAGTCACCGAAGTCTAAGAGACCTTGGAATATGAATCCAATGGTCACAAGAATGTATTATAAATGTACATATATGTTAATAGAAAATGTATCCAATGCTTATCATTCAATTTTTTTCTCGGTCATTCCACAATGGTATCGGAGCTCTAATAGGTTTGACAATTTTTCCAGAGCTCCGTAAAATTTTCACTCTCCTTTCTTTATTTTTCGTGGTCTTTATTTTTCCTCCAAATCACACGCCTTCATTTTTTTTACAACCTTTCCCTCTTCTTTGCTATTCTCCAAGCAGAAAGCCATGGGAATTGTTACATAGTATTTTGTGGCATTCCCTATTCCTTATCTAAAGTGTCTTCCTTTGTGTCACTCATGCAAAAAAATGTCACAAAGTGACAAAAAGCTATGAAAACATGTTCACCATGAATAACATGATCAAAACATCCCTCGAAGAAATGGGGAGTCAATACGTTACAACAATTATAGAGAAAGCTTGTAAAAAACCCTAATTTGTAGCCCCAACTCAGCTCCCTCCCTTGTATTCCATTGCGCTTTGTCACCCTTTGTGTAAATGGTAAAACAACAATGGTAGCATGGGAATTAACGTTAAAATTCATGTTGGTCCTCTTCAGCATGTTCTCCAAAAAATGGAGTAGAAGTTTCTTCCTCTATAAGTCTTAAGAACAAAAATCTAGTATCAGTTAGGTGGAGATTGAGTTGATTTCTTCCATTTTGAGTCCTTGGTCCTACCTTTAAGGATTTTACCCTTAATATATGGACCTTCCTCCCTCTTTTGTGGATCCTTAGCCTCTCCATCTTCCCTATAAATTAATTCCATGTCTTCCCCAAATGGTTGGTCATTGTTGGTTTCCTTCCTAGTGCTCGAATGCACCTAAACATTGTCAAACTTCCAAGGAGAAGGATTTCTTGAAGTCTTTGGCATGGACTTGGAAACCCATCCTGAAATAGGTATCCAATCTCAAGGCACCATTTGTATGATTCCCTCTTCAATTTATCAACAAGATCGTTGGGGTTCCCATTTTTTGGCCGATTGGCAAGACCAAAAGATGAGACAACATCGTAACCACTTTCGCACCTCAGGATCTAGCCCTCCCGGGTCCGTAGAGGGATCTCTCTATATGAGCAAAGGTTTTATGTCTATGAAGCTCCAAGTTTAAGATGTTAGGCTACTTATGAGCACAGGGTTTGTTTGTTTGATTGTTTGATTTGGTTGCTGGTTGTCAGGAAAGAAGGGTTCAATGTAAGACCAGGATGACCAAAGACAGATATGGCAGAGGTGAAGTATTCTAGTAAATATTCAAAACCATTGGGAAATGGAGTCAGGAAAGGATTTTCTTGCTAATCAATAGACAGGCTTTCAGTTGGGCTAGTCATCTGAAACATAGGATCTTCAAGATGATTGTGTGATATGGAGAGGTAGAAGGGGAGGAAACAACACAGATTCAGAGCACAAAATTAAATACTAGCTGGTCGTACAAGGATCCTAGTGGACAGGGTTAACTCTAATCCCCAGTGTTCCCAAATATTCCAACCGAATCTATAACAAGAAACATCTAAGAACCGAATTCATTTAATTCATACATCATAGAGCAGCAATAACATCCACTACACTTGGTTAAACCAACCCGAAATCATTTCTTAGATAACATATTCGAAGAGAAACATTAATGGCAAGGAGAGAAGAAACATAGGGTACCTAACAAGGGTAAATCCTATGCCAATATTCTCGATGCAAGCCAAGAGAAACGAAATGAAATGAATTAAAAACAGAGGTAGGAAAACATCACCGTCGCTTTCAGCATCAGGATCCAAAGAAATGTGCTTGTCATATTAAACAACAATACCAATCAAGTACAACATTGCCAATAGCTGAATACTCACACGAAAACATTTCCTTCCACCTATCTTACTACTTTACACAGTAGATTGTGTCTCAATAGAAACTACTTGCAATCTTCGATAACTGATCAACAAACTTTACAATGTTTTTCTCATGAGTTTTATAGCCGAAGAGAAGTAGAGGAGGTAGGTAGAAAACTAAATGCAGCATTAACACTCGTAAGAGGAAGGGGGCCGAATCCCATTCTATTTTAAACTCGTAGCATTAACCTCTAGCATTTTTTTGGGTGCACGAAATGATCTCCTTCAGGGCTTCCAATTACTTCCGATATGACCCCTGGATGTACTCTAACTACAGTATTGTGCAGTACTTTGGTGTATAAACAAAATGACCGAAAGGACTCGCCATGCTTGTGAAACAAATGCTTCGATAGCATAGGATTGCCGCAAGGGGGGAAAAACCTTGCTTGGACATAATATAAACCGAAACCATAATGTGTACTCGTGTCCTTATTCTCGGAAGAAAACATTCTGCCGATTTGAACCCCCGATTTCATGAATCTCTCGCATGCCGTACCTTCTCGCATGATCCTTAGGTTCACCGATCCGTTGCTTTTGCCTCTAAACTCGTTGTATTAAGGTTCAATGCTTCAATACCGAATGTTGGAATCCTTGATCATTAGAGGGTTCTCTCTCCACCGCTCCATAAATGTCTCAATCTGCAAGATCTGGGCTTTAATGGCGCCCGATAGGGCTTGAAAAGTTTCAAACTCGTCCTTTGATGGAATTTATACCACCGCCACCTTTCTTGACATTTCCCCGTAGTACCGCCTTCTAGATTTAATTCTGTCTGCTCAATGCACTACTTACGATGATTCTTATGAATCATGGCGGTTTTCCGCCTTTCTGGAAACCCTGCAAAAAAATGCAACTTGTTAAGAAAACAATGGAGGTGGTGGATGCAACGGGGGGTGCTAGACTGACAATGTAGACTAGTTAAATGGCGAAACTATCGTGAAGACCCGTAATGTGGTGAAAATCATAAATATTACAGTTGGAAGGTGACGCGGGAGGAAAAATGAATGAAAGCCTTTGAACTTCGACCCTTTGAATGAAAATATATGACGGGAGGGGCGAATGTACGGTGAGTCACGTGGCGAGACCAGTTGACAAAGCAAAATAGTCAACAAAGTGGGGGAGAAAAACCAATCTAGACCGTCGGATCTCAAAGGATATCGACGGTGGGAAACATGGCGAAGGACGACGAATAGTGGGCCAGGGGGTATGGTGGCCATGGGTTAAACCTAGCACATCTTCATGGAATGATGACCGTTGGATCAACCGCCCCTGCATCAGATGGTGCACGTGAAAATCACCGCGCATCCATGGATGAATGTTAACACGCGATGGGGTAGTGGTTTTGGAACAGAGTGTCGCCGCCACGCGTCGAATGCCGAGTGGAATCGTCGGCCGATCGGAGAATACCGCCCTCCACCCAAAGTCGATGTGATAGAAACCACCGGGTTTTTGAAGTAGTACGTCGGGGGCCACCACGACGGGGAATTATGGACCGTTGATTGTGTGCAAATGAACGGCGATGGCGCGGTCGAGAGTTAAACGGGGAAAACACGGGCACTGCAGAGTTTAACGATCGCCATCCGATCTACAAGATCGACTGTCAGGAATGCTTGCGATTTACGATGGAAATTAGCGCCTTTGGGGCTAGCGCTCGGTCATAGCGTTGGGTCACGTGGAAGAGGAGGGAGCGGGGGCTAATCGCAATTGGGGGAAGTAGAGCTTGCGATGCGATCGGAGGAGCGGGCGAATGACCGATCGCATCGCAAATATTCGCGATCTGTAGTCGCAGCGTTTTCAACATGACGTGCTATTTTGTGATTCGCGATCATGCAATCGGCCCCCAAGGCATTAAGCGCTTGGTCTTCGGTAGGGGTTACACGAGAAAGTGGTTGGAGCTTGCGGGAAAAGGGGCTTAGGCCTTAATATGGTTGGAAAGTGGGTTTTTTAACCCTTTATTAGTGCATTCCAAGGCCTAAGGAGGGTAATGATAAAGGGTAGAAGGGGAAAATGGAGCAACAAAGGGTGAGGGTAGGATTCGAAGGGGAATTTGGGGGGGGGGAAAATTGGGATGGAAAGGGGAATTTGCAAAGGGGGAAGAAAGGGGAAACATGGAGAGTTCTGTAGAGGGAAATTTATCAAAGGCAAAGGCATAGGAGACTTCAAGGATGATGTGTCTTTAGGGGAGATGCATTCCTTGAAGGCTCAAAAACAATTTAGCCCCCTACTTTTCTTTGTCAAAAATTTATAGGGGGGGGCTAACAAAGTGGCTCCACATGGGGATGGATTCTTCTTGGAGTCAAGAATTTCAGAGAATATATCTTTGGAGTAGGCCAGGTTGCTCGTCGCTTGGCACATCCCTTTTTTCTTTGATCAGCTACCACAATATGAAGACATTACATCAACAGAGAAAACTTTCCCAACAAACTACCTACCCATCCTACAATCCTAGAATTTTTTTCTTCTTGGGTGCATTTGAACTAGCAGATCTCTTTTCATCATTTATTTTTATAACGTAAAATAAACCTATTCTAATTCTACCCTTATTGCTCCATGAGACCATATTATACCGTTGGCCTCATACGTTTCTCTACCTAATCTAATATCTACTGGGATTAAACTCTCCAACGCATTTCTTCTCTACATTCTACAACAGAAATTTAAAAACAACCAAGCCAGGATTAGACTCAGTCTCGACTTGTCGTGGATCCAAGGCATAAAGACAGATTGCACATGGACAAAAATTTGTAGAAAACTCGAAAACAAAATTGTGAAGGCTTGAGATCCGGAACTTGTAGTATCCTTCTTTTCTTTTTTGTGACTCAAGTTTTGAGCATGTTAGAGTCGCTTCCTTTTCTTCATTTCAGCTATGGTTTTTGGCATGTTAGAGCTGATTCTTCTTTTTTTCTTTGTCGGTCCGTATTTTGGGCATGTTAGGACCAAACTGCTTTGCTTTCTTTGGCTCGTGTTTTGAGCTTATTAGAGCTAATATTTTGCACATCGGAGGTTCATGTTTTAAGCATGTCCGAACCTCTCCCTTTCCTCTGTTTTTTGAAATATTTTTTCTCTTTCTTTGAAAATAAAAACCGCAATGGTATGTACAATGGAAATGAAAAATTGGAAATTTTAAATTAGAAGAAGTAATGTTTGAGCATCTCCCGCCATTAACAAGACCCCCCAAACAGGGTAAGTTCCATCTAATTCTTGTAAGAAGAAAGCATTGGGACCCACAAAGGGCCCGGATGAGGTATGGACCTTGCCACAAACTATCAAATTTGTTGTGCTTTCCTTTATCCTCTCTTCTCGAATCCCACTTCGTAACCTTATCTCCAACTTTGAAATTGGCGACTTTGGTTCTTTTTGTCAAACAATTTCTTTATATTCTCCTTAACTTTCACTCGCTTCCGTTGTAGACCTCTTCCCTTGTTTGTCGAAGATGGATTGTTTGGTTTATTCTCCTCACCATACTATCTTCTTCTCGTTTGGATCTCCCGGACCAGCTTGATCATTGGTATCCCAAGGCCGGTAGGAAAAACTACTTTCTGTTCCATAGACAAGCTAAAATGGTGACATGCCAATGGACTTCTTTGTTGTAGGCCTGTCACCAAACAAAGCATGTACTAGCTTGTTATGCCATGACTTTTTGTTCTCTTCCAACAACATTTTTTATGATGATCACCAGTGCTCTTGTTTGATGATTCATCTAATCCATTACCTTGAGGGTAATAGGCAGCTGAATGACCAAGTGCTATTTGATACCTATGACAAAAATCAAACCATATTTTTTGGATCCGAAAGTAGTAGCATTATCGCTGATTATTTTCCTTGGGCAGCCCAAACCAAGAGAGGATGTGACCTTCTAGGAAACTAATGATGACTCGAATCTATGGCATTCCTAGTGAGCACGACCTCTATCCACTTAGTGAAAATAATCTATGGCTATTAGGATCCATTTGTGTTTGTGCGTAAGAAGCAGTGGGTGAATCTCCCCTATGAAATCTAGGCCCCATTGTAGAAAGGGACCCTCAACAAGTGATGGGTTGTAGGGGTAAAGGGAGGAGTTTTCTTCTGCCTTCAAAGATTTGGCATTTGTGGTAGGCAAACTATCATTTTATGGACATCATTGAAGAGTGTGGGCCAATAGTAGCCATCTCTAAGTATTTTGTTGGTAGTGGCTTTCCAACTCGTGTGGCCTCCACATTCTCCAAAGATGGAATTCTTGTTTAACCCTCTCTACCTCATTTTCGTGCAAACATTTAAGAAATAGGCCATTAGGATTCTTCCAAAGATAATTTCTCATTCAAAATGCAAGTAATTTCGGCTTTTAGCTTTAAGAATCGGCCTTGGTCTTTGATAGTTCTGGGAGGGGGCATTGAGGTGTGTAAGCACATATAAAATGTCGAATACCAAGGGGAGATCCGAAATTTTTTCCTCAACAAAGGGATCATGCAATTCTTGTTGCTCATCCAAGGTATTTATCATGTTGATGTCTAGGGCTTGTAAGTTTGATTCAGCTATTAGTTTAGCTAAGCCCCGACCTTTAATCGATTTGGTGGGTTTTATCTCAAGGTCATACTCTAAGATCATAGCTATCCACTTGCCCCTTTTCCCATCTAGGTCTTGGGACAAGATATCTTTGACTACAATGTTGGGCACATAAGCCAGGGTGTGAGAATGAAATATGTACACCCTCGAAGTCTTTCAAGGCCTTAATCGAGCATAGGCCTTAATTAGAGCATAGGCATTGGGAGACGACAAAAGGGCCGGAGAGCCAATGGCCTTCCAACAAGTGGAAGACATAACACAAGTAGAGGCACCTTCATCCACAACGGCCCTATGGATGTTAAGACCATTAATCCCGACTTGAATAACAAGAGCGATCTGATGTGGAAGTCGGGGAGTGAAATTCTCTAAATCGAAGGTGAGAAGACTCGAATCGGCGGGATCAATGCCACCAATTGCGTATAGTAAAGCCTTCCGTTGTGAAGGACAACTTTGAAAGAAACTTATAGTGCGTACATAGTAGTAAGGCGCTTGTGCCAAATCCTCAACAATACCGTAGTGTTGAGCGGCACGAGCATTCGGATTATAAGAAGATCTTCGAAGAAAACCTTTAGAAGGTGGCTTCACAATAGGTTCAGGAGTAGGCTTCTCGATTTCCAACGAACCGGAGACAGTGGGGGGAGGTGGTCCATCCGCAACTACCTTCCCGGTGCCTCGCCGCGATTCGTTGTAATCCTTCGAATGCGTAGCGACAGAGATAGGTGCAACACCATTCGTCATGAAAAACTTGGGACCCAAATGGTGCGGATGGTGACGGTTGTTCAACCATCTAGGTCCGCTAAGATGGGAATGGCTCTTTTAGAACTACCGGAGTCCCTTTGGAGCCTTTGAGAAGTTGACTAACTTTGGATTGTCGCGACAATCCTTAGTATAATGGTCTCCTTCACAAATGAGGTAGGGGTACTTCGGTTTACGTTGAGAACCATCCTCGCATGAGATTTGGATTCTGGTCTCGTGGGCATTGGATTTGGATTTACCTTTGCCCTTCTTTTTCCCTTTGGAGGTTTTTCCCCCTTGGCGCGAGGGCTGAACTATGGAACCGCGCCAATGGAAAAAGAGCTATTTTTTAGGTTTTTTTTGCAGGGGAGATGTCTTCGGGGCAATTAAAGCTCATCTTCGGAGGGATGCAATGAAAGTATTTTCAAGTCTTTGTCTCTGCTCAAAGGTCATGGAATGAGCCCTCCAATGTGCGGGATGGGGATTGTAGGGACGGTGACAAATTGTCGTGTAACAATTTATAAAATGTAAAAGGGTTATATTTAGCTTATGAAAGGAAAATCCAACTTCAAATTATTTGTTATTTACCCGTTCATGTATATGAAGAGCCTTTATACCCTTCATTTTTCCTAAAATCCAAAGTCCAACGCTCAAAACCCATTTAAATCCACTTTAAACCCTCCAAATTCAATTATTTTATGCTTATTTATCTCACTATTTGGTTCCTTTGTTACGCTTCTGTGGCGTTTAAACACTTCGAAACTCCTTTGTTATGCTTTGGGCCACTTTATTACATTTATATTATTTATCACTTTTCCGCTTTAAATCCATTAATGGGACCTACTTCATCACAAATCGCAAATTATTGGTGCATTCGCTTACTCTTGCCTCCTTAAATTGCCAATTATGATAACAATGGGACCCGCCTACCGCCACGTCATACCACACTATCGAATTTATTTGTGGACTCACCTTACCGTATTTCGTAATCGCCATTTCACAATTCCTTTGTTACCATTTGCCGTCGCTTCCAAAAAAAACCCCGATTGTGATAACACTAGGACCCATTTCCTTGCCACGTCACTTTGATTATCACATATCACAAATTCTATTGCTATCCATCCATGTTTCCCCCACCAATTGTGAAATGTGATAATCGTCCGATTGCAAAATGCAATAATCCTCTCGATTTCGAAATGCGATAATCTTCTGATCCCGCATTTGTGATAACCCCCCCCATCTTTCTCGATTGTGATATATCACATTGAAAATTCCCCCCAATAATGTATTCAATTTGTTCCACTCTGTGATTTCGATTGCAATATATTTTAAAGCTACTTACTCCTCCCGCTTATTATTATTCCATTTAATAGCTTCTCCCGCTTATTTCTCTATTCCCATGCCTTTCGCTTACTTTCCATTCCAGCGCTTCAATTCACTCCCCTCAACTCTCATCCTGATACATGGCCAGTATCAAAACGCTTTCAAAAGTATAGGCAGGATTTGAAAGGAAGTTTACGCTTTTTTTTCAGTATTTCGCCGCACTTGTTTTAAAATATTTTGATATCTATTAGAAAATATAATAAGACCTCCTCAAAGCTCAAAGACAATATTTTATCTTGGTTAGGGTATTTATTATTTAGTCATGTTCATGGACACTTCAGGCACATGATATTTTCGATGTATCTCAGCAAGTAGGGGTCTTTTAAAGTTTGCTAAAAGTAATAAAGTGTATCAAAGTTATGCTAGGTTTTAAATTCCTAAAAATAGTAGATCTCTAATTTTTTTTCTTGTAATTTGTTTTTTGTTAGTGAAGGTGTCATTAGAGGTATTCGAAGTTCTGGCCTTACCATGGTAGACCCATTGTAAAATAACCTAAAGCTATAAATAGGGAGAATATAGATGGAGGAGAGGTTGGATATTTTGGGTTGGATAGTTGTTATTTACAATGGAGCTATTGTACAAGCTTTTGCTAATGAAATCAAGGACAATGTTGCAGACATAGTATTAAAACTCCAGTGGTATGCCTTTGAGCATTTTTTTTTCTCCGTAAACTCATGATGTTTAATGTTATGCTACTAATCTTCCACATATATGCTTCTTTATGCTAAGTATTATCAATTTATTGACAGAAAACATGCTTTCCATGCTCTTTTTTCATAAGATTTTCATGAAATTGTCTTTCTCTTTTGATGAATGAATTTAGTTTAATTCTCATTCTAGTTCCCTCTCATTTCACTCTATACACAATGACAAATTAATCATGCTTCTTAGCTTACCTACCTGGCCTCATCCCTACATATACAACTAAACCTTTGAAATCAAATCAAAACCCTAGTTGTAGTCTCCTAACTGTCATTCCCATCCAGCAAAACTCCAAACAAACAAAAACCTTAATCTACTGAGCATCATAACTAGCCTCAAACATTATATCCAGTCATCCATTTAACTGCAAAGTGACATAGAGAGAGCTCTCTCTTCTTTGGGTAGGGATGGATACCTGACCTAAAGTTTGGTATGTTGTTACCTTTCTCCATCCTACTGTTAGCCTTGGGAAGTTGGGGAGAGTGATAACAGTATCCTTGTGCAAGAAAATAAACCTACATTCTTCCACTCCAATGTGCATAGTTATTTCCATTGAATATAGGAACTCTATTCTTAGTATACTGGATGACCTCCTTCAAGTTATTAGACTATTATTGAATGAACCAAGATCTCATACAATTTGTTGGAAATACTAAGACTCGAGGGGGGGTGAATCCTTATTTATTATCAATTAGCACTTTTTAAATATTTTCGGATCATTATTTAATCTTTAATTATTCTTGATGTTTATCTTGTAACAACAAGAAACAATAGAACACAATCGGCACATGAATTTTAGGTGGAAAACCTCCTCCGGGTCAAAAACCACCGAACTCTTTTCTAATAAATTCTTTAATCTTCATCCCCCAACTCGAAGTGAAAGGTACAACTTCCTAGAATTGTAGAAAAGCATTCTTATCCCACTGGAAGGATGCCCCAATGCCCTAGCTTCTTTAGTAGTCAACTGAATGGATGCCTTGACATCCTAGACCAACCTACCACCCTGAAATGTTCATAGGATCCATCCTGTAGGTGATTTCATGCACCAAACTAGAACCTACTTGCCACCCTATAATGATCATGAATAAGACAAGAGTGTGGACTCCCGTACCAGGGACAATGATCCACGATACAATATGGTTCACAATGATTTTCATGAACTGGACTGATCACCCAATCACACTATGACCTGCAACCCAACCATAACATTATCCAACAATGGCACTTATACCTGACAAAAATGCCTCTCCAACTCTAGTAAGATTGAATATTTTATAATAACGACTCTTTTACAATTTTACAATGATGAATTTTACAACACTGACTTTCAACACTACCTGCTACTTGACTTGACATTACTTCTTTGAACACTAACAACTTCTGACGTATTTCTGTGCTTGATTAAATTAATGGTACTTTGGCATTGAATTGTCCTTCTAGTATGTGTATAAGTTTTCATATTTTCTCCTAATTCGTGCACATGCAAGACCCAAAACACTATACAAAAAAAGTACTTACATTTTCCTGCAAACCATATGTCAGAGAAATATCCAAAATTAAAATGTAAATACGTTCAACATTTATGAACATAACCCAATAAAACATACATACAAAATACTTACATTGTCTTGAAAAACACATGTCAGAGATGATATTCAAATCAAAATTTAAACACTAGTCATACATACCTTCTTGTAGCAGACTTACCCTTCGCTATTGATGTGTTTTCCTTAATGTAGTGATCCGTGAATGCATATTTTTTCTTGCCTTGTAGAAGCTCGATATTGAATCTGTTGTATTTGTGTGATTTGAGATCTCCAAGTTATTAAATTTCATCCTATGGTAGCCATATGAGTCCTATTTCCAACCCCATAGGTCTGATCAATATTGGATTCTTCAAGAAATAGTTATGCCCAATCTCCCACGATGACGTGATTATAGACTTATTCAATAGAGTGAACTTGTATGAAGTGCCACATGTCATGTTTTCAACCTTTGGTCATGAAAATGATATAAAGAAAACGACATCCCATCCTCTTTATGTCACATCTTACAAAATTTGAATCTAATGTGCAGAGAAATAGTTATGACAATTTTCCCAAGGTCACCTGTTTGACATGAAATTCTCGAGCCTGCAAAAACCCTAACTTCCTCAGATCATTTTTCTGAAACTATAGGGAACCAATATTTGAAATTAAGACACAAGCTTCATATGGATTTTTCCCAAGGAAAAATTTAGTTTCAGCATCTAAAGCTTCGTAGAAATTGTTTTATAGAAAAACTTCCACGATGACATGTTATGAGTAGAGAAATCCTTACATGAGGAGGATATGGGGGTAACAATTTATATAAATGCTTAGGCTGAGAGGGTATTCAACAAGTGAAAGGTGGATGGATCTTAGGAGCTTAAAAAATTATTAATTATTGAAAATTAAATGACCACAGCAACTGATTAGTGTCATGCCATGACCCCATGGGGTTTTAGCCCACTAATTGGGGTTACTAACTTCAAACAAAAATATCTCTCAAACCGTGAAGAATTACGTGGCATGAAATATATCAATAGAAACATCTCGACAAGTAGAAACCATACAAAATATTGTTGACTCGGAAATATAGTAATTTTTCAAGTAAAAATTCCTATGCAAGATCGTGGTAGCCCCTCTGTGATGCTTTGGGTTGACATCAATGACAACCACTAATCAACACTTTATGTGTTTTACATACATTTACTTAAAATATATATACATTATGTTAACCATATTATTTATTGGAATTTGATATAGGTGGAATATAAGGGATAATTTCATTCAAAACCACAATGGATACTCAAAAAAGAGGGCGACCACTCTCCATGTAAATTAAGGTGCAATGGAAGCACTTTGGACCAACTGAAGCAACATGGGAACTAGAGGATTCCATGTAGAAGTTGTACCCAATTTTATTTTATTTATAAGTTTAGTTCTACAGATAGTAGAACAACGAGGATGGTTTTTTTTTTAAGGATGATGGGAATCTAACATCGTTTTTTCTAATTCCAAATTTTTGTAATGTAATTAAAAGATGAAAATGTTGGAGATCCATCATGGATGGCATGCTAAACTATTTGAGGTAAATATTTTTCTATTATAATTATAAATTGTTGAATTTGAATATGAGGACAAGAATATATTGATTATAAATCTGATATATGGGATTGGGATGTTTCCTATATTCCTTGACATTAATGTTCATGACCCCCTATGTTCTAGTCGAACTATCAACTAATAATCAATTATGAGAGGAATGGGGAGAGGAGGTACTGAACTTCCCAAACATGGGCTATGCACCTTACAATTGATTCCTTCTTAACTCTTTAGCTCAATAAAGGGACCCTAAACCTCTCATGCGTGAAGTAGTACTCATGAGGAGTACGTAGTATTATATTGTAAATCCAAAAGTATTGTAAGCTAGAGACTTGTAAACCTAAGATTGGAGCTAGACCAGAAATTCCAATATTAAAATTTATTAAATGAGGATACCAAAGAGAGATTCATCTGCTTGAAACAAGTAAATTGAAAATAAATAAACTATTTCATTGTGTTTATGCACATGAAGCACTAGAATAAGGAAATTTATGCTATATTTGTTTTTTATTAACCCAAACTTATTTCTTTCTTCATGGAATCCCTATTTCCTATCCAATGAAGGAAATTTTCCTTCATACTCTATACATTGAATTAAAATATTTTTTGTTATTCACTAAGTGAAGCATCCATTAGACATTGTATATGGTTGGGGGGTGGCTAGTTGTAAGAAATTTGTAGTGTATTTTTGCCTCGATTTGGTGGAGAGTGGTCATCCCTTATTTAATTTCCAAAAATATTAAGGGGAATATATAAGTGTATGAATTGTAATTTTTCTCAATACTTAATATTTAAATATTATTTTGGACACACTATGTATGTGTGCAATGGTAGGTTGAGAGTTGTATGGTTTTAATGATTATGCACGATGCATGATCAATGTACTAAGTAGTTAACATAATTGGCCTAAAGTTTTGAAATATATTCCATTATGAATATGAATGTTGTGTGAAATGGGATCCTTTCATCTTTGTTGATTGAGATAATTATGTTTTTTATGTTCATAAATTCATAGGTTATCCTTTGATGTGTTTGACCGTGTTATGTTTACATGCCTATTTTTAATCATTTTTTACTTTTTGTGATGTATGTTGTTTTTCCAAAGGGGAAGGACTGATAGGTTGGTGGTCCTCGTTATTAATAAGCTTTTGGTTAAATAATTTTTCCTTGTGATTTAGAATAAAAAAGGTTAGGATTCCATGGATAGGATAAAGGCACCTTATTCTTGATGTGAGGATTGGAAGGTTTTGTTAATGATGACACCCAAAAGAAAGAGTAGAAGCCGTGATGAGGAAGGAGAGATTCAAAAGGAAAGAACATATAATATTTAGTTTGGAAGAGTTCACCAAAGAAATTTAAGCTAAAGGATATCCTATAAAATAACTTAAGTGGCTAAGGGATCTCGGGTTTAAGCCTTGGTTTTGGGAAAAAAGGAAATTTTTTGGTTTCCCCCTGTAACGTTGGCAATATGATGCAATATGTTGTCCTTGATGGAAACCTACTTGATGAAGTTATCCTTGATGGAAACCTACTTGATGAGTTGCCTTTTGATAAGCAACCTATTTGTTAAACATGTAAAAATGATGTTTCTATAGGTCGTTCGTATGTGACAAAGAAAGGAATTCCAAGAAGTGCCAGAGAAATGAAACAATAAATATTTTTGAATGTATACGAAGGTCTGAGGAAGGAAACCCACATATGAAGGCAATTTATACGCTACTTGGTATACAGGCAACATGCGTATACATCCAGAATGAGTATATACACAATTTTTATGAAGTGAAGTCGCGTATACAAGCGGGTATGAAGAATCCAAGTCATGTATACCTTTTTTTGCTCTAAAATTATGATACTAAGGGGCATTACTAGGGTATTATCCCACAAGTATTGAGTGTTGTATCTTATATTTTATTTCATCCAAGAATACCATCGACGCTTGTGTGGTTTTTTGCCGATGGTATTGGTAAAGGCTAATCCTATATAAGGAGAGTGCGCATCATAGTACAAGGGTGTGCATGTGTAAGGGCAGTTACTGAATACTTCTCTCTAAAGTATATCTGCATGGGATGAACTCTGTTTTATTGGTAGATATAAATCTATGATGCAACCTTGGATACAATGATGGATCAAGATCTCTAGACCTGAAATGAATATGTACTTACATGATCTAATTATGTGATGTGTGAATCTGGGACTTGGTGCATGGTTGCTAAAGTGGAGTAAAGAAATATGGGTAAGTTTATAGATCTACATCTTTCTATAGTAACAACATTTAAATATCTATATGATAATTCATCACAGTGAAAGCGCGTAAACACACAAATTTGTCTTAGCCAAAGTGCATATGGAAGTCAAGGTTTTCTGAAGCTTGCTGGAGAGGTTATTTATTTATTTACTATTGTATTTTTATTGTATTCCAATGAAGTCTTCATGTAGTTCTGGGTTTCTTAAATATTGTATATGCTGCTAAGTTGAATATGTATAAATCTGATCAATAAGTGAGTAAATATGTTTAGTGATGATTGACTCGATTAAGGCTTCGCAATACTAAAAAGATATCTGAATGAAAGCCTCACATATGGTTCTGAGAATGATCATATTCTGAAAATTCAGTATTCTCGCATCTATACTGAGGTTTGTGTGAAGTAAAACATGTATACACGCAGGATCGCAAAGTGAAGTGGCATATGTATTTTAAGATATTGAATCATCAGTGTTTGAGATTGAATTTGCATACCGATTCCGATGTCTAGGGTTTATTACTCGTGTTCTGTTTATAGTTACCTCAACGTTTCCGATTGAAATTTGGGTTAAGTTTATTGGTTTTGATCTTTATGAAGTGTTGTGTTGACGCTCGTGGGATCCAAAGTGTGAAAATTGATGAAATGTGGTTTGCAAGTCGTTCCGAGGGGTTGAAGCCTTCAATATGAAAGTAGAATCTTCCTACCAGTAGAAGCTAGTGTTCTAATCATGGTATTGAATCTCCCTTCCAGTAGTGGTTCATAAATGAGATCAGTGGGTTGGAGCTCCCATCCAGTAGTAGTTGGAGAACAAGAGAAGGTTGCATCCTTCTATAGGTAGATGCGTGCATACTGATATGAGTCTGCATTAGTACAATAATGTAAGTAGTTTTCCATATAATAAATATTGAAGACAGAGACGACAATAGTGGTGGTTTTCTCCGAATTGGGTTTCCACCTTAAAATCCTAGTGTTCATGTGCATTTCTTATGTGTGGTGATTTATTCTGTTCTTACTGCACATGCTTACTTCTTACTAAACATCTGATGAATGAATGATGCATTGATTTAAGTAAAAAATTATCTGCATAATAAGATCTCTGGTCATACACAAGTTTTCTTAAGGATATCCACGTGTATACGCTAATTGGGTTCATTAAAGTCATGTATAGAAATCGCAAGGAAAAAATTAAAATTTTTAAGTAAGTTATAAATAATGATTCACCACCCCCCTCTCGCATTTTTCCCAACAATTGGTATCACAGTAGGTCCTTTTGAAGAATCTTAATAGCTAGAAGGAAGATCAGCTATGATGAGAAATCAAAATGGGACAACATCTATCAGGCCTCCTCTCTTCAAAGAAAACAATTTAATATTCTGGAAGATAAGGACAAGATATTATCTTCAGTCTCTTGGAGCAGATGTATGGGCTATAGTTGAAGGAGGTTATCAATATCCATCTTCGGGCTCCAAAAATACAACACAAGAAAGAACTATGAAACCAATGAAAAAGTGGTCAATGTGTTATTGGGAAGTTTGATCGAATCAGAATTTGTCAAAGTCATGCAGTTGAATACAACAAAGGAGATATGGGACAAAATAATTATGAGCTTTGAAGGTGATGCTAAGGTAAAAAGTGTTAAACTCCAAACTCTCAGAATTCAATATGAAAAACTCAGAATGCATAATGAGGAAAGAATTTCTAGTTTATTTTTATGTCTAGATGATATTGTAAATCGTATGAGAAATTTGGGTGATACCATAACTTACACTACTCTAGTAGAAAAGGTTTTAATATCTCAAACTCCAAAATTCGATTCAAAAGTGTTTACTATTGAAGAGAAGCGGGATATACTAACTCTTACTATTTTTAAACTTCATGGAATTTTGACTGCATGTGAAATGATGAAAGGAGGTCCATCTGAAGTCAAAGAAGTTGTCTTTAGAGCTACCGCAAAAGGAAAGTAAGTAGAAGAAAAATAAGGATCATGGTATGTTTCGAAGAAGATGAGATAAATTTTGTAAAGAAGCTTCAACTTGGCACTCGGAAGGTTCGGAGGTAATCTTCCTTTTAAATTTTTTTCTTGTGGAAGAGTTGGTAATTATGCTGCTAAATGTCCCCATAAAGATAAATATGAAAAGGGAAAGGAAGTGGAAAAAGGAAATAAGAAATGGTTTATCAATAGAAAAAGCTATTATACTCATGAACATAGTGATGGTCTATCAAATAGTGAAGAAGGAAAATCTGATCAAGATATTAGACTGCTCATGGCTTTTGAAAAGACTCTTGTGAGGCTAAAGATAATTTTATGGATGAATTAGAAGAAAATGGTTTTCTTGAAGAAATAAATCATCTGAAAATATGTTTGGAAGAAAAAAAAATTTCCATAGATACTCTAAAGAATCAGCTTTTAGAAAAGGAGAAGCACAATGAGAAATTAGAATGTGAAATAGTAAGTCTAAGAAAGGAAATTGAGAAAGTGAAAAAAAAAAAAATACTAGATTTGCTAAAGGATCTGGAACCTTAGATGAAATTATCAAGGTACAACGCTATCCTCTTGTAAAGACGGGTCTTGGATATATCGGAGAATCCTCTCAGTATTTAACACCAAGCTATATAAATGTAGCTAAAGCCATCCAACAACATTCTATCACTTAGCAAACGAAGAAAGAGACCACCCGGATAAAGCATGACCACTTCAATTCAAGGGAGAAAAATAACAGAAATATCAATCTGCAGGTAAACATAAATAGAAGGTTTCATGATTGCAGAAATTTATTCTTTAATGGACAATTTTTCTCATGTCATAATTTTGGTCATAAAGATGCTCAATGTGTTGCATACAAAACCATCATGACCCGGAGAAGCAAGAAAGCAAAGAAATGAGACTGGAAAAAAAGAAGAATACGTATAACAACTTTTCTCCTCTTCAAAAATGAAATTGAATGTTCTTATTGCAATAACTTTGGACATGAAGAATCCGAATGCAGGGAGAAAATTTAAGCCAAAAGAGAATATAACTTCAAATTCCAAGGTATGGAGAAAGAAGGACTTACAGAGTTGAAAGTTGTGGCATAGATTTATTTGCGTAAGGGGAAGAAAATCAATGGTAAATTAATAGCTGGATGCTCAAAACACATGACAGGTGACAAAAAATAAACTCCTTTCCTACAATTCTCTAGAGAAGGAAAATAATGTTACCTTTGGAATGACTCTCCTACTATCATTAAAGGAAAAGGTTCTGGTTTTCTAAAAGAAAAGGTGAAAGCTAACAATGTTATGTATGTGGATGGATTAAAGCATAACCTATTGAGTGTAAGTCAAATTTGTGATCAAGGAAATGAAGTTGTCTTTAGTTCAAAAGAATGTGTAGTATGTGAACTTGACACAGGAAAAGCAGTGATAGAAGGATCTAGAACACTAAGCAATATGTATGTATTTAAAGATGGCCAAGAGAAATGATAATTAGGTAAATATTTAGAAAATTGGCTATGGCACAAAAGATTGGGACATTTGAGCTTCTCTCAAATAAGAAAATCTAGTAGACCCAAAATTGTTTGTGATCTTCCCAACATCACTTTGCCCGAAAGTACCATATGCAAATCATGCCAATTCAAGTAAGAAAAACACGGGTGAAATTCAATGCCAAAGAAGGATAAAAAAAGTAAGCCAATTGAACTTATACATACTTATTTATGTGGACTCGTAAGGAAAAAGTCACCTCGTGGAGAACAATACTATATTCTATTTATTGATGACTTCTCTAGAATGTGTTGGATCGGTTTACTAAAACATAAAGATGAAGCATTTGCAAAAATTTAAGATCTTCAAAGCTCTAGCTGAAAATTAATTAGATCTAAAAATAAAATGTCTTTTATCTGAGCGGGGATGAGAATATATACCAGATGAATTATTTGATTTCTGTGAACATCATGGCATAAAAAGATAGTTTTCTGTAGCTGGAACCCCACAACAAAATGGTGTGGCAAAAAGAATGAATAGAGCAATTCAAAAGATGGCTTGTGCTATGCTTGACGTATCTGTAACTCCCGATACATTTTGGAGAGAAGCAGCACATACCACAATAAATATTATTAACAAGGCTCATGTACGTGTGATTAGTGATAAAAAACTTGGTAAGTTTGAGCCTAGAGCAGATGAAGGAATATTTGTTGGTTACTATTCTATAAGTAAAGAATATAAATGTTACAATAAAAGACTTCAAAATATTTTTGATTGTATTGATGTTGTAATTGATGAGTCTCTCACAGCTCCTAAAATCGAAATAACAAGAACAAATGAAGATGATGATGATGTACATTTTCCCTCATAAAATAGCAACAATATAGAAGAAGAACCCAATGAAGCACCAGAAGAAGATATATCTGAAAAAGCTCCATCCAGGTATGTTCAAAAGAATCATCTAGAATCCAAAATTCTGCGAGAAAAGGGACTAGGTGTCCATACAAGAATAACTCTTGTGAGATCCCCTAGCTATCTGGCATTTTTATCCACTATTGAACCACATAATGTAAATCAAGCTAGTAAAGATGAATGTTGGATTCAAGCCATGAATGAAGAACTTGATCATATTGAAAAGAATCATACTTTGGAATTGGTTCCAAGACCTCATGGTAAAAATGTTATTGGAACAAAATGGACATTCAAAAACAAGTTAAGTGAAAATCGAGATGTTGTTAAAAAAAAGCTAGACTTGTTTGTAAAGGGTATGCTCAACAAGAAGGTATAGAATTTGAAGAAACATTTTCTCTTATAGCCAGACTTGAAGCCATAAGAATGTTTCTTTCTTTTTCAAGTTTTTAACAATTCAAAGTTTATCAAATGGATGTAAAATCTTCTTTCCTCAATGGTGAACTAGAAGAATAAGTTTATGTAGTATCCCAAAAGGGAGAATGCAATAATACTCGAAAACACAATATAATAATTGCAAGAAAGTAAAAAATAAATTTAAATACACATCGAATGCACATAAATAGCTGAGACATTTTATTATGTGGAGATGATGCGAGCTTATAACGAATGTACAAAATATGAGGTAATCTAGCACAAGAGATGGCCTAGAATGACCCTAAAAACATGCTACAACAAGCACCGTGTAACTAGAGAGCTACTCGGAAGAAAATACTCGATTTCCCCTTCAGCAGGATGATGTAAATATAGCTGCTAGCTGAAAAGGGAAATGCATATCTACAGAAATCTAGAGCTCGATGATGCCAAGATTATAGATCCGGGTTCTAATATGGCAACCCAAGATAACCCAAAAAGGAAATTCCGGATCTATGAGATTGGGAATTTACCCCGTTGGGGTTTTGATCCCCGTCCTGTCAGGGTTATGCAGATCTGAAGCTAGATCTAAAAAATATATGGATGAAATAGGTCACAAGATCAGATCTAAGCTTGAAGGGTTGATCTCTCCACTAGATCCTCAAGCTAGAAGCTCAAGATGTAGCTCCTCAATCCTCCTCTGAATATTGTGGGTACTGCTACAAAATTTCTCTTAGAAACTACGTTGTAAAGGAAGGAGTCTCTCTAGCTTGCTAAAAAATATGGCTATGAAGCTCAAGACCAATGGAAATAATGCATAGAATGTGAAGTAATGGTCCTCCATTGGATTACTAGTTGAAATACTAACAACTTTCCTTCACCCTTGGATCTACAAGAATGGACTGCGCAATTCCTGATGGAAATGTTACTGCTGGGAGATGAATAATAGATGGCCTAATGCCTAATATAGATATGAAGCACTAAAAGGTTTATCTTGAAGCTCAATGTGATAGGATGAATCCTTCACCAGTTCCTCAACTGAAATATTGAATGACAACCTCCTCCTCTCAAACCGATCTTCATAAATGGAAATTTTTTAATATGGATGTTCTGCAAAAAGTAGGAAAAATATGGCAGCAATTCTTGATGATGAATGTAGTGCAAACACTCTTCCTTAGAGATCACTCAATGAAAGAGGTGGGATTCCCGCTCGGGAAAACCCTATGCTAAACAACACTACAGACTTAGCTAAACAACATAAGAGTGCATTGAATGTCAAAAGACAACTCTAGATCTAAATAGATCATACATCAATAATAATATAAAGCATGCCTCCAATGTTGCCTTCATCTTCATTATATAGTTTGTGAACCTTCCCATGCCTTGGCCCACCACATAACTATGCTATACATGTGGATATAGATCTCTATGTTGACTGTGTTGTCTCTCCATGTCCTCCATCATGTGTGAATGTAATGATCACCCTCTCCATCATGTGTGCATTAAATGCACTACTCCTCCATCATCTCATCATGAATTCTCTATGATCTTAAATTTTATTTCTTCCATGATCTTAGTTGACTGCTTTAACCTCCATGATCTTTCTCATTAATGAGACATGATTTCCACTCCTTTCATATTAAGTAGCTGCTCCACTACTCCATTATGTAGATCTAGATCTGAAATATCCACATACAAATATCAAAGTGGATTTTATTTATATTTGGTGTTTGTGGGTCCCTTCACCCTCTTATTTACATAATTAATTAACTTTATAAAGAACTCTAATATTCCAATTATCTTGTGGAAAAATTGGGAATATTACAGTTCTCCCCAGAAAAATGTTTCTTTTCCTCAAGAAACTACAAAAGTGGATGCTACAACAAACATCCTCCCTCCAAATGGCATCCTCATATGGAAGGCCTCCCCATCTGTCGCAATCGCGGATGCTGTAATGTTCCCAATTCGGGATAGCTAGTAAGGCATGAATGGAAAACACATTTTCCAAGTAATGGCTACTATAGGATTTGAAACCAGTGACTTGGATGCCTTAGAAAAATGTGTCTAAGCGCTAAATCCAAGAGGAGGCTCCAAATAAATTCTTCTAGAGTGGTTAAACGGATCTCCTACTACTAGATGTCCTCTAAAAAGTGCACGATGAAGGGGCCGCAACAATGTAAGCACAAGAGCTGGGAATGACAGTGTTATTTCTCAACCATGAGCATATGAAGATCTGAATAGCCAAAAAATAATGTTATAGGAGAAAAAAGAGTACAATTTCTTGAGGAAACATCCACTCAAGAAAGGCAATGCAAGCCTCAACATGACATGTACATGAAATACAAGGCCACTACTATTTCGCATAAACCCAGGGTTAGGAGGATGCGGGTTTATAAGAGGTACTACTCCATATTACATAATAACTTAAATATATGACACTATATGGCTCAAATAAAGTAGGGGAGCAAGGCTCTAACCCCTGAAAGCAATAATACAACAATCCTCCAAGGGATTGGCTGAAATATACAAAATGGAAAAAATGCCGGAGTTGTTGGGCAGAAGATGCAACTCAAATCTGGAACTGAATAGAGAAGGCTGAATATGATAAGCAATCTGAATTATACCTCCTCCAATCGATGTTCAAAGTGAAAGGTTGATCCTTACACTTGAGATCTCACCCTCCAATCAGCAATACAAAACCGCACAGCAAATGCACCATAAAAATAACGCAGTTACTGAAGCAAAATGCGCTGTAGGGAAAAGGGAATGAGTTGGCCATATGCCAAGATCTGCAATAAGCTCCAATTTCTTCCAATATGATCTTCCAAAGGAAATAAAGACTCTCCCTCTAAAAAAGAAGATATGGAAGAGGTGTTGTGAAGTCTCCACTACAACACCCTACAACACAGAATTATGCTGCTACAGCAATAACGTTGTCCTAGAGGAGGATGCTTTGGCCTTGAGCCAAGGAGTGTGGAGAATTAAGAACAATCCTTCAAGAGGCCTCTCAAGAAGTAGAGGGAATCCTAAACAGGAATTCCCCAAAAATTCTTGCAAAACAGCCAAGAATGCACAATTGTCTGAATAGACAATGAGATCAATAATCCATAACATGAGAAACAATTGCTACCTTGCCCTCCTTTTAAACACATGAGAGCTCCCTCTCCATGGGTCCCATTCTATTAGGGTTTCCTCCTTCAAGGAATATTCCCTCCTCTATGTCTGCGCTGTCCCATAGATGCTCCCCACCTCATATCTCTGCGTAGTTTGACTTGGTCAAACTTAACCAAGCCTCTTTACAAAATGTACCCTTTCACACTTGAGGGTGTGAAATCTAGTTCCAAGGCTAATCCCCCTTTCATACTAGAGGGATTTTATCCATGTTTTTATTATGAATGGGCCTTCTCACCCAATTATTCACCTCCTAACCGAAAAATAGCAAAAGTCAATATTCCAATTTATTGCAAGAAAAATTTGGAACATTACTGATCCTCCCCTTCCCAAATGTTGCTTGTCCTCAAGCAAATCGCAAGGATAGAACTGAAAGTCTCCACTAAAGGCATGGAGTTAGAAATGTGATGAGGAGCATCTTCCCCATGTGTATCCTACATCCCCAAGCAATCATCCAAATAAAATGAGTCATCTCCCAACATGGAAACTCCTGAAAATCTCCTTCCACCTCAAGCTTCAGAAATGAAGGTGGGCTAAAAATATGATCATGGTAAGCAGCATAGCCTACCCCATGCTGCCCTTCTCTCCACTTATGATAAGTGTAGAGTTTGTGCTGATCCTGGGCTACAAAAGTATTCCCCTCCAATGGAAAAGTGAAGAAAAATCCTCCAAAGAGTTCTCCTCCAACAATGAAGAACAAGCTGGCCCAAAATGTTTCATCCATGATGAATAGGACAAGTTCATCATAGAGTATCCCAATGAGAAGTTTGCTGCAAGTTTTACATGAGAATGCATGATACAAGCAATATCTTAGAAGGATACAATGCAGTCTCATCCACTGCAACATCAGAAAGTAGCATGGAAAGTGATGTACAAAATCCATCACATCTACTAATGGATAGTAAATGGCTGAATGTGTCAAGAATACATGATCCAATACTTGCCCATGATTATAAAATGGATGACTATCAAGTCCATGGTCCACCTCAAAAGAGAACACATATGTAGCTGTGGTGGCCATATCTCCTCCCATGATCCCATTACAACATGTAGTGCAGAAAATGTGGGAATTTTCTCCCCTCAAGGACACATCCAAGTCATGTGTCAATCTCCCAATCCTGCTTTCAATAAAAATCAGATCCATATCAGCAAATGAAATCATGATCAGCAATAAAATGAGGAAAGTGCTAGGGGTTTCATGTGATGCAAGAAGGTACCAACAGCTCCCCAAATATGATGATAGCGCAATTTTCAAACCGCCACTCTAGAAAAGTAAAAGGAAAAATGTTTCTTATTACATGGTTAGTCATGCATCTCTTCATATGGTGAATGTTTAGGTGCAACAAATGAACATACATGTGATGATAAAACATTTTCCCAAGGCCACATAAAACATGGTTGCCTCCATCATATAGATTGGTCCAATAATGAACATGGAGCAATGTAAAAAGCTTGCCCTCTTGTGGAGCAATGAACTGGAAAGTAATGGTAAGAGTATGGAAGCCAATATAGGTAAAAATAAACTCCTTACCATATGCCAGAAGTAAGATGGTACATGGATCCATAAATGAGTCATCCATAGTGCTTTGACATGCTATGAAGAAGAATGTACCATGTGCTACAAGAAGATAATCCTCCTCATGCTTGGAAACCCAAAGTGAAGAAGAATATTTCATAGTGATAGATCCCTCTATCCACTATTCTATCATTCGCACTTCCTCCTTGTTCACCAAGTGCATCCAAAGTGAAGTGATCCTAGGGACACCTCATCCATAAGTCTCTTCTCCCAAGTGACATCGTTGTGAGCTTATGAAAATAAGCTCACTCGTTAGTACAAAGCTCTCGTTCTTTGACATGCTCCTTGTCAAAGACTCCTCTAGTAATGCTCGCAATATATAAGAAGTTCTTCCCAAGGTGGAAGTATCTCCCTATCATCAAAATCCAAGGAGGTAATGCCATTTCCTCCTCCGCAACATCATACAAAGTGTGAGACAAACTCGCCCTTGCTCTCCCAAGAAAAAGAGAAAGCAAAGCAAAGTTTTTTCTGCCTTCCCCATAATTCCATCATACAACTCATGTGATGAGGACAAAATGAATGATATGAGTATCACATCAACACCATGCATCCATACTGTATGCTTCCCAATGATGTAATTATCCCCTGCCATATCTCCTCCTTCCTTCCTACTCGAGAAGAGTGTTTGCCAAGTGATGGCCAAACTCTTTCAAGATTAACTAGTGCGACCAAGCCTCCCCGCCGCTCAGTATCATAACGCAAGTAGCCTCCCAGCTCCTTTCTCATCAACCACAGCCCACTCAAACACTTGTGGATGTCATTTCCTTCTCTTCATCTTGGTATCTCTCATGAGGGCTACCATTCTCCAAACCAAATCTCTATCTTTGCACTCCATGGGATTTTGAAATGCAACCTTCTCGGGGATCAATGAGACCCTATAAGGATCCAAATAGGTGGTAGGAAAAAAACCTCCCATCATGATGTTTATGGCTCAAGGAATGTCCAACACAAGCATGAGAGATTTTATCCATCCTAATATGTCCTCCATCTTCTATCTTCTCCCCGTGAGAAAGGAAGGAAATAATTTCACTCCATGGTGTGTTGAAGTGAACCTCTAATGAGATCTCTCCCTGAGACCCTCCCTCTCAAAAAATATTCCTCCAAAACCAATGAATTATTGGATCTTCCGAAAGTAGAAGTTCCTCTTTGAGCAGAGAGGAGCTCATTGAGAAAGTGTCATCTTTGAAAGGAGAAAGGGTTTCTCACTCCAAGACGTCTACTATCTTCCTTCAAGTCTTCAAACCCCAACCCTCGAATGTGGCATGCAATCCAACAATGGCTCATGAGGATGATGGTTTATTTCCTCCTAAACGTTTCCATGTTACACACCACAGTGCAACCAAGCTTCTCTATAGTAGTAATGGTATTTGACCCTTGGTCATGTAAAAGAAAATTTCCACAATTATCAAAAGAATTTTCTGCAACAATAATTTGTGGAAATCTTTCCATACCTTGATGATATTTTGGAACTTCTTGTAGGGCTGCAAGAGTTCCTTCCTCCAAAGTGTTGGCTGCCCCAACTGTTGATGCATGTGGTTGCTCCTCCAGGAGTGTGATAGTCTTAGGACAAAGCTCCTCAAGTGGTGTGAGATTTTCCTCCTTTGTGCTTTCTCCATCAAAGTTTTGGATCAACCTTTGAGTGAACTCTACAAAAGTCTTCACCCTTGCATGGCTCAAGTGGCTGCACCACCAAACATAGGCTTCACCCTCTAAGTGCGTCCGAGATTTCAAAAGCTTCTCCTCCTCAGCTACGGATATAGTTGGAAAAATGCCTCCAACTTTCTCACCCAAGTTCTTGCCTGTAGATAACCCATCAAAAGTAGACAACATAAATCTATTGCCTTTGATTTCTCTTATGTCGCAGGGTCTGTTCTCTTCCTTCAATTGGATGAAATGAGGGAAATATAGAGTCTCCTTGAAGGCTCTAGGTTGATATCTCAGTACTCAACAAGGTAATCACTTATAATTTTTATAATCCAAGTGTCCTTCATGCTTGTCTTCTTCTTTGATGAGAATAGGAAGTGCATGGTCCTTCCTCTTCTTCTTCTTCAATCTTCTTGACCTCCTTGGAGAGGTTATCTTTGGATCCGAACACCGATGAGAGAAATCTTTTATTCTTCAACATTCTGATCTTCTTGGGCTTAGACTCACTAGTGCGAGCCAAGAAAGCAACTCGATACCACTATAATGTTCCCAATTTGTGACGAGCTTATCAAGGCATGAATGGAAAATGCATTTTCCATTAATGGATGCTACAGGATTTGAAACCGTGACTGGATGCCTTACAACAATGTGTCTAAGTGCTAAATCCAAGAGGATGCTCCAAACAAAACCTTCTAGAATGGTTAAACAGACATCTCCCACTACCGGATGTCCTCTAAAAGTGCCCGAATGAAGGGGGATGCAACAATGTAAGAAGAAAGAGTCTGGAATGCATGTCGTTATGTCTCAACCATGAGCATATGAAGATATGAATAGCCAAAAAAATAATGTTATAGAAGAAAAAGGCTACAAGTTCTGAGGAAACATCCACTCAAGAAAGGTAATGCAAGCCTCAAAAAGACATGTACATGAAATACAAAGCCACTGCTATTTCTGCATAAACCCAGGCTAGGAGGACATAGTTTATAAGAGGTACTGCTCCATATTACATAATAAATGAAATATATGACAATATATGGTTGAAACAAAGTGGGGGAGGAAGGCTCTAACCCCTGAAAGAAATAATACAACAATCCTCCAAGGGATTGGCTGAAATATACAAAATAGAAAAAATGCCGGAGTTTCTGGGAAGTAGCTGCAACTCAAATCTGGAACTAAATAGAGAATGCTGAATATGATAAGAAATATGAATTATAAATCCTCCAGTGGATCTCCAAAGTGTAAGGCTGATCCCTACATTTGAGATCTCACCCTCCAATCAACAATACGAAACCCCACAGCAAATGCACCATGAAAGTAACGCAGTTACTGAAGAAAACTACGTTTTAGGGGCAAGGGAATGATTTGGCCCAATTCCAAGATCTACAATAAGCTCCAATATCTTCCAATATGATCCTACAAAATAAATAAGACTCTCCCTCTGAAAAACAAGAGATGGAAGAGGCGTTGTGAAGTCTCCACTGCAACACCCTACAACACAGAATTATGCTGTTGCAGCAATAATGTTGTCCTGGAGGAGGATACTTTGGCCTTGAGCCAAGGAGTGTGGAGAATGAAGAAAAATACTTCAAGAGGCCTCTCAAGAAGGAGAGGGAATCCTAAATAGTAATTACCCAGCAATTCCTGGTAAACAACCAAGAATGCACAATTGCCTGAATAGACAATGAGATCAATAATCCAAGGCATAAGAAAAAATGGCTGCCTTGCCCTCCTTTTAAACACATGAGAGCTCCCTCTCCATGGGTCCCATTCTATGAGGGTTTCCTCCTTCAAGGAATAATTCCTCCTCTATCTCTGCGTTGTCCTATAGGTGCTCCCCACCTCATACCTGCACGCGCTTGACTTGGTCAAACTTAACCAAGCCTCTTTGGAAAATGTCGCCTTTCACACACGAGGGTGTGAAATCTAGATTCCAAGGCTGATCCCCTTTCATACTGTAGAGGAATTTTATCCATGTTTTTATTATGAATTGGGCCTTCTCACCCAATTATTCACCTCCTAAGTGAAAATAACAATAGTTAATATTCTAATTTATTGTGGGAAAAAATTTGGAACATTACTGGTGTGCTCAAAACACATGACATGTGATAAAAAATAAACTCCTTTCCTACAATTCTCTAGAGAAGGAAAATAATGTTACCTTGGGAAATGACTCTCCTACTGTCATTAAAGGAAAAGGTTATGGTTTTCTAAAAGAAAAGGTGAAAGCTAACAATGTTATGTATGTGGATGGATTAAAGGATAACCTATTGAGTGTAAGTCAAATGTGTGATCAAGGAAATGAAGTTGTCTTTAGTTCAAAAGAATGTGTAGTACGTGAACTTGACACAAAAAAAATAGTAATAAAATGAACTAGAACACCAAGCAATATGTATGTATTGAAAGGTGGCCAAGAGGAATCATAATTAGGTAGATATTCAGAAAATTGGCTATGGCACAAAATATTGGGACATTTTAGCTTCTCTCAAATAAGAAAATCTAGTAGACTCAAAGCTATTTGTGATCTTCTCAGCATCACTTTGCCTAAAAGTACCGTATGAAAATCATGCCAAATCGGTAAGCAAACTAGGGTGCAATTCAATGCAAAAGAAGGATCAACAAGTAATCCTCTTGAACTTATACATACTGATTTATGTGGACCTGTAAGGAAAATGTCACCTCGTGGAGAACAATACTATATTATATTTATTGATGACTTCTCTAGAATGTGTTGGATCAGTTTACTAAAACATAAAGATGAAGCATTTGAAAAATTTAAGATCTTCCAAGCTCTAGTTGAAAATTAATTAGATCTAAAAATCAAATTTCTTTGATCTAATCGAGGATGAGAATATATCAAATGAATTCTTTTATTTCAATGAACATCATGGCATAAAAAGGCAATTTTTTGTAGATGGAACCCCACAAAAAAATGGCATGGCAGAAAGAATGAATAGAATAGTTCAAAAGATGGCTCGTGCTATGCTTGATGTATCTAGAACTTCCGATACCTTTTGGGGAGAAGCAACACATACCACAATAAATATTCTTAACAAGGTTCATGTACGTGTGAATAGTGATAAAACTCCTTATGAGCTCGTCATGGTAATCTTCCCACTCGTAAAGCATTTTATAGTTTTTGGAAGCAAGTGTTTTATCAAGAACAATGATGAAAAACTTGGTAAGTTTGAGCCTAGAGATGATAAAGGAATATTGTTGGTTAGTCTTCTACAGAAGTAAAGCATATAAATGTTAGAATCAAAGGCCTTGGAAGATTGTTGATTGTGTTGATGTTGTAATTGATGAGTCCTCTCACAGCCTCCTAAAAAGGTGAAACAACAACAACAAATGAAGATGATGATGATGTACATTTTCCCTCATAAAATAGCAACAATATAGAAGAAGAACCCAATGAAGCACCGAAGAAGATATATACTGAAAAAAGATCCATCTAGGTATGTTCAAAAGAATCATCCAGAATCCAAAATTCTGGGAGAAAAGAGACTCAGTGTCCAAAACAAAGAATAACTCTTGTAGGATCCCCTAGCCATCTGCATTTTTATCCACTATTGAACCACATAATGTAAAAACAATCTAGTAAAGATGGATGTTGGATTCAAGCCATGAATGAAGAACTTGATCAGATTGAAAAGAATCATACTTGGGAAGTTTGGTTCCAAGTCCTCATGAGTAAAAATGTTATTGGAACAAAATGGATATTCAAAAACAAGTTAAATGAAAATGGAGATGTTGTTAGAAACAAAGTTAGACTTGGTTTGTAAAGTATTCTCAACAAGAAGGTATAAATTTTGAAGAAGCATTTTATCCTCGCTGTACCAGTACTTGAAGCCATAATGATGTTTCTTTCTTTTTCAAGTTTTCAACAATTCAAAGTTTTGATCGAATGGATGTAAAATCTTCTTTCCTCAATGGTGAACTAGAAGAATAAGGTTATGCAATATCCTAGGAGGGAGAATGCAAGTATATATCAAAACACAATATAAGAACTACAACAAAGTAAACAATACATTTAAATACACATCAGAATGCACATAAATAGCTGAGACATTTTATTATGTGGAGATGATTCAATTACAACAATGTACAAAATATGAGGTAATCTAGCCAAATAGATGACCTAGAATGACCCTGCAAACAGGCTATAACAAGCACTATGTAACTGGAGAGTCACCGGAAGAAAATATCTACGATGGCCCTTTAGTAGATGATGTAAATATACTCGCTAGCTGAAAATGGAAATGCATATCTACGAAAATATGGAGCTCCGATGATGCCAAGATTCTAGATCCGGGCTCTCCATGATGGCAACCGAAGATAACCCGTAAAGGAAATTCCGGATCTATGAGATTGGGAATTTACCCTCTTGGGGTTTGATCCCCTGATGTCCGTCGGGTTACGCGGATACGAAGCTATATCCGAAAAATAGATGGATGAAATAGGTCACAAGATCAGATATAAGCTTGAAGGGCTCGATCCCTCCACTAGATCCTCAATATAGAAGCTCAAGATATAGCTCCTCAATCCTCCTTTGAATATTGTAGCTACGCTACAAAAATGCTCATAGAGACTACGTTGTAAAGGAAGTAGTCTCTATACTATCGCAAAATATGGCTATGAAGCTCAAGAATGATGGAAATAATGCATACAATGTGAAGTAATGGTCCTCCACTAGCTTACTAGCTGAAAT
Organism: Pinus albicaulis; assembly: GCA_034641835.2. Taxonomy (NCBI): domain Eukaryota; kingdom Viridiplantae; phylum Streptophyta; class Pinopsida; order Pinales; family Pinaceae; genus Pinus; species Pinus albicaulis. The sequence goes on along the minus strand of JAXQQM020060896.1, from coordinate 231,364 downwards.
GCTAACAACTTTCCTTCTCCCTTGGATCTACAAGAATGGACTCATGCGTAATTCCTAATGGAAGTGTTGTTGTCTGGGAGATGAATAATAGATGGCTTGATGGCTGATATAGATCTGAAGCACTAGAAGGCTCGATCTTGAAGCTCAAGGTGATAGGATGAATCCTTCTACTCGGTTCCTCAACTAAAATATTGAAGCACAACCTCCTCCTCTCAAACCGATATTTAGAAATGAAAATTTTCGAATATGGATGTTTTTCCGTAAAGTAGGAAAAATATGGCACCAATGCCTAATGACATGAATGTAGTGCAAACACTCTTCCTTAGAGATCACTCAATGAAAGAGGTTGGATTCCCGCTGGGAACACCCCGTCTTAAACAACACTCGCAGTACTTAGCTAAAAAACATAAAAGTGCATGGAATGTCAAAAGACAACTCTAGATATAAATAGATAATACATCAATACTAATCTAAAGCATGCCTCCAATGTTACCTTCATCTTCAATATATAGTTTGTGAACCTTCCCATGCCTTGGCCCACCTCATAATTGTGTTGTACATGTGGACATAGGTCTCCATGTTGACTATGTTATCTCTCCATTATCTCCATCATGTGTGAATGTAATTATCACCCTCTCCATCATGTGTGAATTAAATGCACTACTTCTCCATCATCTCATCATAAATTCTCTATGATCTTACATTTGATTTCTTCCATGATCTTAGTTGACCTAGTTCAACCTCCGTGATCTTTCTCATTAATGAGACACGATCTCCACTCCTTTCACATTAAGTAGTCATTTCCACTACTCCATTATGTAGATCTAGATCTAAAATATCCACATACACACATAAAAAGTGTATTTTATTTATTTTTGTGGTTTGTGGGTCCCTCCACCCTATTATTTACTTAATTAATTAAGTTTATTAAGAACTATAATATTCCAATTATCTTGTGGAAAAATTGGGAATATTACAGGCCTCCCCGGAAAAATGTTGCTTGTCCTCAACCAAGTGTAAAAGTGGATGCTACAACAAACATCCTCCCTCCAAATGGCATCCTCATGTGAAAGTCATCCCCATCTGTCGCAATGTGTCATGCATGTCCAACTCCAATGCTGCCTCTCTAGAATGTATAGAATGGATTCCAACGAAAAAGTTAGATACCCATCCTCATCAATGAGTATCCAAGTGGCAACCATATGATGACCAAAGATCTCCTCTACACATGAGATACATAAAATGTAAACAGGTTTCTTCCCAAAGTGGAAAGTCCCAACTCATGAACTATCTCTCCAAACCATGATACATAGAGTAGATTGCATCTATAAATTCTCACATCATTAGTCCACATGGCACATGTAGGAATCAAACATAGCATCAACATAGTGAAAATAAGAAGCAAGCAGACATATGGATGATCATGAACAATATCAAACAATATTCTCCCAATAAAAACCAATGCATAAAAGTCTTCTGCAGCCATGCTAGATCATCATGAAAATAAACAAGAGAGCCATACTCTCTCAAAAGGAGCTACCTTAATAAGGCATCTTGATGCCCCATCACATCATCATCATACCATGTACAATGATCATAATACCTCAGCAAAAACCAACGTTGTAAGGCCTCATGTTTCCATCCTCCAACAATGTCACACAATGTATGGGAAGAATTCAATCATAGTCTCCCAATAGTAACCATAGAAAAAAAGGATTCTTGCTACCTCCTTACATCATCATGATGCAAATCATGGAGAAAAAAATACAATAATGGACATGTAAAATGTCTCGTCAACATAATACAAATAATCTTCCCTTACGCCACATCATGTGAGAGTTATACTTTCTCCCGAACCCAAGTACATACATGAACATGAGATACATCCCATATAGAAATACATGTAAAGACATGAGACATATCCCAAACAAGAGTAAATAAAAGGATATAAGATATATCATGTGATTTCCAAAATCTCTCATCAACAACCAAAGTAACCATGCCATTTTCTTCGCATTCTTCTAATGATGTGCAAGGCATGAATCGAAAAATTATGATCCATTGGGTGGTAAACATACTCACCCAAGCGAAATCAAAGTGCAACCATGATTCTTGCTGGCCTATCTCATAGATTTTCAAGTGGTTTGGGCAACTCCCCTTGCTGGATATCAACAAATATTCATCCCAATGAGGATGATGTATCTCATTCTACAAAAACTTGGTATCCTCCCGTTGTAGGATACCAACCTTCTCAAACTCGTTGAAGAACTTTTTTCACTCCATGATATGTTGAATGCACCTCCAACGAGATATCTCCATGAGACCTTATTTTCATCAATGGCCCTCCAAAAACAAATAAGGTTCTCGATCTAGTGTAGGTAGAAGTTTCTCTTTGAGTTGTGAGATTATCATTGAGAAAGTGTCATCTAGAAAGGAGAAAATAGTCCTCATCTCAAGATGTCTACCATCTATCATCATTTTCTCCATTTCTTCAAGAATGAAGTTTGCCATTTGATTGCTCCCATAAGGAATAGGTCCTGTTCTTCTCACTCTGTTGCTCATTAACAACGTCGTAGATCCGCAAAGTGATGCATGTGTTGTCTCAAAGCAAGGAACAATGCTGAACTCATAGCCAGCCATTGTACATAGGATCATACTCATCCGATCTTCTGAAACTCTACACTTCAACTCAAAGGGTTGAATGTAGCTCAACAATGATGAACTGGGATAGCTTTTCATTTCCTCCTTGATTAGATCAAGGGTCCTCTAGGCTATGATATGTTGCTGCTTCCAATCAAAATTTTGTTCTAACTCTTGGTTATGAATTGGACCTAATGGCATGTCCCCATAAGTTTCAATAAGATCTACTGAAACAATATGTGATGAAAGTGCATGCATACCTTGGATCAACTGATGTGTGGGAACATCTTGCAAGAACACAAGAATTCCTCCAACTGGGTTAATGGTGTCTCCAAATAATTGTAAGAGTGATGGCTTCTCTTCTATCAATGTACCAAAGACTCGGAATATTCCTCCTCTTCCTCATGCATCTCCCGAATCATTCATGGGACTCTAGGTGCTCAAGAGCTCAATACTATCTTGTAAATATGCAAGTGTCTCTTCTCCGGATACAAGTACTTCTCGCGGTTGGTGGTGAATGTAGTGACCCCTTTTCCGGAGTGACAAAAATGACATCCTCTTTTGTTCCCTTAGGAAATGTCTCATTGTGACATATCTCTGGTTTTATCACATCAAACTTCTTTCTCAACTTGTGAAATAAATGTTAATATTTAGTCACCTTTGCATGCTCCATGTGACCAAAACCACTAATCATTGGCTTCACCTAGATGAGGTGAAGTGCAGTAACTGACAACCTCTTTTTCAGCCACATGATGTGGCTCAGAAAAATGTGTCTATCTCTTTCCTCCAAGCCTTAACAGTTCTTGAAGAAGATCCATCAAATGTAGGCAAATAAAATCTATTGTGCTTCTTTTCTTCTATTGTTGCTATAGGATCCTCTTTCTTCTTTGATTTGGAAGAATTGTTGGAGAGTTAGACTCTCCTTGAATTCTCTAGATCATAGCTTTATACTCTTCGATATACAAAAATGAGAGTCTAATTAGTCTCAGAGTTAATTTCTTTCTTAATTTCTATACCATTCACCTTCTTCGAAAGATGGGCATAATAGATCTATGAGGAGATCTATGATTCTCCGGTCTTCTTTCTTGTTGATAAGAATTACTAGGACCTTCTTCATCAAATATTCTTCTTGGATCCCCCTTTTTCCTTTCTCTCTTCATTTTTTTGACTTCTTTGGGGATATATTTCATGGATAGAAGAGTGGAAAAACTACAATCCTCCTTCATGATAGATCTCATCTATCTACTTCTTATTTTTATGCAAAAGATGAAGTGTCCACAATCTGAGCCAAAGATCATGCTCTGATACCACTGTAATATCCCAAAAGGGAGAATGCAAAGAGAATATTGAAACAAAATATAAGAACTGTGACAAAGTAAAAAATAAATCTAAATACACATCGGAATGCAACGTAAATAATCGAGCCATTTTATTATGTGGAGATGATTAAGTTACAACATTGTACAAAACATGAGGTAATCTAGCCAAAGGGATGGCGTGAGAATGACCCCGCAAATAGGCTACAACAAGCACCGCATAACCGGAGAGTTAGCCGGAAGAAAATAATACGGTGTACCTTTAGCAGCATGATGTAAATATAGTCGTTGGCTGAAAAGGGAAATGTAGATCTACGCAAATTTAGATCTCCGATGATGCCAAGATTCTAGGTCCGGGACTCTGTGATGGCAACCCAAGATAACCTAGAAAGGAAATTCTAGATCTATGAGATTGGAAATTTAACCTCTTGGGATTTGATCCGCGGTCTGCTTTGGGTTATGCAGATCTACATAAATCTAGATCTCTAATGATGCCAAGATTCTAGGTCCTGGGTCTAGTGATGGAAACCCAAGATAACCTAGAAAGAAATTCCGCATCTATGAGATTGAGAATTTAACCTCTTGGGGTTTGATCCCCGGTCTGTTGGTTATGCGTGATCTAAAGCTAGATCTGAAAAAATAGATGGTTGAAATAGGTCACAATATCAGATTTAAGCTTGAAGGGTTGATCCCTCCACTAGATCCTCAAGCTATAGGTTCAATATCTAGCTTCTCAATCCTCCTCCGAAAATTATAGTTGCATACTACACAACTACTCACAGAAATTCAGTCTGTAAAGGAAGGAGGATCTCTAGCCTCGCTACAAAAATATGGCTATGAAGCTACAAGAATGATGGAAATAATTCATATAATGTGAAGGAATGGTCCTCCATTGGATTACTAGATCGAAATGCTAGCAACTTTCATTTTCCCTTGGATCTACAAGAATGGACTCGCACAATTGCTTGATGGAAATGTTGTTGTCGGGAAATGAGTAATAGATGGCCCGATGACCGATATAGATCCGAAGCACTATAAGGCTGATCTTGAAGATCAAGGTGATAGGATGAATCCTCCACCGATTCCTCAACTAAAAAAATTGAAGGACAACCTCCTCCTCTCAACCGATCTTCAAAAATGGAAATTTTTGAATATGGATGTTCTGCACAAAGTAGGAACAATATGGCACCAATGCTCGATGATGAATGTGGTGCAAACACTCTTCCTTAGAGATCACTCAAGGAAATAGGTGGGATTCCTGCTCAGGGAACACCACGTGCTAAACAACATAAGAGTGCATGGAATGTCAAAAGACAACTCTAGATCTAAACACATCATACATCAATAATAATCTAAAGCATGCCTTCAATTTTTTCCATCATCTTCATTATATAGCTTGTGAACCTTCCCATGCCTTTCCCCACCTCATAACTCGTGTTGTACATGTGGACATAGGTCTCCATGTTGATCGCGTTGTTTCTCGATGATCTCCATCATGTGTGAATGTAATGATCACCCTCTCCATCATGTGTGCATTAAATTCACTACTCTTCCATCATCTCATCATCGATGCTCTATGATCTTACATTTTATTTCTTCCATGATCTTAGTTGACTGCTTCAACCTCCATGATCTTTCTCATTAATGAGACATGATCTCCACTCCTTTCACATTAAGTAGCTGCTCCACTACTCCATTATGTAGATATAGATATGAAATATCTACATACACACATCAAAAGTGGATTATATTTATCTTTGGGGTTTGTGGGTCCCTCCACCCTCTTATTTACTTAATTAATTAAGTTTATTAAGAACTCTAATATTCCAATTATCTTATGGAAAAATTGGGAATATTACAGTTTATATAGAACAACGAGAAGGATTCATTTTGGTAAATGATGAAAAACTTGTTTGTAAACTAAAAAATGCTTTATATGGTCTCAAACATGCTCCTTGAGCATGGTACTATCGTCTTGACAAATATATTCAACAACAAGGTTTCACAAAGGGATTTGCCATCAAGTAACTTTACACGGAAAAATTGAAAATGATAAACTATTGATTATTGTTGTATATGTTGATGACATCATTTTTTGAAGTAATGAAGAGTCCATGAGTTAGAAATTTTCTTCTGTTATGCAATAAGAATTTGAAATGTCATTACTTGGGGAACTAACATATTTTCTTGGCTTACAAGTGCAACAAGCAACAGATGGCATATTTCTATCACAAGAAAAATATATTAAGAAAATTTTGTAGAAGTATGGGATGGAAGACTACAAACCTGTAAGTACTGTAATGGTAACTGGATGTAACCTCAGTTCTCATGATGATTATCCCATGGTGAATCAACCGGATTATAGATCCATGATTAGAAGTATGCTTTATCTTACCAGGACAAGACCATACATTATGCATGCAGTTGGGATTGTTGGACAATTCCAAGCTAATCCAAAAGAGTCTCATTTTTAAGTGGTAAAAAGATATTCAGATATCTACAAGTGACTCAAGACTTTGGTCTATGGTATCCAAAGAATGTTGATCTTACTCTTCATGCTTACACAGATGCGGATTGGGTTGGAAATGTTGATGATCAAAAAATCACTAGCAATGGTGCACTTTATATGGGTCCCCGATTAGTATCTTCGTTCAACAAGAAACAAAGCTCTATTGCCTTATATATAGTAGAGCTGAATATGTGGTTGCCACATCATTTTTCACACAACTTCTTTGGATGACGCTGCATATTACAAGATATTCAAATAAAATTTTCACCTCCCATCTCCATTCTATGTGATAATACAAGTGCCATTAGTATCTCGAAAAATTATGTCATGCATTCCAAGACCAAGCACATTCCTATCAAGTATCACTTCCTACATAGAACCAAGTGATTGAAAATAAGGTTAAATTGGAGTATTTTCCCTCCAAAGAACAAGTTGCAGATATATTTACTAAAACTCTTCCCAGGGAAGCATTCGAATATCTCAGACAAAAGTTGGGAGTTGTATCTGCCTCTCTTATCAAATCTCCTTAATTTCAAAAGATTAAATTCAGTACGTTGGTTTCATAAAGGTGAATTGCGTATATATGTGAGTTTCTATGCATAAAACCGTGTATGGTTTTTGCTGACAAAAATTCTCTGGGTTAGCTTTCAAAACATTTTGTAGTGATGTTCGGTAATCTCTGTTGTTGTTCCAGTATTCATATTATTGTACCTTTCTTTGATATTTATCTCCTTGATGAAGATGCTTTGATGAATTGGTTGTTGAAGGTGTTCAGGATGCACAAGCTTAGGGGGAGCACCTGCTTTGTTGAAAATGATGCATTGTTGGCATTCTGATTGGTTTTTGATTTATGATCTCTCTCTTGAGATATTTTAGTCTTGTTTATACAAATTCATATCTGTAATTTGATGGAAAGGTCAAGTTGAGACCTATGATGTAAAATTGCTATATTCAGTCAAGTAAGGACTCGTTCAAATTTGTAAACCCACTTGGTTGGGTAGTTGAGTCAATTATGTAACTCCACTTGGTTGGATCATTGATGTAAGTATGACTCCTTTGTGATAGGAAAGGTCATACATGGTTTAGTTATAGAGTCATGTAATCCATTGAAAGATATGTCTGAAGATTCAACATGAACTCAGGGGGAGCATGGTCAATATAATGCACATCAGATTTGCAGAGCTATTATTTCTACAAGGAAATAGAAACCTTGTTTCGGTATTGATCCACCCTTTTCCCTTAATGTCAAAGGGGGAAGAGTATTTTGGTGTTCGAATAATGGTTATGATTAATGTATCTATCTGTTGTGGTGATCAAACAACATCACGATTGCCATAAATTCCGAAGGGGGATATTGTTGGAAATATGATGCAATATGTTTTCCTTGATTGAAACCTATTTGATGAAGTTGTCCTTGATGGAAACCTACTTGATGAGTTTCCTTTTGATAAGGAACCTATTTGTTAAAGATGTAAATATGATGTTTATACAGGTCAGTTCAAATGTGACAAAGAAATGAATTCCAGTAAGTGCCAGAGGAATGAAACATGAAATATTTCTCAATGTATACGAAGGTTTGATAAAGGCAACCCGCATATGAAGGGAATGTATACGCTAATTGGTATACAGGAAACCTGTGTATACATCCAAAATTAGTATATACACAATTTTTATGAAGAGAAGTCAGGTATACACGTGGGTATAAAGAATCCAAGTCGCGTATACCTTTTGTGCTCTAAAATTATGATACCAAGGGGCATTACGATTGTATTATCCCACAGTATTGAGTGTTGTATCATCTACTTTATTTCATCCAAGAATACCATCAACACTTTTGTGGTTTTGGCTCATGGTATTGATAAAGGATAATCCTATATAAGGAGAGGAAGATCATAGTGCAAGGGTGTGCATGTGTAATGATAGTTACTGAATACTTCTCTCTGAAGTATATCTGCATGGGATGAACTCTTTTTATTGGTAGATCTGAATATATGATACACCCTTGGATACAATGATGGATCAGGATATGTATACCTAAAATGACTATGTAGTTACATGATCTAATTATGTAATATGTGAATCTGGGACCTGGCGCATGGTTGCTAAAGTGGAGTAAATAAATTTGGGTAAGTTTATAGATCTGTATTTTTTTGCAGTAACAACATTTATAGATCTATACACTAGTTCGTCACAGTGAAAGCACGTATACACCTGGAGTTGTCTCAGCCAAAGAGCGTATGGAATTTAGGGTTTTCTGAAGCTTGCTGGAGAGGTTATTTTTTTATTTATTGTTGTATTTCTACTGTCTATCAATGAAGTCTTCATGTAGATATGGGGTTCTTGAATATTGTATATGTTGCTAAGCTGAATATGTATAAATCTGATCAATAAGTGATTAAATATGTTTATTTATGATTGAGTGATTAACGGTTCTGAAATATTGAAAAGATATATGACTCAAAGCCTCAGATCTAGTTCTGAGAATGATCATATTCTGAAAATTCAGTATTCTCATATCTATACGCAGGTTGGTGTGAAGGACAATGTGTATATATGCGCGATCAGTAAAGTGAAGTGGCATATGTATTTTAAGATAATGAATGATCAAGGTTGAGATTGATTCTACATACTAATTCTGATATATGGGTTTATTGAAATGTTCTAGTTATAGTGACCTCACTATTTTGATTGAAATTTGGTTTAAGTTTATTGGTGTTGATCTTTATGAAGTCTTGTGTTGAAGTTATGGGATCCAATGTGAAAATTGATGAAATGTGGTTTGTAGTGGTTCTGAGGGTTGAAGCCTTCAGTATGGAAGTAGAAGCTACATTCCAGTAGAAACTGGTGTTTTGATTAGGGGGTTGAAACTCCCTTCCAATAGTGGCTGGTAAATGAGATCAGGGGGTTGGAGCTCCCTTCCAATAGCAATTGGAGAATGATAGAAGGTTGCAGCATTCTGTAGGTATATGCCTGCGTACTGATATGAGTTTGCATCAGAACAATAATGTAAGCAGTTTTCCATATAATAAATGTTGAAGACAGAGATGACAACAACGATGGTTTTCTCTCGAATTGTGTTTCCACCTTAAAAGCCTGGTGTTCATGTGTATTTCTTATGTGTGATGATTTATTATGTTCTTAATGCACATGCTTACTACTTACTAAACACATGATGAATGAATGATGCATTGATTTAAGTGAAGAATTATCTGCAAAATAAGATCTCTGGTCATACGCAAGTTTTCTGAAGGATATCTGTGTTTATATGCTTGTTGGGTTCATTAAAGTCGTGTATAGAAATCAGTAAGGAAAAAGTAAAAGTTTTAAGTAAGTTATAAATATTGATTCACACCCCCCCCCCTCAATATTTTTCCTAACATGTAGCTCAATCTATTAAGAAAATTTTGGGTTTGTGCCCCTTAGAATGACATTCTTTTGAAAATTCAATATGGTATTCCCCATTGATAGGGTGGAGTATTTGAAATTTGGGGATTGGATAGCCCCACAATTAGCCCTAGTTAGATGGATTTATGAGAGTAAGGAGAAAGAGATGGTCATAAGAAGATATTTTTAATATCAAAATATCAAGCCCTCGAGGAAAAATAAGTGAATCATTATGACAAATACTTGTTTGGCATGGCCCCATGGAACAATTGTCAGTGGGAAGAGTTTGATATATTAACAAGGAGCATGAAGTGATGGCACTAAACATTTGGGACCTCAAAACATTATACTAACCAAATTATCAAGTAATGAGAGAAACAATGGGTGATGTCATGATTTTATGACATGGGTATGGCATGTGTATGAGATGTGTCACCTAGATCTGGTATTTTTGACATGATAACCTTGTGACTATGAGTGACATGTGACACACATCAAGAGTGCCCCATAGAAGAGGAAATGTACTCTTATCCAATGTGTTAGGTGGTGATTGGTCATCCATATTTGATGTGGCATGCCAAGGTATCATATATACATATCAACATATCAAAATTTTGGGAGGACTGCATCTTGGAAATCATTGTTACCTTGATAACCCGATATACATGTCAAACATGCCATGTGTCAAAAATTCCATCCCTTTCCAGGTGGAAAGATATTATTGGGTGAAAAATTTATGAGGTGGTGTTCCAAGATGTCTTCATGCCTATAGAATTATCAATGTTGAAATGGAAACAATAAATGGCATCCATGGGGCTTCTGATTTAATTTTCCCTTAATTAAATTGGAAAAGAAATTGTAATTCCATCACATGACAAATTGTATTAGTTAACTAAGTCAGAATTATTGAGTTAGCTTTAGAAATTCGAGTTGAGGGTCTGATAGGAGGCATGTAGTGTTCTACGATTATTTTAGGGGTCCTAGTTATAGTTATTTGTGAGTTGTAATTAATTAACTCAATTAATTGAGTTAAAATGAGTTTAACTAGTTCTAAGTGATAGATGAGCTAGTGATAGTTCTAGTGAATTAAATTTGATTTAATTCACAATGAGCGATAAATTAGTTAACTTGTATTTCTCTATAAATAGATGTTTCATGTCAATTCTAAAGAAGGGCCAGTTGGGATTGGGGTTAAAGAGGAGATAACTATCCATTGTACTATTAGAAAATTGTACAGGTCATGCATGAGGTCATTAACAAGCCTGGGAAGGATTACAAAATCATTAATTGGGAATTTTATAATTAATAGGGGATCAAGTGGCCCAACAATGCATAAGAAAGGATTGGTAGACAAGGGTTGTGAATTGGCTAAGTATTGGACCGATTTTACCTAGATTAGAGTGATACAATCAATAAAGTGCATGAGTTTCTGAGTACATGAAATAACATAGTATTGTTTCATGATCTTGACCATATGTAATATATAGATAATAGGGTTTTGAGAAGTTTCTTTCCCCATATACATATTGTGTTGTACGACTGATTATTTATTTCTCTTACTTGTTATGTGATTGTGCGATCAAATTTTGTTTCCGCAAATTGTAGAAGGATTTAGTATTTTGTTTTAGTAAATTACAATATCAGATTGAATCCCTTGTTAGATATTCTACATGGTATCAAAGTGTTAGGAATCAAAATAGAAAAAAATAAATTGAGTTTTTTTTAATAGGTACATCAAATTTCCATATTTATTCTTTGATACCAACAACAGGTCAATGTCTTTAAATGGCTTAAGACTCGAATATGCAGTTGAGGGTGGTTTGAATTACATATCATGCAAGGATAGGATGGAGGATACTAGAATGAAGGAATTAATTAATAGTGATATTCCTCAGTCCAGTGCAACATATTCTCAACTTCTTTATGCATGGAAGAAGAATGTAGAAAAGGTTAGAATGATCTTGTTATAGGGAGTTCGAGGTCAAGTTGTCTCAAGTCTCCATGGAAAGGAAAATTCATATGCTATTTGGAAGGCATTAATAGATATGTTTTAGAATAGCAGCCACCATAGGAAGCTAGCACTGAAAAACAAGATCAAAATTATCAATATGGAGAAGGGTGACACGATCAAAAAATTATTGACAAAGTTCACTCAATGTCCACATGAGATTGGAATTGTTGGGGTGATAATTGCCAATGATGATTTGGTGAGACTAGCTCTTCTAGGCCTTCCTAAGAGATGGAATAACTACTAGAACACTATGAATGGGAGGGAGAAGCTACCATACTGGGAACGATGGTCGAATTTGGTACAAGAAGAAATTTGGCAGAGCACCAGATACATATCCTCATCAAATACTGATGATGAGGAGAATTTTTTCTGGGATAGAAAGGAGAAGAAAGGAAAAGGGAAGGTGTCCCATTCCAAATCCATGTTTGGTAAGGAAGGAAAGAAGTGAGACTTGTAAAAGGTAAAATGTTTCAATTTTCATGAGAATGGAAAATTTTCCATAAATTTTCCATAAAAGAAGACCAACAAGAAGGCCTAAGGAGGAGGAGCGGGTGAATCTTTGGCTTCATAGTTTGAGTTGGAATTCACTCTCATCGCATGCATGGTGTCATTGGTGCTGACTTCTATGTGGTACTTGGATAGTGGAGCTTCATTCTATATGATCGGAAACAAATAATTCTTCAGTAGCTTGGAGGATAAGGATCTCTAGATGCACGTCGAGATGGGTGACAACGTGAGACATAGCGCTACCACTATTGGTACAGTTAAATTCTAGGGAGATTCACACAATCTACTCACATTAAGTGATGTCATGTATGTTCCTGGAGTAAAGAAGAATTTGGTTTCTGTTTCTATGTTGGAAGATCATGGATATGATGTGATCTACAATTAAGGAAAGGTGATCGTTCATTACAAGGTGCTCCCTTATGTTTCCCTGACACTCCCTAAAACTTTGTAGCACATGTTGGCACACCCTTCAGCCTCACACATCTTGGATGCATGCCACCCTAACACTTTAGAATGACTCAACACTTCATAGCATACCATGTAACTCCCTCCTTAGCACGCTTGGAACTCGCTAACATTCCCTGTCACACACTCTTATTCATTCACTTCCATGCATTTTGACATAGTTGTCCCTTTTGTTTCCCTAACACTCGCTAACACTCAACACACATTGGTACTTGACACATCTTCGTTAACTTCCCTAGCACTTTAATGTGCCCTGGAACTATCTATCATATCTTGTCACTCCCTCCTTAGAAAACATGGAATTTCATAGCATGCCCTATAACTCCCTAACACATATTGGCTCTTAGCACTTGGTGGCACTTGAAAATTCTTTGCATGCGTTTAGATGTCCTGGAATGCCTTGGCATGGTTTAAGATGAAATTTATTTGAGATCAATTATTCACAATTAAGGGAGAAGTAATAGAGGATGATTTTGCACCTAAGACACACTAGAAATTGGCCCTTGGCATGTATTGGCACTAGTGTTGGTATGCCTATCATGCCCCTATTGAAAAGGTAAGGTCATAAATTATTAACCCTAATGTATGTTCAGTTATTTTCATTTTAACTTGGAGTTCGCTTTTATTTTCTGGCACTCCTTGACATGTGTTCGCATACCCCAACACCTAACACATATTGTCATACCTTAACACATGGAATGCCTTGGACACTATTTGGCACATATTGGCACACCCTCACACTTCTTGACATGCCCTAACATTCCCTAGCATGCCTTGTCAGTCCCCCCTTGGCATGCCAGACACTCACTTACAATCCCCGACATACCCTCTTATTCATTCATTTCCATTCATTTCGATGATTTATGTTTTATGGGGTGCATGTCTATAAATAGTTCCTTTAAGAGAATAAAAAATGATCACATGATTACTGACAGAAGTAATTGCGAGATTCTACTGGAATGACATTATGAAACTACACAAGAGACTTTAAGAATGACATATTTAGGGTTTTTTTGTTTGTTGAAATGGCACTAATAAATGGCACCCAGGGGGACTTATGATTTATTTCCCATTAATTAAATAGGAAGAGCAATTGTAATTTCATCTCATGAAAACTTGTATTAGTTAACTAAGTCAGAAATACTGATTTAGCATAGGAAATTCAAGTTGAGTTTCGAGAGAAGGAATATAGAGTTCTACCATGATTTAAGGGGGTCCAATTATAGTTATTTATGAGTTTTAATTAGTTAACTAAATTAATTGAGTTAAAATCAGTTTAACTAGTTCTAACTGGGAGATAAGCTAGTGAGAGCTTGACTGAATTAAATATGATTTAATTCACAAGTAGTGATCGATCGGTTAACTTATAATTTTATATAAATAGTTGTTTCATGTCGTTTCTAAGGACGTCCGAGTTGAGACTAAGGTTCAAGGGATGATAACCATCAGTTGTATAATTAGAAAATTTTAGAGGTCAGTTATAGGGTCGTGAGGAAGCCTATGATACATTTCAAAATTAATTCCAAGGAATTTCCTATTTAATAGGGAGAAAAATCCTCCAAGAATGCATGAGAAAGGATGGTATAGCAGAGGCCAATAATTGGTTAAGTATTTGTACCAGCTAATTTCCACATGCCCATATGCCCCGTTCCTCGAATGGATATTCAGAACCTATCAAACCATGGATGCATCTACAAAATCATATGTTAGCTGCAGAATCATTGAAATTATGTAGCTAATGTAAATATTAAGATAAACAATAAAGAACATTGTCATTTATGAAATAGTAGATGATAAAGTAACTAATACGCCATAAGCCATGTGAAAAAATGCCCAAATTAAAGTTATTAAGGTCAAAAAGAGGATATTGCAATGAAAAAGGGTTGTAAAAAAGAAGAAATTTTGGGGTTCAACACATTCCCTCACACCCTAACATGTCTTGGAAATTCCTAGCATATAACCTTTTCACTCCCTCCTTAACACACTTGGAACTCACTAACACTCCCTATGACACACTGTTATCCATTCAATTCCATGAAATTTTAACTAGTTATCCCTTATCTTTCCATGGCACTCCCTAACACTCCTTGTCATGCATTGTCACACCCTAGCACCCGGCACATCTTGGCATCTCTGCCACTCTAGCATTCCTTGGAACTAACTAGAATATTTTTTCACTCCCTCCTTAGCAGACCTATAACTCACTAAATATCACTGTCACACACTCTTATTCATTCATTTCCATGGATTTGAAACTAGCCCTCCATTGTGTTTCCTTGGCACTCCATAACATTCCTTGGCATGCATTACAACAACCTAGAACCTGGGAGATCTTAGCATGTTTCTCTAGCCTCTAGCATGCCTTAGCACTACTTAGGATACCTTGTGACTCCCTCATTAACACACCTGGAACTCGCTGACATTTCCTGTCACAAAATCGCATCAATTCATTTGCATGAATTAATTTAACCTAGTGCTCCCTTGTGTTTCCCTGGCTCTCCCTAACACTTCCTAGCACATGTTTGTAGATCTTGGAACCTAGCACACCTTGGTCGCATGTCACCCTGTAACTCTAGCATGACTTAGTGCTACCTATCATATCATGTCACTCCCTCCTTGGCACACTTGGAACTTGATGGAACTCTCTGTCACACACTCTTATTCATTCATTTACATGAATTTTAACCTAGTTCTCCCATGTGTTTCCCTGACACTCCCTAACACTTCCTACCACATGTTAGCACACCTTGGAACCTAACACATATTGGATGCATGTCGCCCTAGCACTCTTTCATGACTTAGCACTGCTTAACATACCATGTTACTCCCTCCTTAACACACCTGGAAGTCGCTAACACTCCATTTCATACACTCTTATTCATTTATTTTCATGCATTTTGACCTAGTTCTCCCTTATTTTTCCCTTGCACTACCTAACACTCCTTAGCACGCATTGATACACCTTGGCACTTGGCAGATCTTGGTATTCTTCCTTAGCACTCTAGTATGCCATGGCACTACCTAACACACCTTTTCAATCCGTATTTAGTAGATTTGGAACTCATTGAAACTTCATTTCCATGCATTTGAAACTAGTCATCGCTTGTGTTTCCCTCACACTCCCTAGCATGTGTTCGTGCCACACTCTGGCACATAACACATATGTGAATGCCTTAGCACTTGGATTATCTTGGCATGCCTATCATGCCTTGGAACTTCCTAGCATTTTTTAGTACTTCCTAGCATTCCTTGACACAATTTGGTACTCCATAGATATCATGCCCTCATAGATAGCCTTAATTTCTTGTGACTTGGGAACCCAACTAAGTCATTGGAAAATAAAAGTTGTTCCAAACCCAAAGTCCCCCTTTCTCTAAAATGGCTTTGTCTAGCCCCTTATTGTATCTATAGGCTTTCCTCCTGCAAGTCCTATTCTTCATTCTCCTAACACACTTTATCCTTGAGACACCTGGAATTTGTTAACACTCCTTGGAAAACACTTATTCATTCATTTCCATGAATTTTTCCCTAGTTCTCCCTTCTGATATTCTGGCACTCCCTAACACTCCTCAACATGCATTGACATTTGCTGACATGTTTTAGCACACCTTTTCATATCTTTGCATGCCTTGACACTCATTAGCTATCATGCTCTCACAAATACCCTTACTTTTTTTGGGACTTGGAAACCCAACCAAGTCTTGCATCAGCTACAACAACTTAGCCAAGTTACAATTAATACAACTATATTGTCATGTGTTCACCTAAGAACTGACTATAACTCATATTAGGGTGCTCATGTCCAATTTATAGTTATCACATTGTCACTCCCGCCTTATCACACCTAGAACTTGATAAAAATCCCCGTCATACATTATTATTCATTAATTTGCATGCATTTGAGACTAGTGCCCCCTTGTGTTTCTATGGCACTCCTTAGTTATAGATGGTTGAGTATATCTATTTGTATTTGTTGACATAACGGTAATTTATTCCCAATCTATGCTGCTACATCCTTATTTGGGAATTTCTCTGTTTATCCATTAGTAACCTTTTCTGTTAATTCTAAATTTTCAATAAAGAAATCACATTACCAATCAATGATAATAATATATCAATAGAAACGTTTAAACCTATTAATTCTTTATTCTCATTATCTTATGCCAATAATTATTTTCATTAAAATTTCCCCATATTTCTTCATAACTCCCACTCTGTCTTATGGAACTGTATGGTCATGAAAGCGGGGGAATATGGATCACAAAAGATCTAGATGGGGAAACTTGTACCATGAAAGCTATGGATGGGGAAATATGGCAGATGAAATCTATGGTTGGGGACATTCATTTGGCTAACTTTTTTTTAACCAAGCGTAGTTAAAATTATCCACCTATAAAATCAAATTGATAAACAACAAAAACCGTAAAAGGATCATGAACTTGATGAAGAAAAGAAGGAAGTGGATCATATAAAAATCATGTTGCAAGAAGAAAACAATAGGGAAAGCACCTTGACAAGCCATCTCAAGGAAAATGAAAGTCCAAATAAATGGAACAAGAAAGATAAAGAACTTGGCAAGAAAATCAACTCCTTGAAGAGGGAACTTGAAGAAGCCAAAAGGATTAAGTAAGTCTCAAGAAGTCAAATGAAGAAGGAAGAAGAATATTGCATGAAACGAGAACATAATATTGTCACATTAAGAGCATAAGTGGACAAGGTGAATCAAACATTGAGGATCTTGCAAATCTTGGATGATATTATCAACTGTCAAAGGTCACCACTTATCAAGACAAGTATTGGATATGTTAGTGAGTCCTCATGTTGCAAGGATGAAAAATATGAAGATGAAGATAAGCCACATGTCAAAGGAGAAGAGAAGCCTCATGAAGTGAAGCCTCATACAAAAGAGAAGCCACATGTCAAATAATAAAATAAGCCTCCTGAAGAGAAGCCCGAATTCAAAGTTTTAAACAAGCCGACAGACACAGAAAGCTGGAGGACCAATGCCTTAAAAAGTCAAGATGATGCATTCAATACCCCAAATCATAGAATAGAATTCAGAAGTGGAGAGAAAAAAATCCTTAGATATTCTCAAGGATGAGACACCTTTAGGAGATTATTAGCCTAAACCCCCAGGAATGCAGGAAAATACCCCTAGATATGCAGGAAAATTATATGGTTATTTTATGCATGTTCTAACTATGTACATAAAGCTGGAGATTGTAGGGAATATACAAGAGTAATGATAAAGGATTTTATTAAAAACCTAGAGGCAGATTTTTTGGAAAACTAGATAGAGTCCCATCTACCTATGACAAAAAAAGTTACAACAAATTGTCTCTTTTGTTCAGACCAGGTATATAGTGCTACCTCTGGTAAAATTTTGGCCATTTTGCATGAGATTATAGAAGTAGTTTGAAGTGGACCTCGCAGACTCAAAAACGAAAGACATTCATCGAGAAAAAATACAAGACCAATAGGTTCTAACAAGGAAATTGGGTTTCAAAATGAATTTTTGCACAATTGGAAGACATTGTGTAGCAGGAGAGCATATTGTTAGGGGGAAGATGTGTAATGAAAGATATTATGCACAAAGAAAACTCATTGCTGGGGGGAGCTTGTGTAATTAGAGATATGATGTAGAAATAGATCACGTTGTTAGGGGGAACCATGTCAAATAAGGATATTGTAAATAAGAAGGACATGTCAGTCACCCTTTTCCATTGATGTCAAAGGGGAAGAGAAATTTCGAAAGAAACAAAGAGAAGAAGCATGAAGTAAATGGGAGCATATGAAACATGCCATGTTATGATTGACATGTTGAAATCAATGCCAAAGGGGGAGATTGCTGATTATATTTTCAATAATGTCAAAGTGGGTGCAGGATATCGTCATCAATTTCCTTGATATGTCGACATGCATGGTTAATATGATGCATTGATGAAACCCTATCTTTATTTTTTGGAGCCCTTGGAAGATTTACATACCACACACTTTACTTGTGCTTATTGATTTTTTTCGTCATGATTCTCTTAATGGGACCCATCCAGGTTGATATCCATCATCATGTTGATTCCATTGATATGTGGAGCACATCAGGGGCCCTCACATTTAGAGGGATATTCTTGATTAAATCTGAATCCACCTACTTTTGGTAAAAAACTCCAAAAAGGGTGATGATGTGGCAATGCATAATTGGATTGATTATGGATCATGTTTAGAGTGAAAGGGACCTTCATTCAAGGGTTAAATAAAATAATTTTAAGGGATTAACAATTCTTCTTACGATGGAGGGAAAAATATTTTTTAGATAAATAATCATGGTCAAACATCTTAAAATGAATTTGTTTCAAATGGTCCGAAATAGGAGGGATAATTTTGGCTCCAAAATATTTTGAAAATTTAAATTATTTTTGTGGCTTCCCTCCAAAACATTGAAGTTGGCCTCCCTCCTAGAGTATTCTTGAAAAATATAAAAGGTGATCAATTTCTCCTCAATTGGTAAGCAATTGTGAAACTGCAGAAATTTGGTGATAGAATTTCAACTGCTCAAGAAATTTAATCTAAAATGAAGAGATTTAATCTAAAATTTAAAACAACATGCACAAACATGCATCAATTAAATACATAATAGCACAAATTTTTCCAGGGGAACCAACTGGTATAAACCCCTTAAGGATTATTTGCATTAATAAGTTGAATAAATAATCTATTTCAATTGCATGCTTGCTTTGAGCATAACCTACAAATGAATAACTGTTTTCTCTATTGAGTGAGAACCTCTGACCCAGAATTGTTCAATTTCTTCTCCCACCCAAGCTCCTATTTCCTTGCGCAATTCCTGAGGAAATTGGACCCCGTTCTTTAGGAATTTTCTCCAAAATTATTGCACAATTACCAAGGATTTACCATTGATTGCATCTAACACCTATACACTCAAAACTAGTTTACAACTGATGTTACACTGCCTTGGAATATTCACCACAGCTGAGAAATCTGAATTCCTTGCATGCATGAGCTATTTTTTGTTGATTGATCAGTTAAATGGATGATCTATGAGTTATACTGTTGTCCCATTCCACAAATGACCTTCAACTAGTTCTATTAACTGTTAGAACTAGTTTAACTAAGTATAACTGAAAATTACCGAACTAGATTTATATAAATTAGTAATCAACACAAGCAAATTAAACTCCAATCCCACTGAATTGAATTTAGAGATCTAATTGAGTGACAAGAGCCATGTCACATAATTTAATTTCCTTTACATTGTATGTTGATGTGGAAATTTCAAATTTTCTCAACTTGACTAGGGATAAGGTCAAATTGAGCCTTTCTTGCTACACTTCTCAACATAAACACCTAATATTTTGATCTTGTTTCGGTGGCCTTATGAAGTATTGATGATTTTTAGGAGGTCAAAATTCTTTGGAACTTTATTTTGAGTTTATGGTTTCTTTTGGATTAGTTATTCTCTATTTGTCACAAATATGCGAATGGATGCTAAATCATATGGTTCCTTTCTAGTCCATGCCTGAGATATGCTTATGAAAAAAGAGTTTGGAGTTCTTGAGTACTTGCATAGAACCTGTGTCCTAGAAAGGAGGAATTTTATTGCATGAATCTAAGGCAAGATACATTTGTGACCTAGAATTGGAAGAGTTTTTGGATTTTCTAGGCTTTGTAGGCTTATTGTTTATTGGTTCTAAGATTTTTTGGGGTTTTAATATAGAGACTAAATGGTCAAGTCCAAATGCTTTTTGGAAGTAGTCACCACCTTCTCCTCCTACAAATTTGAGCCCTCGTTAAGGTTAAATATTTGAGCAACTTGTGGACAAATTTGAGATGAGGATATGTTAAGGATTTTAATTTATTTGTTTATTTTAAAATGCATTTCACTAGTATATGAACCAATGTGGCCATTAAACTATCTTATTTTCTAAGGTCGTAATAGAGATCACTTATTCCCAGAACTTGTGCAGACCCTAAGACACAAGTTTTTCCTTACACATTGACTAAAATGAAAACATGTTTCAATAACTAATATGAAGCATGTATCGAGCCCGAGTTGCTAGCCTGAGCCCGCGCTTTGCCTGCAGTGCCATAGCTATTGATTGCTATATTCTACTCAAGCATGGCCCCTCTGGAGTCCTCCTTGGAGGTGGCCACTTCTCTGAATTAGGCGCAGGCATTTTCTACCCTGATCAACTCTTTGGCTCCTCCTCGCCCTAGGCCAGCGATCTCCAAATTTGTGAAAAATGTCGATGGAATCCACGAGGTAGCCCTTCCACCTTTTATCTTGTGCAATTTTCTCCCTTTCTCTTGCCGAGAAGGGCAACATTGGTCAATTTACTGGACTTTGGCCCTCGCTAAAGACTATGCAAAAATGGGTCGAGTGCAACTGGTCAGACAAAATCAATGGAAAAATATCCATTCTGTAGGTTTTAACCCTGAACAGAAATTATCTACACACTAATATAATAACAAAAAATAAACAATAGCGAGAGCATAAAACATAAAACAGATAAACATAGAGATTTTCCCTTGGATCCAAAATCAGGATGACCAGCTTGATTTTTCATTATATTCCTTTTAGTGTTACAACACATATATATACATGCTGAAGCATACATAAACCCCAATCCATTAACCCTGAATTAGAACATAACTGTAGTTCCCTTAACCAAATCTAAAAAATACCAGGGGACGAAAACCATCGTACCCCAAAACCATGTGCAAAATCATGCACAAAACATGGGTGGGTCCGCCTATGAGTGGGTCCGCACACACAAAAAAATAATTTCCGGGGCGCTACCCCGGACCGGGACAGGGGTGCTGCCGCCCCCCCTACTGCACCTGGCGTAACGTATAGTGCATGGGGCTAGTCGTGGAAAGAATATAACACATACCCAAAATTCTCCCACTTGTTGTTTTTTTCCCACAGGGGGCCACAGGAGAGCTTAGTCATTGGGCCAATTCTTCAACACCCATTGTTTCTCTACACCAAGAGAACTTCTGAGTGCTCACAGACTTCGTCAATGCATCTGCAACATTATTCAAAGTGTCCACCTTTACCAGCAACACCCTTTTAGCCTCAACCATATCTATAACAAAGTGATATTGAACATCAATGTGCTTTGTATTTGAATGATAAGCAGGGTTCTTAGCCAAGAAAATTGCACTTTGGCTATCACATTCCATCCTTATAGCTTGTTGTACCAACCCCATACTTGAACACAATCTCTACAACCAAACTGCTTCCTTTCTTGCATAAGTAGCTGCTATGTATTCTGCCTTTGTAGTTGAAAGCGCCACTATAGACTATCTTTTACTCATCCAACTGACTGCACCTCCAAATATGCTAAACACATACCCACTTTTAGATCTTCTTTGGTCCAGATCTCCAGCCCAGTCTGCATCAACAAAACCATGAATGTCCAACATTCTTTCCAATGCGATCATTCCCTGGTAGCCTGAGCCATAATCACTAGTGCCACGTAAATATCAGCTTCCTTCCCCTTCTTTGTCCAATTCTCCTTCCCTGGGTTTGACATAAACCTGCTCAGTACTCCCACTGCATGTGCAATGTCTGGTCTAGTACAGACCATTGCATACATCACGCTACCCACTGCAATTGCATATGGAACACAAGACATATCCTCCTCTTCTTCTTGTGCCTTGGGACATTGTTCAGCAGACAGCTTTACACCTACAGGAATAGGACATTCATTGGTTTACTATCCTGCATATTGAACCTCTGTAATATAGTCTTGACATACTTCCTCTAGTTTAACTAGAGCTTCCTCTTTGCCCGATCTCTCTTAATTTCCATGCCCAAAATATAGTTTGCGGCTTCACCAAGATCCTTCATGTCAAATTTGGAGAACGAGTTGGGTCTTTAAATCTTGGATAATTTCTTTGTCATTTCCAATCAACAACATGTCATCCACATACAAGACCAAATAAATAACATGGTCACCAATTAATTTAAAATAAACACAGTGATCCTGCTTGCTTCTGGTGAAGCCAAGTCCCTGTATATATGTATCAAATTTCTGATACCACATCCTTGGTGACGTTTTAACCCATACAGAGACTTCTTCAACCTGCATACTAGTTATTTCTTACCCTTCACCATAAAGCCTTCAAGTTGCCTCATGTAGATCTCCTCTTCTAGATCCTCGTGAAGAAACGTTGTCTTCACATCCATCTGTTCTATCTCAAAATCAAATGCAGCAACAACAGATAAAAGTAATCTAATAGAAGTAACATTGGCAACAGGAGAAAAAATATCACCAAAATCAATTCCGGCACTCAGAGATAACCTTTGCTTACATCCCAGGAGCTGTATTTCTCCACCTTGCCTTCTACATTCATCTTCTTCTTAAACACCCATTTTCTCCCGATGGGCTTCCTTCCAGCCGGCAACTCCACCAAATCCCATGCCTCATTTTTATGCAAGGATGCCATTTCATCAACCATGGCCTCCTTCCAGAGTTTTCCATCCTCTGAATCTACTGCCTCCTTGAAAATTCTGGGATCATCATCGGTTATCGTTAAAGAAAAACTTGAACAGAAAGCAGATGGAATATACCTTTCTGGTTGCCTTCTTTCCCGAACTGATCTTCTCACAGCTGGAGTTTGTGGCTCTTCCTCTTCTGAGTCTTCTTCTATTGTAGAGTCTGATTCATCCTCCTTTAGCTCAAACTCTATCTTCTCGGGTTCTTTTGGTAGGAATTCATGTGTAACAACATCTTTGACCTCTCTAAACACGACATCTCGGCTGTACACAACCTTCCTTGTTTCTGGGTTCCAAAGCTTGTAACCCTTTAAACCATCCTTATACCCAATAAAGATGCACCTTTCAGATTTATTATCCAACTTGGTCCTTTTATCCTTTGGAACATGTACATATTCATCACATACAAATACCCTTAGATGTAAAAGAGAGGGTTTATTACTAGTCCATACCTCATGTGGAGTCTTATCCTCCAACATTGATGAAGGTGATCTGTTAACTAAGTAACATGTAGTCTCCACTGCCTCTGCCCATAATTCTTGTCCTAATCCAGTACCACTGAGCATGCTTCTTGCCTTTTCCATCAGCACTCTATTCATTCTTTCTGCAACTCCGTTTTGCTGAGGTGTGTATGGATTAGTCTTCTGTCATGCTATACCACACTTCTTACAAAACTCTTCAAATTCCTTCTTGCAGAACTCCCCACCATTATCTGTCCTTAATGCCTTTATCTTCTTCTCTGTCTGGTTTTCCACCAGAGCCTTAAATTATTTAAATTTGTCAAAGACTTCAGATTTATTCCTCAAGAAATATATCCATGTATTCCTTGAGAAGTCACATATGAATGAAACATAGTACACAGACTTTCCCAGTGATGGAACTGACACAGGTCCAAACACATCTCTGTGCACAAGCTCTAATATCTTGTTCGCCCTCTTAGCACCAGAAGGAAAACTCACCTGATTCTACTTCCCATATAAAAAATGTTCACATAAATCGAAATCCAGAGAGAAATTAGACATACCTTCTACCATACCATTTCTATGCAATATTCGAAGGCCCTTCTCTCCAATATGTCCAAGCCTTTGATACCATAGCATGGTATTTTCTCCAAAGACACCTAGGCTTTTCACTCCTCTTTCAGGAACCACAGAAATGTTACACCCATCAATAAAAGTGCTACCTTGTAGCTTTTACAGAGTTCTAATCTGAACTCCCCGCATTAATACCAGTGCTCCCCGAACCATCTTGCAGGCATATTTCTCGAACACTATTTTTACACCTGCATCATCCATCTTGCTTACAGAAATCAGATTTCTGGCCAATGCAGGAATATGTAGAACACCAGGAAGTGTTCTGATCCTTCCACATTGTAGCTTCAGCTGGACCTTTCCACGTCCGACGATTCTAGCCTTCCTATCATCCCCTAGGAAAACATCGCCACCATCATACTTCTCATACTCGCAGAACCACTCACTATGGGGAGTGAAGTGAAAGGATGCAACTGAGTCAATTAACCATGACTCATGATCTACATGTGTATTTAAAGAAGAAGCCAAATACACATCCCCACCTTCATCCAAGGTGGGTTTTTCCTCTGCAGAAGGAGCATCATCAGATCCCTTTCCTTTCTCAAGAGCTTTAGATCTACACTCCTTTTTGTAGTGCCCTTCCTTTCCGCATTTCCAACATACCTTTAAAAAAAATTTAGGAGATTTAGATCTCCCTCTAGATTTAGATCTCCCACTCAAAAAATTATTCTTGTTTCTGTTTTGGGACCTTCCTCGTACAGATAAGGCATCTCCATTCTGGCCCTCCATATTTCTCCATCTCATTTCCTCCGAAAACAAGGCTGAGACAATGTCATCAAAATTCAAGGTAGTTGTATTGTTACCTATTGCAATAACTAGACTGTCCCACGAGTCTGGTAAAGAACACAACAAACTGATGCACTTATCTTCATCTGAGATTTTAATATCAACAGATGACAGCTAACTTACCACAGTATTGAAGGCGTTCATATGCTCTGTCACTGAGTCTCCATCCTTCATCCTCAGGTTATACAGATTTTTCCGCAGGAACAACTTATTCACCAGAGACTTAGATTGGTACAAAGTCCCAAGTTTTTCCCACAAATTCTTCGTTGTAGCTTCCCCAGATACATTCAATAATACTGAATCTGAGACACACAACCGTATTGTGCTCTTAGCCTTTCGATCCAGTTTCTTCCAGTCTTCATCTGACATTGCCGTTGGTTTAGTACCTGGATCTACCATGATCCACTGATCTTTATCCACTAGCAGATCCTCCATCTTGAGCTTCCACAACTCAAAACTCTGACCATTAAATTTATCTATCTCTATCTTTCTTCCGCTTGCCATCTTCTTTCACCGCAAGAATCGAGCCCACAGATCTCCCACTAAATAGGGTTTACCTCAAGCCCAAGCAAAAAATCCTCAGTAGCAAAGGCGTCCCCTTGAAGCTGAAACAGCTCTGATACCAAATGTAGGTTTTAACCCTGAACATAAATTATCTACACATGAATATTATAACAGAAAATAAACAATAGCGAGAGCATAAAACATAAAACAGATAAACACAGATATTTTCCCCTGGATCCCAAATCGGGATGACCAGCTTTATTTTTCATTATATTGCTTTTAGTGTTACAACACATATATATACATGCCAAAGCATACATAAACCCCAATCCATTAACCCTGGATTAGAACATAATAGTAGTTCCCTTAACCAGATCTACAAAATACCATGGGCTGAAAACCATGTGCAAACTCATGCACAAAACATGGGTGGGTCTGCCTATGAGTGGGTTTGCACACCAATTTTTTTTTTTTTGCTGGGGCGCTGCCATGGACCCCGACAGGGGGGGCCCTGTGACCCCCCTACTGCACCCAGCGCAACGTACAAATCGTGGGGCTAGTCATGGAAAGAATATAACACATTTTTTTATGTAGCAGAGGCTATTTCACCTTCCATTTCAAGACGAAAGAAGATAAAGATCTGATCTTTAGGAATGGACCTTATTTTATGGACACCAAGGCCTATACCTTAACAAATGGAGACCATATTTTGATCTAGAATTAGATGTACCAAATGATGTTCCTGTCTGGGTGTGCCTTCCTCACCTTCCCTTGCACTGCTGGGGTGATGACTCTGTTTGAGCCATTGGAAACGCAGTAGGAAAATTCATGGATCGAAGCGAGCCGAAGGATAATATGCAAGCCTATGCCAGGATCTGTGTCGAGGTGGATCTAGGCAAAGGTCTCCTCGAGCCAATCAAGATAAAAGTTGATGAATCGACGCATATCCAACAACTCAACTATGAGCAGGTCCCATTTAAATGCAAGGTATGTCACAAATATGGCCACTTTGCAAATCGTTGTTCAAAAATTATTGATATTTAAAACCCGGAGACTGAGTCGCAATGGGAAAATTTCAAGAAAAATAAGACCACCTCTAATCCCAAGAGTAACACCCCTTCAGCACCCCCTCCTAAATCTCACCCACCCCCCTCATCTTCTCTCAAGATCCCATAATCCTCTCAACAAGCTGCTGCATCCCCCACTCCACCCTCCAATTCTTCGCTAGATCTCTCCAATCCCCTCTCCTCTATTTTCCCTCTAGATGAGGACCCTCCCCCCTTCTTTCCAGTCCCTCCCATCCTACCTCTCCCCACCTTTACCCCACCATCCCTGATCCTCCTTCCTCCTCCTCTGACCCTTCTTAAGTCTGAATCACAAGAAACTCTATGAAGGAGCATGGTGCAACGCTGGAAAACACTAAAAAACATGGACTTGGAAGAAAATCTTCAAATAAGCACCATGATGAAAATTCTCAAAAGGACATAGCACTTGGAACTCAGAACCCCATTGAAACGTATATATTGGGGCATAATATCAAATATATAGGGAAAAAGGACCATGGAGGGAAGGCAGCTCTTCGATCTGCTTTTATGTAATGATGAAAGTCCTCTCATGGAACTGTAGCGGCCTAGGGAACCCCTCCAAAATACTTGTCCTAAGAGACTTAATAAATCAAGAAAATTCGGATATTATTCTCCTATAGGAAACCAAGCAGGGAGATATTTAAATGAAAACAATAATGGGAAAAATGAAGCACTACGAAGGTACCCAAATTGAGTCAAGGGGAGCCTCAGGTGGGCTGGCCACCCTTTGGAGCTACAACACTTGGAAACACAAAACCAATACAGCAACCCAAAACTGGATCAAAGTGGTACTTGAAAGCACTAAATACCAAAAATAAATTACTGTTTACAATTTATATGGTCCCAATTATTGTAGGGACAAAGAACTCTATTGGCATTCTCTTAAAGAAGACATAGATAATGAAGATAGTAGAAACACTATTATGGAAGGAGATTTTAACTTAATCCTACATGCAAACAAGAAAATGGGAATCTGTTTTTATCTGAATCCTTCTCGAGATTAGCTAGAAGTCATGATGCAAGACCATGAGCTGGTTGATATCACTCCAAAAAACTGCAAATATACTTGGAGTAACAGAAGAATTGGTAGAGGGAATATCATGGAGAGGCTTGACAGAATTCTTGTTGCTGTCATACTCCTTTCATATTACTCCATCGATTCTGCCAACGGTCTCTCCTTTTCTGCCTCTGACCACTACCCCATCACCCTCACTTTTGGTGATCATCGCTCTCTCGGTCCCATACCCTTCAAATACAGTCCTCTTTGGAACGATATCTTGGAAGGAAGGCAGTTGATTCGCAATAATTGGATGCAGCATATTGAGGGATATCCTTCCTTCATCTGGGAAACCAAGTTAAGAAAAACAAAACTGGCCTTGAAGGAATGTGCCAAAATTCATTACAAGGAACCGAAAAGGATGAAGCTTTAAATCAAAACAAAGTTGGATGCTGTCCATAGCTGTATCGACCTACGTGGCCTTAATCAAGAATGCTCTGACTAGGAAAAATATCTATACTGGCAGCTATTTAGACACAATAGAAAATAATATGAGAAGTGGAGAGTCAAATCCAAAAATCTGTGGCTTCAAGAAGGTGATAAGAATACTTCCTTTTTTCACAAACAAGACACTGTTCGAAAAACCAGGAATGATATTTCCTCCATCATTGATGTAGAAGGTAAAATTTAAATAGATCAAGAGTTAATTAAAGCTGCCACCACCATGCAATACAAAGGTCTTCTTACATAAAAAAAAATGTCTAAAGATTACCCAGATCTATTACAATATCTTCCATCCATGATTACAGAGGAGATGAACAGTGCATTCAACAAAGAGATTGATGAAGAAGAAGTCCAACAAGAAATTTGGACCTTGCACCTAGAAAAATCACCTAGGTGAGATGGGTTCTCTATCAGTTTTTTCAGGAATTACTGGGATCTTATAAAAAAGTATCTAGTCGAAATGATACAATAGACTCAAAGGAAGAAGAAAATTGGGGGCTACACCAATTCCACCTTCCTCTCCCTTATCCCCAAAGAAAACCATCCCTCCTCCTTCTCTAAATTTAGACCCATCTCCCTCTGCAACTCCTCCTACATACTCATCACTAAAATCCTTGTCATGCACCTCAAACCCCACCTGCACATCCTCATCTCGGAAAATCAAGGAGGCTTCATCTCCCAAAGGAAAATCACTAACTCTATCCTCCTTGTACAAGAAGCTATCCACTCAAGCATTTCTCACAAAGAAAAATGTTTTATCCTCAAGCTCGATCTTGCCAATGCCTTCGACAGGGTCGGGCACTCATTCCTCTCTGTTGTGCTCAAGAAAATGGGCTTTGACCCAAATTTCCTTTCCCTTGTTAACTCTTGCATTTCTGGCCCTTGGATCTTTCCCCTTGTCAATGGCAGACTAGCACCCTCCTTTCAATCTTCCTGAGGTCTTAGACAAAGATGCCCTCTTTCACCCTACCTTTTTATCCTCATGGTGGAATCCTTCAGTAGGGCTTTGGATCATATGAGGCAAGCTGGCCTCATCACGGGCATCAAATTTGGCAACGGTATAAAAAATATGAATCATTCTCAATTTGTTAATGACACTCTTATGATGGGAGGATCATCCAGCATAATTTCTCAGCGATTTAAAACCATCCTGGAAAAATTCATGCTCTACTCCGGAGGCTTGATCAATTTCCAAAAAAGCTGCATTTATGGTTGGAATGCCACCAACCAAACCATTCACAGCATTGCTAATATATTTGGAGTCCCCTGCAATTTGAATTGGGACCACTTCACTTACTTGGGCATGCCTGTTACTGATGGCCCTTTAAAGACAGAAGTATGGAACATCACCATAGACAAAATGAAGAGAAAAGTGCAACAATGGGGCTCCTCATGGCTAAATCTTGTAGGGCACATTGTCCTCCTCAAATATGGTCTCTCATCTCTACCCTTGTATCAATTCACCCTCCTTCAAGCACCTGCTAGAATCCATAACAAATTCGAAGCTATCCTTAGGCACTTTCTTTTGCAGGGAGGAAAAAATGAGAAGAAAAAATAAAATCTTGTCAAGTGGAGACAAGTAATCCAATATCATGAACATGGAGGGATTGGATTTCACTCTCCCAAAATTTTGAACAGTGCTTTTGGAGGGAAGATTATATGGAGATTAATCAGTGGGAAACATGCATGGTCAAAAAGGGTCTTGGAGGTTCAGTACCTTAACTCTCCCCGGCAACATCTTCTAGACCATGACATCCGTAATAGACCTTGCTCTAAAATATGGGCCCTTTGCAAGAAATCCACTCCTAGCCTAGAATCTCTCTAAAGTTCCCATGGGGGGTAACTATATAAATATTGGGAAAGACAGAATTATGGGGAAAAATCCCATCTTGGACAAAACTGGTACTCAGTGCAACCTCTCTCATTTCACTAATCTGGGCCTTAGCCTCTTAAGCCATTTTTCTAAATGGGATGACCATTCCCAAAGTTGGGTTGGTTGGCACTTTCCCAAATTCCCTTCTCATTTGGAAGCTGATCTTTGCATCCTTCAAAACTCTACCTCCATTGCACCGCACCCTTTTTTATAAAAGTGCATGCAGATAGATTTGTGTTTGCTGGATGCCCTTTGGCTCAAAATATTCCATTACAGCGAGCCTATAATCAACTATCTTGGTGATTATTAGCACAGCATTTGGCCCACTGGTAAGTGATATGGGTATCACACAGCTATCTACCTGAGGAATTAAGATATTCATGCATGGTCGCTCCAAAGGAAAATGTCTAAGAAAAGGTGTGCTGGGTCCCTCATTGTGGCTCATTCTGCCTGCTTTGCCGAAGAGTGCGTTCATCTCCATCTCACGTGTGCCGCTTGCCGCTCATTTGCTTTGGATTGAGACTAATCCCCTCCTTTATTAGCATCTCCTTTGGGAGGCAGTAGGCACCATGCAGCGTGGTGGCATCTGCCAAACTCGAGAGAGAACTCCTTCCCCATGAGAGCGAAAGAGCAGCTGTGCGCAGAAGGGTCGCCACTCCACATGTGTATGCTCTGTGTGTGTTCATCTCGTTCACTAGAAACAGGAAGATGTGTCAGTGAAAGCAGGGGCTTCTCAGGACAGAGCATGCAGCAAATCGTGAATACCTTACCTTAAACCAACTGTCTCTCCAAATATGCAGCAAGAAAAATTGAGTCTTATGATGAACTTACATGGAGGAAAGGACGTTTACTGGGAAATGATGGGACCAAACATTGACAATAACTTCAAGCCCCTTATTAAATAAGACCTCTCAAAAGACAGACGAAGACTAAGACTTACCAAAGATAGCTCCACTAAATGGATGAATAGTTCACAGCAGACATGCTCTCTGTGGTGGACACAGAGCCAAATGAATAGCACTGCCTGTGGCTGGAGGCTACTGCATGAAATGATGGTGAGCACTCTCACATCATTTAAAATGTCTTGGCACCTCTCCAACAACGTGAGACATGAGCCTTTGCCCTCCTCCAAGGCTTATATCATAAAGAGCTCAATTTCCTAACACGATGGTCTTTTGGTGATTCTTCCATCATCATCGTATGATGAACTGACGAAGCACGATAAAAAACACTGTCTCAGCACTACAAATGGTGCGATGTCTAGCACTCTCAAAAGGTATGGAAGGAACAACCTTTCATCACTGCACACTTCAGAGAAACTAAAAGGATGTTGATCAGACCTCGCAAAGTAGAGCGTGCTAGTCTGGAAGTAATGTCATCCTTTGCAATACTGCTCACACATTACTGCCTCTTCCATGGTGCTCATTGCAGGAAAATATTAGCACTTTATTCGAAACGCTCCCGCATGGTCTCATTTTGGCCGGGCGTCAAGCCATACGTACCCTCCATTCGCTTCCCGGGCCTGCATCTCCTTTGGGTCTCCCAGCTATGCTTCATCCTTCGCGACACGCTCCTGTTGTTCACCCGATCACATCCTCATGCATTCCCTTGCTTGGGTGGTGTGTCGGATGTCTCAGCGATCTCTCTCTAGTCGTGCCTGGGTTTCCCTTCCTCTCTCTGGTGTCTCCGTCCCGTGTTTCACCTCTCCTCTCTGTCACCGGCGCTCTCCCTGCCTCTCTTGCCTCGGCACACTCATTACTGTGGGCTTTGTTCTTTTCGACCTCTTCGGCTCCCTGTCACTCTGACCCGTGTCTCTCCTTATGTTTGCTCCTTCACCTTCAAGATGCCAGCTCATAGCAAATATTTCGCTAATCGCTGCGGATGCCGCAGGCATGGTGAGCGACCGGGGCTCATTAAAAAAATTCTCGAATGAAGCCGCAATGTAGTGAAGATCACACAGAACCAAAAAATCGTGAGGTAGATGTAAATGCTTATCTCTCCACGCAGTTGCTTTCTCTTGAAATCGCACTTTGGGCACTACTCCAGTTGGTGCACTCCTGTCAAAGAATGACTCCAAACATCACGTGCGTCTCTGAGAGGCAGCTCCTCGCTCTGGTTTCAGCAATGTGCAGTAATGCTGGCAATGAGGAAAACATGCGCCTCAACAAGGTGCTATATTCAGCGTGATTGATCTCCTATTCTATCAGTGAAATAAGCATGCATTTTAAGTTTGTGTCTATATTAGGTTTGTTTATGGATCTGTGTACATCGTCACATTAGGTTATTACATGGTAAAGACAAAGAAAGATGTAAAAGCATTTTCTGTGTAGTCCTTCTCTGTTGCAGCCTCAAGAACTCTAGCTTGTGTAAAAAGTATCTTCTCTTCTCTTTTTCGGAACACAAATAGCACTGATGGCTCTGTTACAAAAAAATCATGATGACATCTATCAATCTTAATATGAGGCATGTCTCTCTGTGGAAAGAGAAATTTTTTTGAAACCAACTTCAACATAGATGTGGACTGCGAGGCATATACGCATTCATACTGAGACTCGATGAAACTAGGATCTCATGGTGTATTGACATAGGTAGTTTTCGCTCCAAGTTGTTAGTGTCACCTCCTTCACCAATATTCTCCCACTCTTGTGAATTGGATTACAAAGGAAAATAGAAATATTGAGCATTTGGATATGGTGGAGGGTTTGTCTAAATCCTAAATTATGGCATTACTACACTGGGCCGATGTAGACTCTTGCATGTTCACTATGACCTTTTGTGAAGTGTCTAAGACATCCATCTGCTATCTAGATCCTAAAGTGAGTTTCTTGTGGATCATTTGCAAGGGAACCTCAAATTACGACAAATCTCTCCTGACAGTTCCAAATCCGACATACCTTTGGGATCATGTTGCGTACTCATGGTAGAGAGTTTTTCACGTCACACTCAAAGATAAATGCTATGTTATACGCCTATGGCATTAGGGTATTTTAGCACTTTTCGTGCGTTAACGCAAATTTCTGTATTCGTTACATTAATATCAACTTGAGATATAGAAAGTATTTATCTAAAGGCATTATGACTGTGGGCAGATAGCTCATCTTTCGAAAGCAAAACCTTGCTGAAGAAATCATAGGACTCTAAAGGAACCCTTAATTATTGGCCCTTAACTTACGGAACAGCCTTGAGTTTGATTTCGCATCATGATGCTGGTAAAGGTCTCTGACGTGACAAATATGAGGTCCGTTTATTTAGTTGAAAGGCATGGATTGGGTCATTTACCTTGATATACATATGGTGAGTGGTTTAACAATATCAAATGAGTTACAAAACCTGCACATCTCCAAGGCACTCATTACGCTTTGCACGAAAGCCGAAGATTTGAGATCTTCGTCCTATTCACATTACTGTGGTAGAAACTACTGATCACGCTCACATGTGATTCTTAGGTCGGAGATACTTATTATGGAGAGGAACTCATGTGGTTGAGGATCCATTACAATTTCTATGCCCTAGACAATTATTTCATTCAAGAAAGTAAAGATTGGTTGCAATCTCCTAAAGAGCAAATGAGCTGAAACCTTAAAGCAATGGTAAAAGACTATATCTTATGTTTAGCCTTTTGATCACGAGAGATATTCCTACCTATTTGTACAATCATTGAAATATGTTGTGGTTGGTAGCGATAGACATCGAGCATATCTTTGTAGAAAATAATCAACAGTGAAGTATTTATATCGTGCTAGTTGAAGCACCTTCAAAGCATCACTACAGCAATGTCATAGAGGGTTGAGGGTGATGATGCATGAGACCTAATGTTTGCGCAGTGAAAAGGGGAGTTGGCCTATTGATCAAAAGAGAGTATTGAGAATAGAAATAAGATAAGAGTTATTGACAATAGCATTGAGTTATATCTCAGGTGACCAGACAAATTTTCGATAACGAGGTGAGTCACGTAGTAGAGGATCTTGTGATTGTCATGTCTGATGGTGATACAGCTTGGTCTCGATACATGAGTTGTGTATCCGTATTTGCATTTCCTGTTTTGCAAAAGGTGTTTGAAAAATGATCTATGACAGGTGACAACAGCTTATAAATATATGGTGTGGAATAGCTCTCTATAAATTTGAGGAAACTGCAAGGTCTGAATCATCTATGACTAAAGTGAACAGTATGTTTAATAGAAACATCAAACGATTAATTAAATATGTTGCAGCCAAAGGATTTTGAGTTAGTAGAGTGGTATTAGAAAAAAAAAATAAACAATTAAAAATTTTAACATGTGTAAAATGGTCATCATATACATGGGTGAAAGGAGGAGATTACAAAATAGTAACAACATTAGGTGTGGTGGGGTAGGTATGAGCAGCAGTGGAAATTTAAAATGGCGTTAGCAGCAGTAGAAAGTTGAAGAAGATTAATAGGCGGGATAATTGAAGGCTGTACCAAGGAGACTGGAAGAGTTGCAAATGTTTGCAAGGTCCTTCTGCAGAATGTTGTACTTCCATATTTTCTTTCTGTTACTGTGTCTTTGAATATTTAGTTCTTTAATTATACAACATCTATTAGTGAAGATAGTTCCTTGATTGTAATTGGTGTCTGTAGGATATTTCTGGGGTCTAGGTATATCTTTTTCTCAGTTTGTATGTAATGGTATATCCATGGGATATTACTGTTGAATCTAGATGAATGGTGGTTTCCACATGTGTCACCTATGGTGCAGTATCATGTCCCTCACCATTAGGCTCACTTATGTTCTCCCTCATAATGAATATCATGTACATGGGTGGACATTCTCACCAAACCTTTGCTAATTTACAAAGGATACCGTCTGCCCTCTCTTTTTGACAAAGAGTGAGATATATTTAATAATAAATGGTAGGACTTTTAATGTGAATCCTACTATACACACAAGCAGTAGTGTCTGTTGGGACTTTCTATATTGTTCCTATCTATGAATACGTGGGGTCCGTGCTATCAATAGCTATATATTAAATAAAATGGACAAGGTGGTTAGTGTATATGAATATTCAAAGGAGATTATAAAATTCTTTGCTAACTATATGTTTTTCTTCTATAAATAAATAAAATTTTTTGTTTATATATCTGTCATATTTTATAAATAATAATAATAATAATAATAAAAACAAAATAAAAATAAATTATAACTCTCTCCCTGTGTTTGAAACACACCCTCCTCACTGCCCGCTGTCCGCGCTCTTTCTCGACACCGACGCTCCATGCCCGCCATCACTGTCCCTATAAATAACCTGTCTCTTGCTCCCCGCGCGCGGCCCGCCCCCTGCCTGCGTGGTGTTCCCTCGCTCCCCCTACCCCGGTGGCTGGCCACGCACAGTACGGGCTTCTCCCGGCTGTCTGCTTCTCTGCCTGCCCGGCCTCCCCCGCTCCCCGCGCGGGCCGTCGACACCCCCCGCCCGGCCCGCTCACACCGTCGCTCACCGTCCCCCATACATCGTGTATCCACGCACGCCTAACCTCCCCATCCGGCCCTCTCGTCCCTCCGCCTCCGTCCCTGTCTGACCCCTCTCGACCCTGCACTCCCTATCGTCCGTACCACACTCACGGTCCTTCCCCGCCCCCCTCTCTCTGTGGCCCTCCTTCTTCTGTCTGTCTGCCTGTCTGTGGTGCAGTGCAACACCCCCTGCGCACGCAAGACACACTCTCCCCGCCACGCCTTCTCGCGCAGCACACACACAGCACGCAGGCTCCTCGGCAGACACGCCCTCAGCACTTAAAGACACCTCACCCCCTCAGCGCTCTCCCCGCAGCACAGCGCCACCTCACCTCCCACAATTTTAGGTGTGCTTCAGAAAATCCTTTTAAAACAATTTACCTTTCTGTGGTTTAAATACATACCCCCACACACAATTAATTCCCTCCTTTCATTTTAATTAATGAGCATTAATTAAAAAACGACAGAAGGAGAGAAAGAGTAAAGAAAGATAGAAAATAGACAACATAGAAAGGAAACTAGCTGTAGATAAATACCCTGAAGAAAGAAGTGAAATTTGCATTCGTTGTGATTTGGAAGAGGCGATTTACTGAGAGAAAGGTTGAACAATGTATGAAGACAAGTTTGTATCATTTTAAAAATAGCTCCTTGAAGAGAAAAAATCGAGTTTGCCTATAAAGAGCTTCTTGCACGATGTTTTCGGATGCATATATTACAGAAAATATTTTTGTGAA
Organism: Pinus albicaulis; assembly: GCA_034641835.2. Taxonomy (NCBI): domain Eukaryota; kingdom Viridiplantae; phylum Streptophyta; class Pinopsida; order Pinales; family Pinaceae; genus Pinus; species Pinus albicaulis. The sequence goes on along the minus strand of JAXQQM020060896.1, from coordinate 194,969 downwards.
GAGATATTGTGGTGTGTTGAAATTAGGTGAAATGTTACTTCTTCTTCACCAAGGTCTGATGGTCGATTTAGTGAGTCAATGTGCTTCGATTGTGTTGATTATGATCATTATTTGCTTCTTTGCAGTTGAGCAGATTAGAATCTACCTGTATAGGGTCTCCTCTGCAGTTTGAGGAGAAGGTGCCTTTCGTACGATCTTTACTTGAGTTGAAGTTCTTTGAAAGTCCATTTGTATTTGTTTGAAAAGAAGGAATTGAATCACGTTCGTTTAAATGGGTGCATTTGTCGATGAGTAAACCCGCTTTATTACCTTTTGGTATTAAGTTGTTTAGAAAAATGGCTCAAAATCAATGAGGCGTGAAGGTGTTATTTGAGATAACCTCATTCATTCCAATGTTGATGATATGATCAAAATGAGCAATAATTCTCTTTGTAATATTCAAATTTGTTTGCAAGATGCAACGAAAAGATTGAGTTTTATGAGCTTTGGAATCTAAAGCTTTATGAGATGAACTTTAGCAAAAGTCACCGTACGGAACGCTTTCTGTTTCGTCGAAACAGTTTGAGAAAGACTCTCATCGAATAAAACTTAGTAAAGTTGCGTTGATTCCACGATTCGCTTGCACTGAGCAAGATATACATAGGATCGCGGATAGACACTCACACTTCTCAAGCCCATGAAATCAGCACGAAGAGCTTGTCACACAAAAAGCATGGTTGGTCTTGGATATGTCAAGGATGCCTCCTTTCATATTCAGAACTACACCAAGCCCATTATGTTTTAGAGTGCGGATTCCCTATGCATGATTTCCCCTGTAGTCGTTTCCAAATCAGCTTGCTTCAGCAGCAACAACAAATTGTAAAATTCCAACTCTATCGTGGTTGACGAGTTGGCAGACATGGTCGCCATTTTTGATCTTCATCCATGCAAAGCACCGTATGGTGCATACATTCATTCTTGGGATAGATAGCCTCGAAAGACAAGCCTCCTACAAGAGATTCATCTTTGTATGGATTTGCTTCTTGGAAATGAGCATCGACGTAAAAGCATATAGTTTAAGACATATCACAAGAACATTCTATAATATTGAGACTTGCGTTGAGTTTTCTCCATCATCTCGCCCTTGTCCCCGATAGAGGGAAATGGTGGTCATCACAAGCTTCGACGTCGGATCGAGAAAAAGCTTAGCCACGATCTCATTCCAGCTGTTTGAGTTGTAGCCAAAGACATAGTAGCGATTTTCAGTGAGCCGAGCCACAATTTGTCATTCTGAATTCGAGTTGTAGGCCAGAACGTCGGATGCAGAGCGCTCTTCGATTGGTGGACAGCATGACCATCATCCTTGGTTCGTGGTGACCTTAAACCACTCCTGGGTTGCTGACTCTCTCTGTTTAGGTTGAAAGGTCTCGCTCTTTATCTACGAGTACATTTCTCTCCAGCGAAGCCTTGACTTCTGCTGCATTTAGTTGAGTTCAAAGGAAATGCTTCAACTATTCTAGTGTTTTTGGTCATCCTTTAAACCATCACAGAGCATATGCCTCCTTCTCATGTTGAAGGTCTCCCTTTTTATGAGGGACAATCCCTCCAGCGGCAAAGTTTCAACTTCCTGCCCGTTTTAGAAGAGTTAAAGAGCCGCTAACAAATATTGCATTCTGATGTTGGTGGTCATCCTTAAACCATCTCTTTTTTCCAAAATTTGAGAGTTGATTCAGCAAAAGTATACTCGTATACTTTTCTCAGATTTGTATTACAACTCTCTTTCTAGACTCACCACATACCCCTTCTGGATTAAGGGGAGAATGTTGGAACACCTAATCCTCCATGGGTAGGTGTGGAATGTGAAAAGTCACAATGAGTCCAAGTGACCTTCGGAATGTGAAACCAAGTGTCACAATTTTAATATAAATGTACATCACGTATAATGGAAAAAATAATAGAGCTACACGCTTATCCTTCTATTGTGTGTTGAGTCTCTTGTTGTGTGTGTTTATCTTTCTCATACACCATGTACTAATTTAACATGGTGTAACTAGAATCAAATAGATGAGCATTGTGAAACATAGAAGTGGTTGAGCTCTTTGGGCATCACTACAACAATATTATAGAGGGCTGAGAGTGATGATATGATGAGTAATGTTTGCAGCAGAAAAGCTGAAGTTGGCTGTTGATGATCGAAAGAGAGTATTAGAATAGAAAGAAGATAAGACTTGTTAATAACAACATTGAGTTCTACTGACATGACCAAATGGTATAATGACAATAGATCTTATGTAGTAGTGATACTTTTGATTATCATAGTTGATGAAAGTGATACAAATTTACACTGATAACATTCTTATTGTATCTCTTTTATATTAGATATTTTAATAAAGGTGTTTGAACACGAGTCTATGATAATGATCATGGCTTATGTCTATATGATTCATGGAAATGACACTATGACAAAGCAAAATCTTAGATGAGATCATTATCACGACTAAGTGAGAAAGAATGTGGTGTTGGGAAAAAGAATGATTGAGTAAATATGCAACAAAGTTATGCTGGTGAAATGTAGTAGTCAGAAATAATAAACAATGATGGAAGTGGAACAACGATAAAAGAAAGTGTGGCCGCATATAGAAGTAGAAATGAGGTAGAAAAAATAGTGACAACATGTGAGTGATGAGCATGATAGTGGAAGAAAGTGAAGTGCAATGGTAGTAGCAACATGAAGTGTAGTTGAGGTGTGGAGCATGAGAATTGAATTTCTACAATGGGACTCAAGACTTATGCCCTGAAATTATAAATGTTTCTAATACTTTACGTCAGTGAATGTTTGTACTGTGATTTATTTTCACATATACTAAGATAGTTTAACTATCTTTAGTTATTTTAGTGCTTTATCTTGATGAGAATGTGTTGTAATGTTTGTATTGGTGTCTCATCCTTGTGGAGTAGTCTGCAAGATATTAGACATATCTTTCTCAATTTTTTGTAATGGCTATCGCATCCCCTGTGAATTCTCATTCCATTGGATGCTAGATGGAATCATTCGGTTCATGTGTCTCTTCCTAGGTGGTACTGTTACCTCTTTCTAGATGCTCACTATATCTTTCTCACCATAGTAGAAGAACCTTGATACACTCACAATTTTCCATTCGACAAGCACTATTCCCTCTATTTACAGAACTACATCTACATCACTCTCTCTTGCTCGACATCAAGAGTCAATGTATATCTTTAATAATAGGGAAAAGAAAGCCTTTGCTCTGAGATGGACTCATACCAAACAATGTGAGGTATAAATGGGACTTCATATTGGGATATCCCTAAATGTTAGTTTCGAGTCAAAGAATGTCAACACTGAGATATGTTAAATAAAAAGGACAGAAGGTTTTAATGTACATGAAATATTGAAGGTCACACAAGAATAACATAAGAGTATATATAGACTAAAAACATAGCACATAAGGAGTTTTGAATAGGAGATCATGCATGTCTCCAAATAAGGGAAAACTGCAGTTTCTTTCAAAGAGTGGGATTATGTGCCAAGTTAATACTAAGATATGTGAACCATTTCATATTTTGAAGAGTGGGGCCAATAGCATACAAACAAACCATTCCTCCCATAATGAAGGAACATGATGTGTTTTACTATATATTTACTTAAAAATATATATACATGAAGTTAACTCAATTATTGATTGGACTTTGATATAGGTGGAATATAACAGATTCCATCCAAAACCACAATGGATACTCAACAAAGAGGACAAACCACCGCTCCATGTAATTCAAGGTACGATGGAATCACTTTTGGTCCAACTAGAGCAACATGAGAACTATAGGATTCCATGTAGAAGTCATACCAAATTGGTTTTATGTATAAGTTTAGCTCCCAGAGTGGTAGAACACCGAGGATGATAGGAGGATGGGAATGTAACATCCTTTTTTATAATTCCATTTTTTTAATGTAATTAAAATATGACAATGTTGGAGATCCATGATGGATGTGCATGCTAAACTATTTGATGTAAATATTTTTTCATAATATAACTATAAATTACTAAAAGTTGAAGATGAGGACAAGAATAGATTGATTAGAAATATAATATAAGGGATTGGGATGTTTCCTATATTCCTTGAAAATTAATGTTCATGACCCATGTTGGATTGCATACTAATAAGAAAAATTGTGGGAAGAATGGGGAGAGGAGGTACTAAATTTCTCTAACATGGGATATGCACCTTACAATGTATACTCTTTAGCTCAATCGCAAAAGGGAGCGTAAACCTCTCATGCACGGAAGTAGTTCACATGGGGATAGGGAAGTTAATTCTGTGATTCTGGGTGTTTAAAGAGTTTGGAGTAGTATATGTTAAATCCAAAATGAATGTAAGCTAGAGACTTGTAAATATGAGATTGAAGTCGCAGAAAGTCTAATCTTTAAATGCTGCTAAATTAGGATACCAAAGAGAGATTCTTTGCTTGAATTAAGTAAATTGAGAAAGAGAACTAAACTATTTGGTTTTTTTGTGCATGAAGCACTAGAATCATAGGGATTATAGAAAATGGGAATGGATTTTCCTATACTATGTTTGTGAAGGCCCTTAGTGGCTATATTTGTGTTTATTAACCCAAACTTATTGCTCGTGGTGGTGGAATCCCCATTTCCTAGCCAGGGTGAGAGAATTTTTTCCTTCATACTCTATACATTGAGTTAAACTTTGTTGCTTTATTCATCTAAGTGAAGCATCCATTAGACATTCAATATGGTTGGTGGAGAGTTTTCATCCCTTATTTAGTTTCCAAAAATATTAAGAGGAATAGATAAAGTGTATCTGATTGCAAATTTTTTATCAATACTTCATATTTAAATATTATTTTGGATACACCGTGTATGTGCACAATGTTAGGTTGAGAGTTGTATAGTTTTCTAATGAGTATTCATTATGCATGATCAATGTCACGATAAAGTCACATAATGGGCTGAAAATGTTGAAATAAATTATTTTATTTTATGAATGTTGTGTGAAAATGGGATCCTTCCATATGTTGAATGAGATAATTATGTGTTTTATTCTCATAAATTCATATTTTATCATTGGATGTGTTTGACCGTGTTATGTTTACGTTCCCGTTTTTAATCATTTATGACATTTTCTCGATATACCTGTGTTTCCAAAGGGGAAGGACTGATAAGTTGGTCGGTCATTAATTATTAACTACTTTTGGTTAAATCATTGTTCCTTATATGAATTAGAGTAAAAAGGTTAGGGATGCCATGGATGAAAATAAAGAAGCCTTATTTTTTGATGTGAGTGATTGGAAGGTTTTGTTAATGATGATATCTAAAAGAAAGAGTGAGGTCATGATGAGTAAGGAGAGATTCAAAAGGAAGGAACATCTAAGATTTAGTTTGGAAGTGTTCACCAAAGAAATATCAAGATAAAGGAAATCTACTGAAATAACTTAAGTGGTTAGGGATCTCAGTTTCAAGCCTTTAGGCTTTGGAAAAAAAGGAAATTTTTTGGTTTGACCTCACCGTAACTCAATCTATTAAGAGAAATTTTTAAGCCTGTGCCCTCTTAGAATGAAACTTTTAGAAAAATTTTGGATGGTATTCTCCATTGATATGGTGAAGTATTGGACCCAGTTTGAACTACCTCATCACTCAGTCTATTGAGATGGATTGATGAGAGTGAGGAGCAAGATATGGTCATAGTGATGGTCACAATATCAAAATATCAAGCCATCGAGGAAACAAAAAGTAAATTCATTATGAAAAATGCCAAGAAATAATTTTCAATGGGAGAGCATTTGATCTATTAACAAGGGCACGAAGTGATGGCACTAAAAATTTGGAAACTCATAAACATATAGACTAACCAAAGTGTCAAGTAATAGGAGAACCTAAGGGTGATATTTCATGATTTGTAGACCTTGGGTATTTATTATTCATGAGCATCTTTCTACCATAGATCTATATTTTTCCATGACTAACCTTATGAATATGAGTGACATTTTAGAAACACATAAAGAGTGCCACATGGAAGCGAAATGTACTCTTATCCAACGTGATAGGTGGTTATTGGTAATCCATGATTGATGTGTCATGAGAAGCTATCATATAGACATGTAAAAATATCAAAATTGCAGGAGGTTTTCATATTGGAAATCATTGTTACCCTGATAACTTTGATATACATGTCAAACATGCCATGTGTTGAAAATCTCATACCCTTTTCCACGTAGGAAAGCTATGATTGGGTGAAAAGGTCGCAGAGGTGGTGTGCGAGATTTCCTCATCCCTATAAACTTATCAATGTTGAAATAGAAGCAACAGAAATGGCTTACTCATGCGTGGCTTCTGATTTAATTTTCCCTTAATTAAATTGGAAGGAGAAATTGTAATTCCATCACATGACAACATATGTTAGTTAACTAAGTAGAATGAATGATTTAGATTTGGAAATTCAATTTGAGGTCCGATAGGATGCATGTGGAGTTATCCCATGATTTGTAGAGGGTCCAAAGTATACGGTTGTTTGTAAGTTGTAATTAATTAATTAATTGAGCAAAAATCAATTTAACTAGTTCTAACTAAGAGATGTGCTAGTGATAGGTCCATTGAATTAAATATGATTTAATTCAAAATGAGTGATAAATAATTTAACTGATAATTTTTATAAATATATGTTGCATGCTTTTAGTTCTAAGAAAGGCCCAATTGGATTAGGGAGTTAAAGGAAGATAACTTTCGGTTGCATTTATTAGAAAATTATATAGGTAATGTGTAGAAATTTGAATAATAGCTGAATTATTCACCGAGATTATCCTGATTACACACTATTTAAGCTTCATGCATAATACATAACCTCTTCTACAATTGATCATCAATTTGCGGAAATAGAAGCAGTCGCATGCGCACATTAAAACATAATCAAGCACACATATAACACAGTATGTAATGGGGAAAGATTACAGCTGAAAACCCCCAACTATCTGTATATTATAATGATAGAGAACATGTAACAATACATAGCACAAAGCTCCTCACATCTCTCAGCACTATCTCACATGCTACACACAAACTAGCTCAGATATGAACAAGTCACAAGTTCAAATCTCCTCCACAAGTCTGCCTGCCTCTACTACGCAATCCAAGATGAATAATGATGAGATCCAAGTTCGAATCCCACTGGCTTGTACTACGCAATCCTCATTGGCAATCTCAATCAATGTGTGTGCAAATCTCATGCACAGCTATAGTCACAACTGATAGTAGACTCACCCTTTCACCCACCTCTAACACCGGTCTCCACTGAACTGTCCATGCATTGCAGTTAACTGATGTGTTCTTTAGTTCATTTATGAGTTAATAATTAGTGAATTAATTAATAATTAATTCACACCACTCATCACTAGTGTATTTGTCAGTTAGACTAAATACAACTAGTTCAACTAAGTTAAATCGAACACAACTCCACCAACTGTCTCATCAACTCCACCAAACTCTGCCACATGAGTTCTAACTGAAGTCAACCATGCAATAGCTCAACTAACCCTTAGGAAAAGTGTATTTCCTTCTGTCAGCTGCATGTGCCACATCCAAGCATCAAACCGAAGTGCTCCAAGAGGATAAGATAATGTTTAGAGTCCAAATATTATTAAGGGCTAATAATATTTTACTGTTCTATTTTTAGACTGGCAGTCTAAAAATAGACTTCACCCAATGTCTAAAAATAGAGGTCCATCTATTTTTACCAACTTGACCAACCATCCACAAATAGCATCCTGCAACTCATAGACCATGATCCATATGTCTAAAAATAGACATAGTCTAAAAATAGACTTTGCGCCAAAAATAGCCTGCGGGTCCACTTAGTGAAGGCGACTTCTTTTCACTAAGCTCCATCATCTTGTTGCATTTTCAACACTCCCTCTCAACAAGATATGGATTATCTGCAACCCCTATCCTGCCTCTGTGGTATTCGAATTTTCTTCTGGTGAGCGCCTTTGTCAAGATATCAGCATCCTGATTCTCCGTGGGAATGTATGAAAGTAACATGATTCTCTGCTGCACACAATCTCTGATATGATGGTACCTGATGTCGATGTGTTTGGATCTATCATGAAATACTAGATTATCCGAGAGTTTAATGCAACTCTAGTTATCACAATAAATCACAGTAGGCTCCAAGTGTGACCCGAACAATCCGACCAAGATCTTCCTCATCCATATGGCCTCGCATGCAGCCAAGCTTGCTGCCATATACTCAGCCTCTGCTGAACTGAGTGCCACGGATCTCTGCTTCCTGTTGTACCAAGAAACTGTTGTCGACCCGATACTGAAGATCCCTCCAAATGTGCTCTTTCGGTCCGTTGGGCTCCCTACCCAATCTGCATCCGTGAAGCCACAAAGCTTCACCTCATCCTCCTGTCTGTACCACAAACCATATCCTGATGTGCCTCTAAGATAATGCAATACATGCTTGCCTACCTTCCAAAAGAGCTTGGTAGGCTTAACCATAGCTTGCGAAAGCTAGTTAACAGCATAGCATATATCAGGTCATGTATTGACCAGATACATAAGCGACCCCACCAACTGTCGATAAACAGTGGCATCCACTACCTCCGCCGAAGTAGCATCCTCCTTCCTCCAACCACCAGGAAGAGGAGTATCAACAGGCTTGCAGCCATGCATGTTGAACTTATCCAGTATCTCCCGGGCATACTTACCCTGAGAAACAAACAGTCCATCACTGCGCTGCCAAATTTCCAATCCCAGGAAATAATGAAGGAGGCCCAAGTCCTTCATCTCAAACTCTCTAGCAAGATCCTCCTTACATGAAAGTATCAACAGCTCATCACCCGTCAAAATCAAATCATCTACATAAAGTACAATGATCAGCAACTTACCCTCCACCACAATCTGGTATAGGTTAGGATCCGCCTCACTCTTGGAGAATCCAAGTCTGGTGAAATAACTATCTATCCATGTGTACCAAGCACGAGGTGCTTGTTTCAACCCATACAACGCTCTCTTGAGCCTGCACACATGCGACTCACTGCTGAAGATCTCGAAACCTTCGGGCTGCTCTATGTACACCTCCTCCTCAATGAATCTGTTGAGGAACACAGTCTTCACATCCATCTGATGAATGTGCCACCCCATCTGCGCCGAGAGAGCAAGAATCGTCCGTATGGAAGAATACCTTGCGACAGGAGCAAAGGTCTCCTCATAATCGATCCCCTCTATCTGTGAAAAGCCTCGGGCAACAAATGCAAAAATCTTCCTCGTACTTCTAAGGACTCCCGTCACCGCCTTCGTTTCACTTTGTAGACATCTTCAACCCACCACCGATTTCCTCCTACGGACAATCTCCCATGCACTGTTCCTGACGATCGAATCATATTCTTCGATCATGGCATCAACCCATGCGGGTTCCTCCACAGCTTCCTCAAAAGAGGATGGCTCCGTCACAACACATTGACTCACAAGAGCCATGTATCCAGTGTACCGATCCGGTGACTGCCTCTGTCTGCGCTGTGCTGTAGGTGGTCATACAACCTTCTCTGCATCTTGAGCCAATCGCTCAGCTTCTGTAGTGCGCTTTCGCCCTCTGATGGTTGGCGTTGCATGAGTGATCTGTTCCACTCCATGAACTTCCTCTTGTGGCTGATCCACATCCTGAAGCTCATCCTTAAGAACTAATAGCTCCTCATCTGCATGCAAGTGTGGCTCCCTCTCAAGCGAACACTTCATGGCTTTCTCCTCATGAAATTTGATATCCCGTCGCACAACAGTCTTGTGACTGTTTGGAAAATACACACGATATTTTTGGGGCGTATCAGTGTACCCCACAATTATCCCAACCTCTGCAGTCAGCTCCAGCTTCTTCTTGGCATCCTTCATCACATGAATGTAAACAGGTGAACCAAAAATCCTCAAATGGGAAATATCAGGCCTCTTACCAGAAAACGCCTCCTCGGGTGTACTCATGCCAAGTATCCTGTGAGGACAACGGTTCTGCACATATACTGCATTATTGCATGCCTCCGCCCACAAGTGAATGGGTAGGCCCCGATCATGCAACATCGCCCGTGCAGCACCCACGATCGTTCTGTTCTTCCGCTCAGCAACCCCGTTCTGCTGTGGGTTATGAGGTGCTATGAGCTCTCTTCGAATTCCTTCTGCGCTGCAAAAGTCCTTGAATTTTCCAGAGATGAATTCACCACCATTGTCGCTCCTAAGAGCCTTCACCTGCTTCCCCGATTCTTTCTCAACCAGTGCCTTGAACTCACAAAACTTTGAGTATGTCTCGCTCTTCTTCTGCATGAAGAAGATCCAGCACTTCCGAGAATAATCATCAACAAAGATCACATAGTACCTGTGCTTTGCTATCGAAGCTACTGAGAAAGGTCCACACACGTCTGTGTGAATTCTCTCAAGGATCATCGTGGCGTGACTATCCTTCTCGTGAAAGGTGGCTTTCACAAATTTTCCCAAGGTACACCCCTTGCACTGATCTGACTGCGCAAGAGTGCCCTTAGGAAGCCCAATAGAAATCTGCTGCAGTATCTTCAAAGCTCCATGGTGAAGGTGGCCCAATCTCCGGTGCCACAGCTCGCCATCATCCCGGCTCACCACTCCTTCTACCTTGCATGTCATTGCTGCACAGCCATCTACTTGCAATTGATAAAGGTTCTTGACTCGAACCCCTATCTTCCGAGTTTCTCCAGCTGTCTTACTGCGCAGGAAAGCCTTTCCCTCGTTGAAGACAACATCATATCCCTTGTATTCTAACATCGCCACAGAGATAAGATTCTTCTTCAATCTTGGAACATGCATCACTTCCTTCAATACGAAGGGTTTACCAGACTCCCTCTCAAAGGAAATGGTACCAATATTGGTCGCACTGTATCTACCATCATCGCCCATCTCGATGTGCACTCCAAGATCTTTCTCATCCAGATCAGAAAACAAATCTCGATCTCCTGTCATGTGAAAAGACGCACCACTGTCCAAGAACCAAACTGAACCCATCACACTTGATACCAAGCATGCGATCAGCGAAAAATCCAGCTCAAACTGTGAGGCTAAGGCCTCTCCAGCTGCAGATCCAGCAGCCTGCTTATTTTTCTTCTTCTGTGGACAATTAGTGGCGTAATGTCCGTGTTGGTGACAATGAAAGCACTTCACCTTGGACATGTCCTGCTTCTTGCCTTTCACACTGGAATGAGAAGCTTTCTTGCTCTTCCCCTTCTTTGCTTTGGCAGCCAAAGCGCAATTCTCTTCATCAGAGTTCTTTGATGAAGATTCGTCCCTGGTACTTCGCCTTATCTCCTCTTGCACAAGATCCGACCAAAGTCGCTCCCATCCTGGCAATTTCTCCCGACCATTGACAGAGTCCTGATAGGAGTGCCAACTCTTCGGAAGACCAAGGAGAGCCAAGCTCACCAATTCCTCATCATCTACAATCACCCCCACACTTCCCAGCTCATCCCTGCATTGGATGAACTTCGTGAGGTACTTGGGAATACTGTCGCCTTTCTCCATCTTTATGTTTCTGAGTTTATCCTTGAGCGCCAACTTCCTCTGGTCACTCTTGCTTTGGAATAAATCTGTCAACACTTTCCACATCAAGTATGGAGAAGCTTTTCCATGCAGGCTGGATACAATGTGATCCTTCACGCCCTCCAACAGAATCCTTCGACATTTTTCTGTCTTCTTTTGCAAAGCCTCAACTTGAGCAGCATCAGTAGGCTTTGGGACTTCAACATCTATGAAATCCTTCAACCCGTTGTCATCTAACACCGCCTCCATCCTATCCTTCCATGCAACATAATTCGAGTTTCCCTCAAGGGCATACTCCAATCGCAATCCGTTGAAAGAAATTTCAACTTCGACACCAAGAAAACTCTTCTGCAAATTCGAATTCCACCAGCTCAAAACTCAACCGCTTCTGATCTGTGAGAAAAAAGTATTTCTAGCACAGAGATCGACTGTAGGGGCATTTACTAGATATATCACCTTTCAAAGAAAGGATGGATCCAGAGGCTACCTGGCCCGCTTACAGACTCTGTCTACCGAAATAAATTGTAATCACTGTAATAGATCCGATGATCAATTTTGCTCCGATACCATGTATAAATTTGAATAATAGCTGAATTATTCACCGAGATTATCCTAATTACACACTATTTAAGCTTCATGCATAATACATAACCTCTTCTACAATTGATCATCAATTTGCGGAAATAGAAGCAGTCGCATGCGCACATTAAAACATAATCAAGCACATATATAACACAGTATGTAATGGGGAAAGCTTACAGCTGAAAACCCCCAACTATCTGTATATTATAATGATAGAGAACATGTAACAATACATAGCACAAATCTCTCACAGCTCTCAGCACTATCTCACATGCTACACACAAACTAGCACGGAAGATGAACAAGTCACAGGTTCAAATCTCCTCCACAAGTCTGCCTGCCTCTACTGCGCAATCCAAGATGAATAATGATGAGATCCAAGTTCAAATCCACCTGGCTTGTACTGCAAAATCCTCATTGGAAATCTCAATCAATGTGTGTGCAAATCTCATGCACAGCTATAGTCACAACTGATAGTAGACTCACCCTTTCACCCACCTCTAACACTGGTCTCCACTGAACTGTCCATGCATTGCAGTTAACTGATGTATTCTTTAGTTGATTTATGAGTGAATAATTAGTGAATTAATTAATAATTAATTCACACCACTCATCACTAGTGTATTTATCAATTAGACTAAATACAACTAGTTCAACTAAGTTAAACCGAACACAACTCCACCAACTGTCTCATCAACTCCACCAAACTCTGCCACATGAGTTCTAACTGAAGTCAACCATGCAATAGCTCAACTAACCCATAAGAAAAGCGTATTTCCTTCTGTCAGCTGCATGTGCCACATCCAAGCATCAAACTGAAGTGCTCCAAGAGGATAAGATAATGTTTATAGTCTAAATATTATTAAGGGTTAATAATATTTGACTGTTCTATTTTTAGCTCGGCAGTCTAAAAATAGATTCCGCCCAATGTCTAAAAATAAAGGTCCATATATTTTTACCAACATGACCAATCATCCATAAATAGCATCCTGCAACTCATAGACCATGATCCATATGTCTAAAAATAGACATAGTCTAAAAATAGACTTTGCGCCAAAAATAGCCTGTGGGCCCACTTAGTGAAGGCGACTTCTTTTCACTAAGCTCCATCATCTTGTTGCATTCTCAAAATAATGCATGAGGTCACTAGTAAGCCTGGGAAGGATTAAAAAATCATTAATTGGGAATTTTATAATTAATAGGGGCTCAAGTATCCCAATAATGAATAAGAAAGGCTGGGCAGACAGGGGTTGATAATTGGTTAAGTATTTGACCGATTTTTCCTAGAGTAGAGTGAGATAGTTAACAAAGTGAAGAGTTTCTCAATACATGAAATATCATTATATTGTTTCATGATCTTGACCACATGTAATGTACATAGAGCGGGGTTTGGAGAAGTTTATTTCCCTATATACATCTTTTGTTGTGAGATTTATTATTTCTTTCTCTTTCTTGTTATGTGATTGTGCGATCAAATTTTGTTTCCACAAATTGTAGAAGGATTTACTATTTTTTTTAGTATAGTACAATATCAGATTAAATCCCTTGGTTATATTTTCTACATGGTATCAAAGCTCCAGGAATCACAATAGAAGAGAAGAAATTGAGTATTTTTTTTAACATGCACATCGAATTTTCAGATTTATTCTTCGGGACCAGCAGCAGATCAATATGTCTTTCAATTTCTTGAGACTCGAATATGCACTCGAGGGTGATTAAAATTACATAGAATGGAAGGACATGACATAGGTGGTATTGGAGGAAAAAATACTGAAGGCATTCATTGATAGTGATATTCCTCAGCCATTTGAAACAGATTCTCAACTTCTTAATGCATCAAAGAATAATGTAGCAAAGGTGAGAAGGATATTTTTAGAGGGAGCTTGAGATCATGTTGTCTTGAGTCTCCATGGAAAGGAAAATACATATGCTATGTGGAAGGCCTTAACATATATGTTTTAGAATAGTAGCGATCACAGGACGTTGGCGCAAAAATATCAAGATCGATAAGGGTGACACGATCCAAAAATATTTGACGAAGTTCACTCAATGTCGATATGAGCTTGGAAGTGTTCGAGCGACAGTTGCCAATGATGATTTAGTGAGACTAGATCTTGTAGGCCTTCCAAAGAGTAGGCATAGCTACCACAACTCTGTTTATGGGAGAGATAAGCTATTGAACTGAGAATGATTGTGTTCCAACTTGGTACAAGAATAAATTCAACGGAGCACTAGAGATGGATCCTCATCAATGACTGATGATGAGGAGAATTGTGCCTTGGCTAGAAAATTGAAGAAAGTAAAAGGGAAGGTGTCCCATTCCAAATCCATGTTCGGTAAGGCAGGAAATAAGTGAGACTTGTCAAAGGTAAAATGTTTCAACTGTCATGAGCATGGATACTATCCCACAAATTTTCCACAAAAGAACACCAACAAGAAGGCCTTAAGAGGAGGATCAGGTTAATCTTTGGCTTCACAGTTCGACTTGGACTTCAATCTCATCGCATGGATGGTGTCATCGACGATGAGTTCTATTTGGTAATTGGATTGTGGGACTTCGTTCCATATGATCAGCAAAAAATAATTATTCAATAGCTTGGAGGAGAAGGATCTCCATATGCACATAGAGATGCATGACGATCCGAGGTATAGCGCTACCATTGTTGGTATAGTTACTTTCTAGATAGATTCAGGTAATCCACTCACATTAAGATATGTCATGTATGTTCCTACGTTAAAGAAGAATTTGGTTTATGTTGTTATGTTGGAAGATCGTGGATATGACGTGATCTTCAGTGAAGGAAATGTGTTCCTTCATAACAAAGGCACAAGAAATGTGTACAAGATTTGGGTTTGACTAAAGAACCTATACAAACTAGATGTATAAAATTGTGTTGCATTGACCATGTAAAAAGAGAAGGTGGAGAGCTGAGACATCAGTGAGTTATGGCATAGGAAAGTGGGCCATCTACACCATGGCACTTTGAAGATCATGCAACATATTTGAACAGGACTTCCAAAGGATGCACTTGCACAGAGAGATATATGAAAAGGGTGTACATTATGGAAGTATACCAAGGCCACCTTTCACGATAATGAAATTCAAGCCACAATGATCCTTGAGAGAGTTCACTCAGATATGTGTGGACTGTTCTTGACAACTTCCAAAACAAATCACAATTAGTATGTGATTTTTGTTTATTATTTTTCAAGGAAGTGTTGAATTTTCTTCATGCATAAGAAAGATCAGACGTTCTTCAAGTTTTGTGAGTTCAAGAAACTTGTTGAGAAATATACATGGAAGAGGGTTAAGGCTCAGAGGAGCTGCAATGGTGGAGAATATATCTTTAACAAATTCAAGAAATTCTATGCCTCAGAAGGAATTCGAAGAGAATTGATAACACCTCATAACCCACAACAGAATGGGGTTGCAAAAAAAAGGAACAAAACTATTGTGGGTTAAACACGAGTTATGTTGCATGATTAGGGCCTACCATTATTCCTATGGGGGGAAGCATGCTATGGAGTATTATTTTTGAAGAACATAGGTCCTCATTGAATTCTTGGGATGAGTACACGAAAGGGGGATTTTTCAAGTAATAGATCGGATGTGTTGTATTTTAAAATTTTCCGTTCATCAGTTTATTTCCATGTAACCAAAGATTTCAGTAAGAAGCTAGAGCCAACAATAGAGTTTGGGATATTTTTGTGGTACACTAATACACCTCACAGCTATTAGGTGTACTTGTGAGCACACAAGATGCAAGTGGTCAAAAGAGATGTTAAATTCAATGAAGAGAAAGTCATGTGATTATCCCTTGAGAGGGAGCTTGAGTTGCATGTAGTTGACGAGATCTTGGCTCCAAAGGATGAACCTTAGGATTTGGGGAATCCACAAGCAAAGGAATAGAGTGTGGTAGAAACCACTCATGCAGAATCATCCACCAGACATGGAAGAAAGTGCACTAGAGAGTATGGCATATTATTGCTAGATGCGAGAGATAATGTACACGCATCACATCATAGGTAGTGAAGGTTCCTAGAGTAGTACAGTAGATACATGTTTCTTATGCACGAAGGTATTGAGATATAACCATATTATTTTGAGGAAGTAGTGTATCATCCAGTGTGGGTTGATGCCATGGTTGAGGAGTATGACTCCATTATCAGAAACAATGGATGGGAAGTTGCCCCAAGACTTGTGGGGAAGTCAGTTGTAGGATGTAGGAGGGTCTACAAGGTGAAGCAGGTAGAATATGTGAGTGTGGAGAAGAAAAAGGAAATATTTGTGGTCAAAGGATTCTCTCAAGTGGAGGGGATTAACTATGATGATAATTTTTCACTAGTCTCAAGGTACTCATCTATTAGATCCATCCTTGCACTCTCAGCACATATGGGATGGTAGATACATAATATGTATGCAAATACAAACTTTATTGATGGAGTTATTGAGGAATAAGTGTACATTGAGTAGCCATAAGGTTTTGAGACCTTAGACAGGGAGTCACATGTGTGTAGACTCAAGCGAAATGTATGGGATAAAGCAAGCACCTCCTGCTTGGTAAACTATGATTGACAACTATTTCACTAGGTTGGGCATCACCAAGAGTGAAGCAAATGAAAACCTATATCATATTTTTATTGATGGTAAGATTTTGATTATTATAATTTATTTCGATGATCTAATACTGATAAGTGATGAGAAACGTATCAAGTCTTACAAAGACAATATTGCAAGAGAAATTGAGATGAAGGACATGGGGCTCTTGAAATATTTCCTAGGATCAGAAATATGGAAAAGAGATGGGGAGCTATTTGTATATCAGGGAATGTATGCCAATGAGATATTAAGGAAGTTCCACATGGAGGGAAGAAAACCCATGGAGGCTCCTCTAGCAAGAAACTGGAGGAAAGAGGATGCTACTGCAGGAGAAGTAGTGGATGCTACTATTTATAGACAATTTGTGGGTTCACTCTTGTATTTGGTGAAGACATAACCAGACATATGCTACGTTGTTAACCAACTTAGTCAAGCTATGGTTAAGCCTACCAAGATCTTTTGGAAGTTATGGAAGCATGTGTTGAGATACCTCAAATGCGCTACATATTATGGATTATGGTACACACATACATAGGGAGTGAAGCTTTAATGTTTCACTGATGTATACTAGGCAGGGAGTCCATCCGATAGGAAGGGAATGTAAGGGCACATCTTCAACATAGGATCAACAATAGTTTCCTGGTGCAATAGGAACAAATATCAGTTTTACTTAGTTCAACAGAAGTAGAGTACATGGTGGTTAGTTAGGTGGCATGTGATTCCATATGGATGAGGAAGATGCCTTTTGGTTTTTTTTGTCAAAAAATGGATCCAAAGATGATACATTGTGATAACCATAGCTACATCGAACTCTGGGTTAATCTATTTTTTCATGACAGGTACAAGTATATCGATATATGGTATCACCATATCAGAGATTGTGTGCAAAGGTGCATTATCTCATTAGAGTACATTGCCATAGAAGAGTAGGATGTAGACATCTTGACAAAGGCACTGGCACTGGAAAGAAGCAAATTCGACTTTGACAGAGGAAGGATTAGGGTAACAAATAAACCCTTTCTTTTAGAGAGGTAGTGTTGAAATGGAAACAAGAAATGGCACCCATGGCACTTCTGATTTAATTTTCCCTTAATTAAATTGGAAGAGAAATTGTAATTCCATCACACGACAACTTGTATTAGTTAAATAAGTCAGAATGACTCAGTTAGCTTAGGAAATTGGAGATGAGGGTATGATGGGAGCCATGTATATTTCTCCCATTATTTTAGTGGGTTCAATTACAATTATTTGTGATTTGTAATTAGTTAACTCAATTAATTTAGTTAAAATGAGTTTAACTAGTTCTAACTAAGAGATGAGATAGTGATAGGTACAACAAATTAAATATGATTTAATTGAAAATGAGTGATAAATTAATTAATCGATAATTCACCATAAATAGTTGTTGTGTGTTAGTTCTGAGGAAGGCCCAGTTGGGATTGGGTTTAAAGGGAACATAACTATCAGTTGTACTATTATAAAATTCTACACGTCATGCATGATGTCACTAGCAAGCGTGGGAAGGATTGCACAATCATTAATTTGGAATTTATTAATTAATAGGGGCTCAATTAGCCCAAGAATTCTTAATCAAGTCTGGGAAGACAGGGGTTGAGAATTGATTAAGTATTGGACTAATTTTGCCTAGATCAGAGTGAGACAATTAGCAAAGTGCAAGAGTTTCTCAGTACGAGAAATAACATTGTATTGTTTCATGATCTTGACCATATGAAATATACAGATAACACATTTTTGAGCAGTTTATTTCCCCATATACCTCTTGTGTTGTGCGATTAATTATTTATTTCTCTTACTTGTTATGTGATTGCGTGATCAAATTTCATTTCCACAAATTGTATAAGGATTCAATATTTTGTTTTAGTACATTACAAGATGAGATTGAATCCCTTGTTTAGATTTTCTACAATCAATGTTTTGTGAGTATTTTTAGTTATAATTTTTTTTTGAATCTTGGGTAAGACATTTTGGAGTGTTTTTATTTCAACATTTTATAGATTTAATATTGTATTAGCGTATTATAAAGTTTTATGCATATTAAAATATTTCTAGGTCGATTCATCAATATATTGACATATCAAAATGCTCAGGGTTTGGAGAATGCACAACTTGTGAAATAACCAATATGGAAAGGCTCTAGTATAGCAAGAAGGCAACAAACTTGGACCGATGCAGGGGAGATACATGGCTAAGAGTTTCCGCGTGGTTGTAAAAATAATGAAACGGGTTTTTAAAAGGGTGAAAGTTTAGAGACTTTATGCTAGAATCCTAATTTTAAATGAAATTTATATGGTGGGAAACCCCTCGATGAGCCAATGATGATAGTGGTATCATAAATATCATTTAATATTATGGGAGAAATAAGACTTTGACCCCACCTTTGTAATAAAACTTGAAGGAGAAGCGTAATTACACTCCACAGTCCTAATATGACATTAGGTGGTTGGGTGTGTTACAAGAATACTCCACATCACTATAGATGTCATTGAAACTTTTTAGGTGTACCACCTTGGTATTCTTTTCCATCCAATGTTTATATGTGGCATCTTATTTGAAACTTTCTAAAATGGATGGAGAACTGTTTCCTAATTCTCTTCATGTAGGAGATGCAGTTTAAACCCTAATTTGTTGTGATTATTTCTTTTTATCATATTAACCTTCTTTCTCTTGAGATAACTATAAATTTGGGAAAAGATCTCACTTTTTAACACTTAGTTTCATAACTGTATATGGAAAAATAAGTTGTAATGTAAATTTTCCCTTTTTGTTTAATGCCTAAATGTTTGGCTTATCAAGTTATAAATCAATAATAGTGATTAACTATTTATATTAATATTTTTAAAAATAATATAAATATTCTCTCTCTCTCTCTCTCTCTCTCTATATATATATATATATATATATATATATATATATATGCCAAAACAAAATTACTCCTCATAAAATGCCTCAACTCTGAAACTATATAAAATGAATTGAAATTCGATTACATTTTATACAGTTTTAGAGTTGAGACTTTTTATAAGAAATAATTTAGTTTTGACATTTCTCATTACTCACATCAAAATATATATGGTTGATGTTTAGTATTAGTCATGACTCATTTTCATGTAAGTAGTAAAGATAAGATAAGCCACACTTAGTGACTCAACCTTATTACCCACATCAAAATATATATGGTTGCTATTTAGTATTGCTCATGACCCATTTTCATGTACACGGTAAAGATAAGCCATGCTTAGTGACTCAACCGTATATATTTTAAATTTTAATCAAATAATATTTTATTTTCAAAATGGAGGAATAACCTGTTATGAGTATTTTAACCCAACGTTTCATACTTCTTAAGTGAGTCCATCATAAGGGGTAAATGCCTAATGTTCTTTAGAAAATTTTTGAGAATTAGGGCAAAGGAATAATAATATAAATAGTAATTTTTAGTAGAAATTTTAATTCTTAATAAGGAGGTTGGTTGGAAGAAAGGCTAATATAATTTTATTTATTTAATTATTTATATTTTAATTAACTTTCTATGTTTATTTATCTATTTAGTTATTTATTAATTTATTATTTATTATATTTCATTTAATAAAAACAATGTAAAAAGAACTTTTGACATCCCTAAAATTTCTTTACCTTGCATAAAAGGAACTGATAAAATTTCCAAAATCATTAACAAACATAATTTCCAAAATCCTTAACAAACATAACATTAAGATTGCTTTCACTCCTCCTAATACCATCAGAAATATTGTAGACTCTGTCAAGGACCTATAAACCCTAGATTACAAAAAGGCGTCTACATCATACTGTGCTCTTGTGGAAAAGAATATATTGGTGAAACTGATAGATCCCTTAACATTAGACTTAAGGAGCATACCACTGACATATCTAGGAACAGAACTGAAAAATCCTCATTAGCAGAACATGCCTTGTCATCCTCGCATTACATACAAATGGAGGATGCTAAACTTATATCCAAAGAAGATCATTACCTAAAAATAAAAATCAAAGAGGTCATAGAAATAGAGAAAAGGAAAAATAACATGAATCACGATGATGGCCTTAACATCAGCAACACTTGAAAACCTCTAATACATCATACCTCGCACGACATCAATTTTAATAATAATAAATCCATAAAGTGATAATGAGTTTTTAAAAAAAAAATCTACCTTACCCTATATTATTACCTCTCTAATTATTAATTAATAAATAAATAAATAAATAAAGATAAATAAATAAATAAAATAAAAATAAAAATAAAAATAAAACAAATAAAACAAATAAATATTATTATCTGTGTAATTATTAATTTAATAAATTTTTAATTAAAAAATAAATATTAAAAATAAATAAATAATAAATAAATAAAAATAAATAAATAAATAAACACAGAAAGTTAATTAAAATATAAATAATTAAATAAATAAAATTATATTATCCTTTCTTCCAACTGACCTCCTTATTAAGAATTAAAGTTTATACTAAAAATTACTATTTATATTATTATTCCTTTTTCCTAATTCTCAAAAATTTTCCAAAGAACACTCGGCGTTTACCTCTGATGATGGACTCACTTAAGAAGTCCGAAATGTTGGGTCAAAATACTCATAACAGGTTATTCCTCCATTTTGAAAACCAATTCAGCTTGTATGGACTCCCTTTTTAAAAATATTTTATTTCTTATTTATTATAATTTTATTCCATTACAATTTTATAAGACTATTATTCATATAAAATTAAAACAATTATTTTTAAAACATTGGAAATGTTTTAATGTTAAAGTTATGTTTTATAATAATGAATTTTAAATAAAATAATATATTATTATTATTATTTAAATTTCTCTTTAAATATATTTTGAAATTAATTTTTTAATATTTAATGATATGCTTTTTAAAGATTAATTTAATTATATTTGAAATTTCAATTTAAAAATATTATATATTTTAAATTTTATTATATGTTATTATGATTATGTTTTAATAATTAAATATGTTTTATAAATATAATAATATATTAGTAATATATTTTTTATTGAATATAATCTAAAAATTGTGTGGTATATATTTATATTTTTATTAAGTATATATTGTGTACATCTATTAAAATTATATTAATATATTTATAAATGTAAAATATGTAAAAAAATAGATAAGTAGGAAAATAATATAATGAAGTTAGATTTCATCAAAAATTTTGAAATGGAAACTTTTTTAAGAGTGAAAATAGATTTTTTGATGTGTGGATGCTTTGTAATTTGAGAGTTATTTTAATTTTATAGGTTTATTATTATTTTATTATTTTTTACTTTCATTTTTTTATTTTCTTTCCACTAGGTTAAAATGTATACATTACAATATATTAATCTTTTTATTTATTCTTTTATTTTATTTATCTATTACAACATCTCTACCCTAGTAGTTTACTTATATATATAACCAACTTAGATGTCATCTTAATAATGGATCTACCAAGCTTTAGATGCATCAAATCTCTTGAGATGAAAATTTCTTTTAGAGTGAAAAGAGGTTTGATCTCTCTCTATGCTTTGTAGTTCTAGAGTTAAAATGGATTTACACTGCTTTAATTTCACCCTTGAAAAAAGAAATATTTCACATGAATTGGTTCTGAATACCATATTCATATTATTGTTTTATTTTTATAAGTTTTTTTTTTTTTTAATTTTACTTTATTTTTTTCTAAATTCGGTTAAAGTATTTATTTATTTAGACATTATGTTACAACATTTCTACCAACCTAGATTTCATCTTAACGTAGGATATATCAAGTACCTAGAGGAAACAAATCCATTGCCATGAAAACCTGTTTTAGAGTAAAAGGGAATTTCAACTTTCTTAATGAGTTGTAGCTCCGAGTTAAAATGGATCTAAGTTGATTTAATTTCACGCTTCAAATAAACTATATTCCACATGAATTGGTTCTCAAACCATATTTGTATTATGTTATTTTTACTTTCCTTTTTTATTTGTATTCCACATAAATTGGTTCTCAAACCATATTTTTATTTT
This sequence comes from Pinus albicaulis, assembly GCA_034641835.2. NCBI lineage: Eukaryota > Viridiplantae > Streptophyta > Pinopsida > Pinales > Pinaceae > Pinus > Pinus albicaulis. The sequence goes on along the minus strand of JAXQQM020060896.1, from coordinate 172,173 downwards.
GTTATTTCTACTTTTGTTATTTATTTTATTTTAACTTAGTTAAAATGTTTACATTATATTATATTAATCTTTTCATTTAAATTTTTGTTTTATTTATTTCGACATTATGTTACACCACATCTACCATATATATAATATCTTAGTTTATATATATATATATATATATATTTAATTTTTTATATTTTCTTAATTACACTTTATATGTTTTAATTTTTAATAAAAAACATAATAATAAATATTTGGATTTTTCCGGATGCGGATGATTCATCAGAATGACGGGACATCCGTCCCTGGGCATCTCCCAAGGAGAGTCGCATGGGATAGCCAACTGGCCCCCTGCAACTCCATTAATATGAACATTAATATGCCAGCTCTCGACACATTAATTCTCCATCGCCGGCATTCTCCCCGCCTCGTTCCGCTCCGTTGGTTCATTATGGCCTTCGTCTCCAGCTATCCAGATCATTCTTGCTCCACCTGTTGCTCTTTGCATATCCTCTGTAGCGTTTGCCCTGAAGCATGTGCTGAGGCCAGTGCCGGCACATAGACAGGGCAGCGTTGCTCCTTGCTCAGTTGTATTGAAACCACGTCAGGCTCTCATTTTTCCCACAGTGCTTTCTGCTTCTCCAACGCAAATTTGCAAATTTCTCTTGGATCTCAACGTGAGTTCAATTTAGCCCCATCTTGCTCTAATTATCTCAGGCCTTTGCAAGCAAACGAGCCCGCCATGCCTAGGCTCCGACATAGGATGTGATGCCGCCGTGGTTCAACCCGTGGTCGGCCTGCAAGCTCGAGACCCTCTTCCAGTCAGGGAAAAACGACTTCCTCTGAAGATGCTGAGGGACGACAGGGCCAGGCTACCCGCAGTCACTGGGGAAGTGATGGTTCCCCTGATTCTGCTCACGAAATTCAGCCCCCTTCGCATCCCTCAAGACCCTTCTCCGCTGCGCCACGCCCATCGGGCAGTCATATCTTGAGGCAAACCTCGCAGAGAGCGGAGCTCCGCTTCGACTGCTCGTTTGATCGACCCACTGTTACTAATTACATTATTTTCACCTTGCGTGAGGAGTCGAATCTCTCTCCTCCTCCTTTGTCTGGGCCACCTCCCTCCCATTTTGGTCTGCGCCCTGCCGTAGCTGCGTTTTCCTCTAAACCTCAGGTCGCTCCCCCTACTACTGCTCCTCCCACCTTGGGTCAATTTGCATTGCAGGTGGATGCAATGCCTACGGGCAATGAAGGTGACCAGAACGAATGTGCAGGTGATGATGGTGACCAGAACGAAGATGCAGAAGATTCCGAGGATAAGTACTGGTGTCGCATAGTGGAGGAACCGCCTTCACCAGCCCACAAGTAGTGACTCCGGTTAGCCTGGTTTCTACATGGTTTTTGAGTTCCTCTATTTTGAAAGATGCACTGTTATTTTAGCTGTTTACAGTAGCAGAAGCTGCATGCTACTGAAAGTTTTTTGTTTTCTTATGTTGTATGTAATGGACTATGCACCGGTTTCCCTGTCAAGGGTGGTGAAATCTCTCTTAACAGAACTGGTTTCCCATACAGGGCACTTCTTCACTCTGTTAAAGCATGGACATCGAGCCCATCTTCAGGCTCACACAGCTAAACTGTGGCAGTTTTGTAATAATATGTTTCTATAATAGAATTAGCATAATTTAGAAAAAATATATATATATATATATATATATATATATATATATATATTTGAATTTATTTTATTTCATTATTATGAATTAATAATTAAATGTGAATGATAAATATAATAACATATATTTTTTAAATAAAACATGATAATAATTAACAATTATATTGATTTTATTTTTATAATTAATATAATTGAAAAATTATTGTAAATTCTATATATATATATATACGTATTTTAATTTAAAATTTAATTTAAAGTAATATTTAATAATTAATTTAAAATATGGCTATATATATGTGTGTGTGTTTTATGTATATATATAACACACACATATAGATACCAATTAATTAATATTTTAATTTATTTTATTGTGTTATAATTTTATTAAGTTGATATATTTATATGTTTTCAAGATAATAATATTATTTAAATATTATTAAAAAAAATTAATATATTGAACTTAACTTTATGTTTTAAATAAATTAAAAATTATTATATAGAAAGCTTCTTTTGGCTTTGAGATGTAAAATCTCTACTAACAGGGGCATTCACGTGATGGTTAAAGTTTATATGACCCCAAAAACGGCCCATCATTGACATGGTACCACGCTCACCCACACAATCCATTGCCAATGAGACACAATCACTAGCATACATGTACACAACAAACTTAGGGTAAACACAACATTACATATTGACTCAGAAGGTGAGATGTTCACACACTACACTTACTATGAACTTTGGTATTAACATTATTGGTGCATGTGATTAAGATTGACTATAATATTATAATGTTGATAATTAAATTTATTTTATAAGTTAATTGGTATGATATTAAAATTAGTAAGTATTTATTTCTTTACTACATTTAAAAAATGATTATGGTTAACAAAGTTTTAGATAGATATATTTTCGATTAAAATTATAAATTATTAAAATTAATTACATTTTTTGATATAAAATTTTATAAAATTTATTTATTGTATCCATTTTAGTATAAATAAATAATTAATTTGTGTTATTGCAAATTGATGTTATTCTAAATATTATGTTAATGTTTTTCTTATTTTTAATGGATTTGAACCTTGAGTGTAATGGTTCTTGCATAAATACTTTATAACATGACCATCATTAATTGAGTTGTAATGTGGACTAATATTATTGTACTTTTTAATGTTATTGTAATATGTATATAATTTTAAATTTTAAATGATAAATTAATATTATAGTATATAAAAATATGTTTAATTTTTTTTTAAAAATTAAAAGAAAATGAAAAGTTAATTAATAAATAAATTCAAAATCAAAATTTAAACTTAAAAACCAAAAAAATAAAATAAAATAATAATAACAACATTTTCATAAATATTACTACCAATGTATTTACAAGTTAATATTTAAACTAATATATTTGTAATTTAATAATCTAATTTTTATATATAGAAATAATGATAGTAATCATATAAATAAATATTCAAAAAATATATTCATACAAATTACACTCATATATCTACAAATAAATAATACATATATAAATATAACGAAGAAAAAATCAAACACACATAAAAGAATACATTCATACAAATACAAAGAATACAATTAAAGAAGACACATAGAAATGTATCAAAGAATAATTTCATACACATACAAAATACTTTCATAGACATACAAAGAATAAAATTAAACAAGACACATACAAATGTAGCAAAGAATATATTCAAATCTCTTGAGGTGAAAATTTCTTTTAGAGTGAAAAGAGATTTGTTTTTTCTCGATGTGTTGTAGTTCCAGAATTAAAATCACCCTTCAAATAAGCTATATTCCACATGAAATGGTTCCCAACACCATATTTTTATTTTATTTTATTTTTATCGGTGTATTTTTATTTTTTAATTTTTAATGTATTAAAATGTTTTTAATACATTATATTAGCATTTTCATTTTTATTTTTGTTTTATTAATTTATTTTACATCATCTTTACCCCACACATATAATCTTTCAATTTAAATATATATAGATAATTACAATTTTTAGTTTACAATATTTTTTCAATTTAATTTTTTATATTTTATATTTTATATTTTATATTTTGTTATTATTTATATTGTATTGTATTGTATTGTATTTATATTGTATTTAAATATTATTAAAAAAATATTTTAGTATATTGAAGTTAATTTTATGTTTTAAATAAATTAAAAAGTATTATATAGATAGCTTTTCTTAGTTTAGAGATGTAAAATCTCTATTAACAGGGTAACCACGTGAAGGTGAGAGCTTATATGACTCCGAAAATGGTCCATCATTGGCATAGGACTAACCGCTCAGGGTCACCCACACAATCCATTGCCAATGAGGCACAATCACTATCATACATGCACACAACAAATATAGGGTGAACATAAACATACAAAACCCACAAGCATTACACATTAACTCACAAGGTGACATTTTCACACACTACACTTACTATGAACTTTAGTATTAACATTATTTTGTTGCATGTGCTTAAATTTGAGCATAAATATTATGATGTTGATAACTAAATTTATTTTATAACTTAATTGGCATGATATTAAAATTAGTAAGTATTAATTTCTTTACTTTATTTAAAAAAATGATTATGGTTAACAAAGTTTTAATAAATACATTTTTGGATTAAAATTATAAATTATTAAATTAATTAATTTTTTAAATAAAATTTTATAAAATTTATTTATTGTATTTATTTTAGTATAAATAATTCATTAATAGTGTTATTGCAAATTGATACTATTCTAAATATTATGTTATTGTTTTCCTTCCTTTTAAGGGTTTTGAACCTTGAGTATAATGGTTTGCATAAATAATTTATAACATGACAATACTTAATTGAGTTGTATCCTGTGGACTAATATTATGTACCTTTTAATGTTATTGTAATATGTATATTATTTTTAATTTTAAAATGATAAATTAATGTTATTAGTATATATAATTTTGTTAAAAAAAAAACAAAATAGAAAATAAAACAATAAAATGCTAATTAAAAAATAAAATCAAGATCAAAATTTAAACTAAAAAACAAAAAAAAATAAAAGTAAAAAATAAAAAATTAATAATAATAATAATAACATTTTCATAAATATTCCTACCAATGTATTTACAAGTTAATATTTAAACTAATATATTTGTAATTTAATAATCTAATATTTATATATAGAAATAATGATAGTATTAATATAAATAAATAGTCAAAAATATATTTACACAAATTACAAGTAATAATCCATATATAAATATAACAAACGAAGAATCAAACACACATAAAAGAATATATTCTTACACATACAAAGAATACAATTAAATAAGGCACATACAAATGTATCAAATAATAGATTCATACACACATACAAAATACTTTCATAGACATATAAAGAATATAATGAAACAATACACATACAAATGTAGCAAAGAATAGATTCATACACACACGAGAAATACATTCATACAAATCCAAAGAATACAATTAAATAAGACATACAAATGTAACAAAGAATAGATTCATACATGTTAAAGAATAAATTTAGACACATACAAAGAATACAAGTAAACAAGACACATTCAAATCGAGCAAAGAACAGGTTAACGAACATAAATAATGCATTCATACACATACAAAGAATACTAGTAAACAAGACACATATAAATGCAACAAAGAATAGATTCATACACATACAAAGAATAGAAGTAAATAACATATTTATAACCCAAATAAATTCATTCATATATAGATATATATATCATAAAACCAAAATTATATTTATTATATATAAATAATAAAAACCAATACATAAACCTTTAGATATAATAAATTTATGAAAATAAATAATGTAAACATTTAAATATTTACAAACATTTTAAAGAATATATTCCTATTCAATTTAGATTTATAAAAATATGAATGTAAATATTAAAAAAAACAACATAAGAAAAAATTACAATTAAACAAAAATAATAATAATAATAATAAAACCATAAAAAATAAAAATAAAATTGAAGAATTTATATAAATATAAGTTAGAAATGGTATGTAATTTATGTGAACATGAGTGATTTTGTCATTTGTGTTTATGTAGGAAAGATGTTTAAAATATTGAGACAGTGTTAAAAAATTTATGTGAATAAGAGGGAATTTTCCAGTTGTGTGTATGTGGTGATGTGTCAAATATTGAAAAAAATGTTAAATAATTCAAATGTGAAAAAATGTTAAACCTTAAATAATTTATTATAATAAATGAATATATTTGTATTTGAGCATATTGAAGTTACTACAAACTAAAGATCATGAAAACTGTGAGCATAAGGAACACAACTCAAAGGAGGGTTACAATTTAACCTTCCTAAGACTCTTTTGGACAGTTTGAATTCCCCTACACAAAAAAATAAAGTCTACTCCTTTTATTAATGATAGTTTGTGTTCATGTACATCTAAACAAAAAAATATAAATTGTTCTAATTACAACTTTATAAAACATAAAAATAGATAATGCCTTCCACTTAGGAGCAGCTTGGCGTTCATAAATTTTCTGCAACATACAACATCAAAATGATATTGTTAGTATACAAACTCTTCCTAATAACTTGTAACATAATTAAATGCACAATACATCAAGAAAATCCATTTATATTATCAAAAACACATAGAAAACATTAATACAATATTATTGTGCATTAAAGCAATACAAGTATGATATAATTTATAGATTTAACATAATAACAGTTAAATTTAAGGAAGAAGAAAAATAGCTTGCATAACACTTGTTCAAACATTTGAAAGTGGTTTGACTAAAAAAAAGTTTGAAATAATAATTAAATAATTTAGTTAGAGTAAATGGAGAAGCTAAGAGTGTCATGGTCAAGATGAAGAAGCGGCATTACAAATTGAAGAGAGCCTAGAGATGCAAGTTTAGTGTAGACTATGAAGTGAAAGTGAGTGACAAGAGGTGCACTACAAGGAATATATGTATAAGAATAAGTTAGTGATTTGAAATGAAGTGTGAGAGGGATTTGCAATGATATATGAAAGTGGTTTAAAGCAAGAATATCTTGCACTAAAGTATGAATGTGGTGAGTAGAAAAAATATATGGTTTGTCATCAAATAGGAGGTAAAATGGTAAAATTTTATATTAATTCATCTAAATAATAATTAAATACATAATGCTAAATATGATAATAATTAAATTCATAATTTTAAATATGATAAATTTTTTTACTAGAAAAAAAAAAAAAAATGTTAAAATTTTCTTTGACAAATAGAATAAGTCAAAATCAATGACCTCATTTTTTAAGTAAATCATGAACTTACCTCCTTAATCAAGGGAACTAAAATGACAGGCTAGAAATCCTTGGAATGTAAACTACCTAGTCGAGGGAAGGGCTTTACAGGAATTCCAGTATGGAAAAAGAAAAGAAAGGGCACCATATGGACGAATGTAGTTTCTTTGTAATATGAAAATGCCCCTGGAATGTTGAATCATTGAACTTGACTATTATGATAGGGTGTTATAGCATGGATTTTGATTAAAATCTATAGCAATGGATTGAATTAAATTTGGGGCAGTTGTCATACACACTTCGTGTATTTTCTGTCTATATTATGATTTATGCCATTGTTGTATTTTTATAATCTCTGTCAGGACCTGTGAATAGCATTAAAGAGCTTCCCAAATAGAACTACGATGGCTTCCAAAACTAACAAGCTCGCGGACATGACGTCAAAGTCAGGCTCACGGAACTTACGTTTCTGTTTTTCATGTTATTCTCATTTCATCATCGTGAATAGGCCTGGGTATATCATAGTTTTATTTTATTAATTTTATTCTATATGGCCCAAAATACCCCCCCCCCCCCCCTCTTCTTATTGTCTTCCTACGTGCAACATAAATAACAATTTAGAATATTCCTCCATGTACTCTGAAATTTGTAAGATATTACTCTGTTTCCAATACTAAATGTACATGTTTTCATAGTTTAGAACATATATAACTGAATTATGTGGTTTTTTCTGATTGAGGCGGTCCACAATTTTCCCTGATCCATTTCGCAGAGGAAATCACATTTTGGTAAGAGTCATGTTGAAGATTTTATTGATTCTTTCTCAGGCAGATTCTCTAGGATACTTTTGATAAGTTTATGGACAAATGCAAGTAATCAGTGACACCTACACTCCTAATGGAAATCTCAGCATATATACTCTGCAATGAACTATTCTGTCACGTGGCTCAGGTCAAGGTTGATAAGGTCAACTAATACGTCACTCAGGTAAAGGTTGAGAAGCAAACTGACAGAAAAAATTGAACAGAAGAAATTATTCAAGTCACAAAAAAAAAGAAATTATTGGTGTATGCGGAATAACAGTAGAATTACACTAAGTTCTATAACTACCAAATATCTTTTCCTCTTCACTCTTTCATAAATCCGAGAAACAAAATCTCTCACCATTTTGTGTGATTAAGGATTGGATTCAATAAAGGGAATGTTTAGAAAAAAATAAAAATAAAAAGTTGTTTGATAGTGGGCTTTATGATTCATATCAGTCATATGTTCGAAATATCAAGACAACCTATATATTAATTTGAAACCAACATTTATCAATTCTAAAACCATGTCATAATCAATAATAAACTCACAATCATCATTCATAGTACATGATGCTACAACTATCACCTACTTACACTCATGCACAAATCAATTGTCCTAACGCATACATGTTATTACAGCTGTATTAAAACAAGATCATTACTTCATGCAATTTTATAGAAACATGCTCTTTCATGTGATTAATCAAACATTCAATAGTAAATAGATGATATAATAGACACCAACACTCAAACACCAAATATATGACATAATTAAACATTCAAGTACAAAGTATACGACATAATAAATCTCATACCTTAATGTATCTTAGGGGAGGTTGTCTTGTCTACAATATCAATCTATATTAGCATGATATAACTTCACAACATATAAATCCAATCATAGATAAGGTCATTATATCCATAAAAGTACCTAGCTAACATGCTCACAAAATAAAATCATAAACAATTTTCATTCATGCATACAATCACATATGCATAGTCATTCTAGACATAATACAACACACTGTTATAATTAGGTCGACTCATGCCTGAATTTCATAACCGTAACCAACTGTATAGGCCAATACAAATTAGAAAAATACATATAGCATCAATATATTAATTTTATAACCCTAATCATTAGGGTAACTAACATATAACAACAATAAGTTAAAATATAGCATGCTCATCAACAACATATAACATAATCATTGAGCTAACTAAAAGTTAACATATAAAATGCTCCTCAACAACATATAACATAACCATCAAGCTAATACCATGCTTGAATAACAAATGCATTTACATATGATCACACTAATTAACTAACATATATCATGTATGTAACCGTAAAATCAGTAGAATGAAAGGCATACACATAACCATAGTGCATATGACTACCTTGATCACCTAGATTTTATCATAGATGTAACCATAATAATAATATAATGAAAAATATATAAGTAACCCTATTTCATATAACAATCCATTAACTAACATACCTGTATGGAGATTTGATCTTACCCTAAGGTCTAGTGTTGCAAATTCACTTTGATGGTCTGCATCTCATGCTCTATCTTAACCAACACATTAGCATCATAACATAAAAATATCATCATGATGACCTAGTTACATACAATGACCTTATGCACAGCAATATTCACCAAACGAATGCAAACTTTACCATATGCACCCACTTGCCATGTATATCCAATCATGAATGACCAATGCATGTTCAAGATATGACATCACATAAGCAAGCATGCACATAAAACATAGAAGCATGACCAATATGTGACCTAGAATAAACTAGTAATTCATACACAACATCTAGCAACATGTAAGCAAGCATACACGAACAATACATGGGCATGAGCAACACATAACTGGTCATACACGCATGACAACATGTTGACAAAAACACCATCAACACTTCCATGGTGACACCATGTCCACCATGGCCAAAAAAACATGGATGCAAAAAACACATACACCATAGGCATGAGAAAACATATGCAACCAACAAAAAATCATGACCAACACATCGCCCATCCAGTCCAAGGGTTGAACCATGCTCTAATACCTCTCTATAACACCTTGTTCCCACATCTTCCCTAGTATCCATCCAACCATGGTAAACATGTGATGATAGGATACTATAATGAGATTCAACCTCCCATGTGACCTTAAGGAAGTGGAATCGATGGAAAACACCACCTAAACCACCCCCTTTAGGTAACCCAACCATTCATGCCTCTTACCCCTGGGTCGCATTGGCATTTTGACCCCTTTTCAGCCATAGGCACAAGAATAACACTACACGTTAGGGGCTATGAGGCTATATTTGCAAGCACAACACTACATGTCAGGGGATAGGGCCCAAAAATCTTGGTTTTGTGTCTGTATCTCTAGGATTTCAGCCACAATTTTCGGCCCATAGCCCAGCTCACTGCAAAAAACTTCATGAAAACTTAAGGGATGTTAAATAACCATAGTAAAATGATATGGGAGTAATCAAATCAACAAGAAATCATTTGGACCCCTCCTAGCCATGATAGGAATTTTGTCAAATATGTCAGAAATATTCAATTTACAGGTGTAAACAAGATATTTAAACATATGGGTTTCATACTTATCTGAGAATCACTAAGAATAATTTCTCCCTTAAATCATTAGTTGCAATACAATATATTTGACCATAGATACATTGTGCATTCATTTACAAGTAAAAACATAGATAGATTCATACATCATCACTGATCAAATACATGCTTATAACCAAAACAATAACAATAGAAATACGATGAATACAACAACAATAGAAACAACATAGAAACCAGTACATTTGCATACAAAATACCAAAGGAATGAGCTCTTCGTTACTGAATGTAAAAATCCAACTAGAGATGGGAGTTTCATGTTCCACCAAACCATAGATTGGCTGAGCTCAGTCTCTCTTTAGCTAATCACCCCCATGCCATATTCCAAGCATGCATGTAGGATCTCATCAAAAATATCAATCACAATCAAAATAGGGATTCTAGAGGCCAAACCAACTCAAACCTCAATCAGTGATTCCACCCCATGGTTGGACAACACAATCATCATAGATTGGTATCTATTCAAGCTACTCCTGGGCTCCATAGTGTTTGTTCCAATGAAGGCTCGAGGACTAGTAACTCAACACCAACCATTTCCAAGCTCTAGAGCATTTTTCCAACCAAGGCTTGAGGACTAGTAATTCAACCCAACATATATCCCTCGGGATCCAGAGTGTTTGTCCAAACAATGCGCAAAGAACTAATAACTCAACCCAACATTTAAATGAATCATGAGAACCCATCAGAAAAATTTCAATGGAAATAAACCCATAAAACCATGGCTATCTAGGAAATGGAAAGGCTAGGCAAATCCACTGTCAATCCATGAAATCGTCCATGCCAATGAAATATCATAATCAATAAACCACATGCAATATCATGCATGGAAAAAATAGTGAGGAAAAGATACATGCAACTTGGTACCTGCACTCAAAAATTGTTTTATATGCTGATCCCAATGTCCTATTGCACTTTCCCGTTCTTCCTTTGCATTCTCGCTCCAAATCACCCTATATCCACACACTCCAAGAGTGCCCAAATAAAAATTTAAACATCTAAGAGTATGAGAGTGAGAGAGAGAATAATGAGAGCTCCAAAATTACACTGTAAAAAAATATTACCATTTGATCCTCAAATTTTTTTATTATTAATGATGCCTATATTTTGTCAATTTTCTATTATTTTCCTTCATTTTCCTCCTCACATGCAACCTGTGACCTTTCACCTCCATTTTCTCCTATTTTCCATTATTTTCATAAATAAATTCCAATAAATGCATAATGACTTTCCAAATCCTCCAACATTTCCTTTCCCAATTTCCTTTATCCATAATAAACTGAAATGAACACTTGCTAGGAAGTTTCTCTCAACATTTATCTTGGAATACATGACCATCAATCGTTGTTATTATTTAAACTTTATTACATGGAATTTTCACCACGATTGTTATAGTTGAAAACACTGTTAAGAATTCTAATAAGTTAAAATGAAATACAATTATGTAATAAAATGGTTAAATCCAATAAAAATTCTACAATGGAAGTGATAAGTGATATCAATGGAAATTATCACTGTATTACCAATAACCACCAAGAATCATGGTGTGATCATGGTTGTAGTGGATAATATAAGTAGGAAAACTCACTTGTAAAGTATTCGTATAAGGAATTTGATATTTCACATATTTTTATGAAAAATATTTTCATATTCTATGGAATGCCCAAGAAGATCATATATAACCGATATGCCAAGTTTACATCAAATTTTGGAAGTTTTTATTTAAAATATTTGAAAACCCTATCAACATTGAACACAGCCTAACACCCTCATAGTTATGGAAAAAATATAAATAGTAAATAGAATATTAGAAAACATACTCAATATGTGTGTTATGCATCAATAAAAGAGATGGGAAGATTTTCTTCCTTTGGTGGATTTTTCTTATAATATTAGCTCTCAATAAATTTTATAGATGAGCCCTTTTGAAGCTCTATAGTAGGAAGTGAAAGACACCAATAAACTAGGGTAATCTAGTGGATATATTCACACTTAGGCTATATGTGTTAAATAAAATGTAATAGGAAGTTGGGACAAGGAAAATATTGAAGGTCACACAAGACGAACATAAAATTTTTGTAGACCAAAATAGAGGACATAAGGAATTTTGAAAAGGATATCATGTGTATCCCCAAATCAGTGAAAACAAAAGTTCCTTAAGAGTTGGATTTTGTGCCAAGCTAACACCAAGGTACTGTGAACCATTTCATATCTTGAAGAGAGTGGGGCTAGTAGCATAAAAAATCACCATTTCCCCATAATTAAGGAAAATGATGTGTTATATATATATATATATATATATATATATATATGGTTTTAACCATATTTTTTATCAGACTTTTATACATATGGAATCTAAGGGAGAATTATATCCAAAACCAAAATGGATACTTAACAAGGAGGACAACCACACTCCATGTAAATCAAGGTGCAATGAAAGAACTTTGGACCAGGTGAAGCAGAATGGGAACTAGAGGATGCCATTTAGAATGCATATCAATTTTGGTTTTATGTATAAGTTTGGTTCTACAGATAGTAGAACACCAAGTATGGTTTTTATTAATTAAGGAGGATGGGATTGTAACATCCTTTTTTCTATTTCCAAATTTTTTTAATGTAATTGAAAGATGACAATGTTGGAGATCCAGCATGGACGACTTTCTCAACCATTTGATGTAAATATTTTGTGAATATAATTATAAATTGCTAAAGTTGGAGATGAGGACAAGAATAGATTTATTAGAAATATTATACAAGGGATTGGGATGTTTCCTATATTCATTGAAATTAATGTTCATGACACCTGATGTTGTATATGAACTATGAACTAATAATTAGCTATAAGAGGGATTGGGAGAGGAGGTATTAAAATACCCACACATGAGTCATGCATGGAGTAATTCTTGTGAGCAGAAAGAAGTTAATTTTGTGATTCCAAGTTGTTGAGTTTGGAGTATTATAGTGACTAGGGACATTATACAAAGAAAAGAGACTTGAATTTTTGTAAATATAAAATGATTCGATGCCAGAGACTTGTAAACATGATATTGGAAGATAGCCCACAAATTCCAATATTGAAATGTGTTAGATGAGGATACCAAAGAAATATTTTTCTACTTTAATCCAATAAACTAAAAAGAACTAAACTGTTTGGTTGTGTTTATGCACATGAAGCACTATAAAAAGGAGAATATCAGGGATCATAGAAAGTGGGAAGGGATTTCATTCTATTTTGGGAAGGACCTTAGTGGCCATATTTTTTGTTTGATCAACCCACACTTATTTCTTGCATGGTGGCATCCATGTTTCCTAGCCAATGCAAGATTTTTTTCCTTCATACTTTGTAAACTAAATTAAACTCTATGTTGTTATTCACTAAGTGAAGCATCCATTATACATTGGATATGGTTTGTAAAAAAAATTTAGTGTAGTTTCGCTTACTATTTGGTGGAGAGTGGTCATCCCTTATTTAGTTTCAATCAATTTTCATAGGAATAGATAGGTGTATAAAGGGTAGATGTGTAGATGTAATGTAAGAAAGTTTGTAAACAATTTGTAATGTTTGATTAATTGTAATCAATATATTTGTAATAATTATCTCTACCTTTTAACCGAAACTTACATTTACGAACACTAAAAAAGGTATGCTAAATAAATGTAAAATATGTAAAAAAATAGATAAGTAGGAAAATAATATAATGAAGTTAGATTTCATCAAAAATTTTGAAATGGAAATATTTTTTAGAGTGAAAAGAGATTTGATATGTGGATGCTTTGTAATTTCAGAGTTATTTTATTTTTATAGGTTTATTTTTATTTTCTTTCTTTTTACTTTCATTTTTTATTTTCTTTCCACTAGGTTAAAATGTATACATTACAATATATTAATCTTTTTATTGATTCTTTTATTTTATTTATTTAGACATTATGTTACAACATCTCTACCATATTAAGTTACTTATATATATATAACCAACCTAGATTTCATCTTAATAATGGACCTACCAAGCTTTAGATGCATCAAATCTCTTGAGATGAAAATTTATTTTAGAGCGAAAAGAGGTTTGATCTGTCTCTATGCTTTGTAGCTCTAGAGTAAAAATAGATTTAGACTGCTTTAATTTCACCCTTGAAATATTAAAGTATTTATTTATTTAGACATTATGTTACAACATTTCTACCAGCCTAGATTTCATCTTAACATAGGATATATCAAGTACCTAGAGGAATCAAATCTCTTGCCATGAAAACCTCTTTTAGAGTGAAAGGAAATTTCATCTTTCTTGATGAGTTGTAATTCCGAGTTAAAATGGATCTAAGATGATTTAATTTCACCCTTCAAATAAACTATATTCCACATGAATTGGTTCTCAAACCATATTTTTATTTTGTTATTTTTACTTTCCTTATTTATTTTATTTTAACTTACTTAAAATGTTTCCATTATATTATATTAATCTTCTTATTTAAATTTTTGTTTTATTTATTTAGACATTATGTTACACCACCTCTACCCCATATATATATATATATATATATATAAAATTATATAAAATTATATATTTTAGTTTTTAATAAAACACATAATGATAAATATTTAGATTTATTTTATTTCAATATTATAAATAATAATTAAATGTGAATGATAAATATAATAACATATATTTTTTAAATAAAACATGGTAATAATTAACAATTATATTGATTTATTTTTATAATTAATATAATTGAAAAATTATTGTAAATTCAATTTATATATATATCATTTTTTATTTAAAATAATATTTAATAATTAATTTTAAATATTGTTTTATATATATATATATATATATATATATATATATATATATTTATATGTATATGTTTTTAAGATAATAATATTATTTAAATACTATTAAAAAAAATATATATATATTGAATTTAATGTTATGCTTTAAATAAATTAAAAATAATTATATAGAAAGTTCTTTTTGGCTTTGAGATGTAAAATCTCTACCAACAAGGTTAATCATGTGAAGGTCAAAGCTTATATGACTCCAAAAATGACCCATCATTGACATGGTATGACGCTCACCCACATAATCCATTGCCAATGAGACACAATCACCCACATACATGTACCCAACAAACATAGGGTAAACACAACATTACACATTGACTCACAAAGTGACATGTTCACACACTACACTTACTATGAACTTTAGTATTAACATTATTGTTCCATGTCATTAAGATTGACTATAAATATTATGATGTTGATAATTAAATTTATTTTATAAGTTCATTGGTATAATATTAAAATTAGTAAGTATTAATTTCTTTACTATATTTAAAAAATGATTATGGTTAACAAAGTTTTAAATAGATATATTTTCGATTAAAATTATAAATTATTAAAAATAATTAAATTTTTTGAAATAAAATTTTATATAAATTATTTATTGTATCGATTTTAGTATAAAGAAATAATTAATATGTGTTATTGCAAATTGATGCTATTCTAGATATTATGTTAATGTTTTTCTTCTTTTTAACTGATTTGAACCTTGAGTGTAATGGTTTTTGCATAAATACTTTATAACATGACAATCATTAATTGATTTAACGTAACACCCCCAAGTTCTATGCTTTTCAAATGAGACATTTGAACATAAATCCAAAGGGGAGTGGACCCCAGTGGATGATTATTGTGTGGATGTGGTTAATTTTGTAATTTTGAAAAATAAATAAAATATAATGTATGCACTATGACCAAAAAGAGAATTGAGATCACTTGCCAAAATCCATGAGGATGGATAAGGCAACAAATCCCCAAAAAGCTTTCAAAAATCCTTGAAAGAAATTAATTTAGATTTTAGGATAAATCTAAATTTCCCCAATGAAGAGGAGTAGTTGGGAAGAGGTGAGAAAAGCTGGAAAAGCTGAGGAAAAGCTTAAAGCAGCTTTAAGGAACCCCAAGAGGGGAAAGCCTAGGCTAAACAGGAAAGAAAGCATCCTGCTATTCTGGACGCAGAATTAGAAACATGCTTTGGGGTATGAGCTTAAATAAGCTGATCCTAGACAGATTAGGGGTGGATCTATGCTGGGAGGTGATCTCTGCTCGGGGGTGAATCCTGGGAGATAAAGAGGATTCTATGGTTGGGAGGACTGGTCATGGTAGAGGTGTACATGCATAAATTTGGAGATATCTGTAAGTCTGTGTTAATCATCTCTGTTTTTTATGAAATGGTGATGTTATATTCCTTTACTCAATTTATGAAATTGTGATATGCTATTCCTTTTATGCAATTTATGAAATTGTGATGTTATAGGCTTTTATGAAATTTATGAAGCTGTGATGTTATAATCCTTTAGGCAAATTATGAAATTGAAATGCTATAGTGCATTAGGGAATGTATGAATTGTATGTTAAGTTGCAGTATGCCACTGTTAGATGGATTAATGGTTCAGTACATTATGTAATTGCAACTACAGCTATTGACAGTAGAGACAATTAGTTGGGTGTAGAGATGAGGACATTGAAATAATGAGGTTGAGATGATAGATTAATGGAGCAGCCAATATAATAACTATGTGTAGGTATAGATGGCTATCTTCTAAATGAGTATTTAATGCTGTGTGTATAAACAGAAGCTATTAATAACCCAGTACCCCTGAACATTCAGTTCCAAATAAATTAATCTATCATAATAATACTCATGTTAATATAGACCTTAAGAGAGACATGTTGAATCTCATTCGGAGTAAAATGAACCTATTATAGAAGAGGAGTTAAGAAATTTAGGAGTAATCATGAGGTATACTGGATGTTATTAAATAATAACAGAATCCTATATTAGAAAAAAAAAAAAGGGGTTTGGGAGACGTGACAAATGGTATCGGAGCAAAGTTCAAAAATTGGGCAAGATATGTGCTCACAAGTAAATGGTTAACTGTTATAGATTTTACGAATTTTAAAAATATTTCTTCGAGTATACAAATCTTCGATATACTTTGAGGTATACATGTAAGAGATTGATTTAGTACTACGTTCAACTGAATCTATCTTTTGGTATTCACCGTCCCGAACTCTGTTCAGCTGTAGACAGAAAGTCCATAGAGTAGGAACTTCAGAATCTTTAAACCAAGGAGGGTTTAAAATCTGTAGTTACTTAGCTTCTACAGACGATTAATTATTGTTCTGCTTCCTGTAGACATAAAGGTGAAAGTCTATGTTCATAAGTATAATAGAAAAACATTGTAGCAGAATGGTGAGAGAGTAAGAAAAAAAAGTTCACCATGGAGATTTGGCTTACTCAAGCCAACCTGAGAAGTGAAATCTGCATACTTATGAATGTATTGAAAATTTTATAGCCATTATAGAATGTATTGAAAATTTTAAGGTCACTTCTAACCCTTAGAAGAAACCTTAGGGTTATGAATTAAATCTATGCATAATGAACTCTATTATATATATATATATGTTCATGAGTGTCGAGGCCTAGAGCCTTAGGTCCTCTTAGGCTCGACTGCAAATTATTCGGAGTCAATTGCAATTTTGTGGTATGTCTGAAATGCTTGTTAATTTGAGTTAAAATGGTATGAATGGGCTACATGAAAAAAAAAAATATTTTTCATTTAAGTATTGTTGAAAATTACCCTACCTTTAACCATACCTTCTTAAGATATCTTCTTTTCAGTGCTGATTTGTTATGAAAAAAAAAAAACAAATTCCCCTATGGTAGAGCTATAGAAATCTAAATTCAAGCTTGGCTTAAATCTGGAATACTTAATCTTATAGATGAGAAAATATTAGATTTCTTTTTCTCTTGTATATACAAAGGAGATGATCTTTATACTATTGTATGGACTAGCAGTGGTGCAGTAGAAACGAGAGGTATAGGAAGCAGTAAAATGATGCTATATGAGGCATGACAGAGCTGAATATAAATAGATGTTAGATTGAAACAGAAAAGAGAACACTCAGTAAAATTTCTATGACCTTTCATTTTACTACCCTAACTAAAGGGATAGACATCATGTGGCAACGTCTTCTTGTATCTCTTGAATATAGTAACATAACCAAATTGTTGGCTTATTAATTGTGATTATTTAGTCAATTACCATGAGGCCGCATACATGTACATATACTCTTAAAGAGAAATAGAAGTCACCATTTAGAATTCCTAACTTCTATTTGAATTCTTACCCACTCATAAGTAACCCTGAAAAAAAAAATGGATATACGAGCAATAGAAATTAGAAGTGGTTTTATATGTTAGCATATTGAAATAAACATTGAATAAACAAATCAATGGAAAACTAGGAATAAAGTAGCCATTGAAATTTTATATATCTACTTGAAAAAAAAATAGGTAAAACGAAAAAAGTGGAAACAAGTCCACACCCATATATACATTCCTATATAACATTTAAACCCACCTACAAGTCTACAAACATATATATACTCCTACGTATCGTTTACACCATTCTCGGGTTTTGATAACCTCGACTCCGATCTGTGTATAGTTCGGTATGTATAAGGATATATATATATATTTCAAAAGAAATGAGAGCGCCGATTCATATTACAATAACCTATGGAAAAGTCAAAAGAATGTATAGTATTTTAGGTTATGGAACTTCACGTATGCGTAAAAATTAAAACACGAGCAGCAGATCTGGCAACGGCATTGACCGATTTGTTCTAGAGCCATGCACAAGGCCGAATACACCTGCATCAAACGTAGCCAGATACACATATATGAAAAACGAAGAGATGCGAAACGCAACTCGGGCAGGTTGGACTAAAAGTATAGAATAGGGTGTATATTAATTTCCGAGTTATTTTAGGGTCAATAGAAAATTGCCGGACTGTAAAATTTGAAACTCGTGGCCGTTGTTATAACTCAGCCAACATGGGACGGCCCGACTACTATAGTTAATACAGTGCGATGAACATTAAATACGATTTTAAACAGAAACATGAAACCTATATCAGTCTACACAGATACAAATAAAATCTACAACACATCCATGCCGACATTATTAAGTTAGTGTTTGATAACAGAATTAAAGATCCCGAGGGAACGCCTACAGGCTCAACCCTGACAACGCCGAGCTGAAGACCGATTTAAATTTAAATAATTTTAAATGAACTATCTACAGTAGGGCTACCGACCAGAGCTCTGACACAGCTCGAAAACAAATCGACCCATAGTTGCGTGGGGCGAATTTACTGTTCACATCGAGGCGTGAAAGTCGCTGGCCGAAACCCCAAATGTCCAAACCGCGTAAGAAATAAACCGAACCCGGGAAAATATTTAATAAAAATGTTATTTGAGTAGAGAACTGCACAACCGAATCAAATCCCTGGTAAATCTGGGGGATTCAACGATTCTGAAAACATAGAACAGCAACACTTATTACAGAGAATCTATATATGAAAAGGTAATGATATAACAGCTACCGACTACTAAGACGACCCCCGCATTTCAGCAGATGCATATCCCAGTAGATGCGAAGAAATTTCACAGCTAACTGAGGGTCTGCACTATCGTTCAAGCGTTCAGTCATTGTTCACATTCAAATGTGAACTCTGAAGCCTGAAGGTAATCCATACCCTGTAATTTCCGGCGTATGTCCCCCTTTGAACCAGGCACTGTGAGACAAAGGGGAGATAATTATATAAAACGCTCCTGTGATTCAGATGAATAAGAAGATGGGAATACATGAACCCTAATCACTCTGCCCGATGACTGCAGAGTGGTCAGACGCAGAGTGACAGAAAGAAGTACCAAACTGCTGGTGTACAGAACAGATGCCAACGTTCCCAGTGCGTGAACAGGCCGAGGATAGGAAATGCTGGCACACTGGGTGAAGAGTACAATGGCCGCCGTCGTTGTACTCCAGCTGGAGAGCGAAACAATCCCTGAAAGAAAAAAAAACCGATCAAGTAAACGTCTGGGTCAGTATGGTACACGAACCTGTTTCAAAAACCTTGTCAGGAGATGGACGACTCCTACGCTCCCATATTGCACGGCAATGAAAAAAAAAAAAATCAAACTGCAGTGATCGGGTGTGACTACACGCAAGCTCGCTGGCTGTCACAACAGCAATCGCGGTGCGGTGCAGTAGGCTGCGGCGTAATGGATTTCCAACCCTAACCAGTACAACGCGATGTAAGTTAAACAAAAAAAAATATATATATATATATATAAAAACCCAAAAACCAATTTAGCAGCATTTGAATGTGGCAAATTCCGTTCGAACCCAACGAGAATAGTTAATAAATCAAGGCTTTACAATTTATGCGTATGGACACGTGTATACTATCGGACCGCCGGGGGAAACGAGGGTTCTATTACGACCCTGATATATTGTATGACCATAGACAGCGCATTTGTAAATATGCAAAAAAAAAAAAAAAAACTATAGGGTCATCTCAGTACGCCCTTGAGTACCTACTAATACGACTTTGAATACTTTTGATTAGGGTGAGTATTTACTATGATATATAATTATTAAACATATCCACCTAACCACATATACCCGCGTATATACCTAGCTACGTGGAACATGCCCGCGCTATGAACAAAAAGAAAGATCCTTTGCCATCGTATAGGAATAATGATAGCGCTATACATATAAATATATATAATTGCCTTATACCTATGAGCGTGGTTTGCAAGTTCGATGTTATATATATATATAACTAAATTATAACCCCCATGTATTTTCAATACTATGATGTGAAGGGTTAATAAGAGAGGGTATGTCTATACATGCCGTATTAAACCATATACAAAATCATATATACCTGAAATTATTTAGATTTTGCTTTAATATGATACCTTTCTAATATTGATATTATTAAAGCAATCATATTATATAATATGATATTAAAGCAATCTAAATAATGATATATGATAGATGAAATCAGATTGCATTAATATGATATTTAGATATATCATATTATTTAGATTTTAATACGAAAATATATATATTAAATCTGATTTAATACCTTCCACTTTAGTGGCGTAAATCCGAGAGCATGTTGAATATTGAAGACCTATCATAGGGGTCCAATTGAAAAATTTAGAAGTGGAAAAGTTGATAGTAGAATACGGGTCAAAACAAGAAAAAAAATATTGTTAGAAAGTATGAAAAATGGGGGTATGACACTATATATATATGCACATAAAAATTAGGTATATATACGGTAACACTTTCAAAAAGGTTTGAACTTATATATGAATATATATAAATATAGGGATATATATATATATTCATATGTTTATCAAATTAATATTGCTAAGGCTATATATACATTATATACATATGTATATATGGTTACTTATACAATAAGGTTTGGAAATATATATGATATCTACAAACCTAGCGGATATCCATACAGGCTCATGAGAATGTTTGAGATGTAAGTAGTATATGAGTAAGTGGAAATTGTATCCTATAAATAAGGCAGGTATACTGCCATAAAGGAAAAGAGGATTGAAGTACAAGTGTTATTTACAATTAAATGGTTGATTTAGTAATTGTGGAACCATTAAATGGAGTTAGTAATAATTCCTGATGACTTACTTAGGGAAGAATATTCTTGTAATAGTGAAAGAATGACTTCCTAATTATTTAGTTATAATAATTTATATTCTTTCATGGAAATAAAGTATATTTTCAAATTGGTATATTTATGGGTTGCTTTTGTTAGAAAGCATGAAAGATTATGGGTTGCTTTTGTTAGAAAGCATGAAAGATTATGGGTTGCTTTTGTTAGAAAGCATGAGAGATTTATGGGTTGCTTTTGTTAGAAAAAAAAATAGAATGCTTTTATGCAATAAAAAAGAAGGAATTCTTTTATGACTCAGGAAAAAGTTGAAATACTTTTATGATTTATGAAATCTTTCCCATTTTAAGCTGATGAGTCTTTGAAAAGGGGAAACTGTGTCAAATTCATTTTTGGCATTAACCAGTATTGATATTGTAAATGTGATGAATTATAGAAATTACATTTATCACTAGAAAAGGAAACATGAATTCTCACTATAAAAAATTTTTGGTGCAAATTTTATTTTTCTTGAGTCTTAAAATTTAAGACAGGAAAATAGTGTGAAAACATATAGCTACAAACCGAGAGAAAAGAGGATGAGCTGTATTTGGACTTGGGTGTGGGGGAAACCAGGAGATCCAAATTTATTCATGTAAGTTTTGAACTAGTGGATACAACTCATAAAAGAAAATTTTGACCTGTGCATTATATATATATGAAAATTAGAAATATAGTGTGTATGGGGTGCTTATATGAATAAAGGTTATGCATAGAGTTATGCAAATTTTATTTATTCCCTAATAAAAAAATCCTGTAATTTGGGTATTCGCTTACTTGGCTGGAAATAATAGAGATGAACTCTATTATAAATTATGGACTTAACAGTAGCTGAAACCCTCTCAATTGTCCTTGTATTGATTCAAATTAAAACTTTATAAGTCCATCACAAAGGAAAAATATAAGTTGGTACGAAGGTATGGTACATTAAATTAAGGAGTATTAAGTAAACTCTTTGGATTATATATAGTATATATATGTCGGGTGGATATATATATATATAAGGTGGATTTTATATAGATATGATGGAAATTATATTATATATATATATTGTGGACTATATGTATATAGAGTGGTTCTATATATATATGAAAAAGAGTGAAGGAATTAAGAATATGAAATATAATGGTTTATATAACAAATAACTTTATAAAGAAAATTTTATATGTTTCACTTTTATTGGAATATATATATATATATATTGTGGGGGAATTGAGGATAAATAAAAATGAAACAAATTGCACGTGGGGTATAAGTTAAAAATCTACAAGTAACATTATAAATATAGGCGAGCTGGTTATATGTTATAATGTTAACCTGGTTGAGTTGTATGAATATAATATCTTCATACATGTTAAGTTATTTCTCCAACTTTATACTCACGGAGGTAAAGGAGGAGGTACTGGAAGTACAGCGATGAACTGAAAAAGGGTAAGCATACTCATGCATATAGTACAGTTGTTTTCATTCATTTATGAGTACTAATGGAAAAATTGTCAAATTGTTTGGCCAAGTGTGTAATAGGAAATTGTACACTCTGGAAACAAAGAGGTGAAGATCCAGAAAATTTGAACTGAATCAAGTCAAGTGAGGAAAGGATCTCACTGAAAAACCAAGGAAGGATAAGTAGTGCACTAAACTATTATGAACCTGAACGGTTTGATTAATAACTGAATTTCTTAAGTTATTGAATGCAGAATGCTGTTGTGAATTATCAATTATATGTATTTGACTCTACCTGTGTAACAGGCGCGGAATGGGAAGAAAACAGGCCAAAGGTATCTTATGAACATGAAGAATTGGAATATTGCATAGGCATGATGATTGAGGTGAAGCGCGATACTCTACTATGGAAATTAGTGGCACCACCATTCGTCCCGTACCACATTATTCTGACCTTTTCTCACAATTGAAAACATGTTGCCGCATGATGCTTCTCACTGAATTGATTTGAATTGTGGATAAGATGGAACAAGAAGAGAATTTCACCCAAAGTCGCTTGAAGACAGGAAGAAGAAATCAGGAGCCAGTAAACGTGGATTCGGATCAAGATGCCGATGGAGGCAATTTACACACTAAAAAATTCCATGGCACGTGGAAAGCTCTGAAAATAATTGAAAACTGTTCATAATTATGTTCAAAAAATCAACTAGTAGACAGTTTGTCAACATGGCGACAGTGTTTTATTTCAGTGAGGATATTATACTTCTTAGGTTATGCCTCAATGAGACATTTGAACATAAATCCAAAGGGGAGTGGACCCCAGTGAATGATTATTGTGTGGATGTGGTTAATTTTGTAATTTTGAAAAAATAAATAAAATATTATGTATGCACTATGACCAAAAAGAGAATTGAGATCACTTGCCAAAATCCATGAGGATGGATAAGGCAACAAATCCCCAAAAAACTTTCAAAAATCCTTGAAAGAAATTTATTTAGATTTAAGGAGAAATCTAAATTTCCCCAATGAAGAGGAGTAGTTGGGAAGAGGTGAGAAAAGCTGGAAAAGATGAGGAAAAGCTTAAAGCAGCTTTAAGGAACCCCAAGAGGGGAAAGCCTAGGCTAAACAGGAAAGAAAGCATCCTGCTATTCTGGACGCAGAATTAGAAACATGCTTTGGGGTATGAGCTTAAATAAGCTGATCCTAGACAGATTAGGGGTGATCTGTGCTGGGAGGTGATCTCTGCTCGGGGGTGAATCCTGGGAGATAAAGAGGATTCTATGGTTGGGAGGACTGGTCATGGTAGAGGTGTGCATGCATAAATTTGGAGATATCTGTAAGTCTGTGTTAATCATCTCTGTTTTTATGAAATTGTGATATGGTATATTCCTTTAATCAATTTATGAAATTGTAATATGATATTCCTTTATGCAATTTATGAAATTGTGATGTTATAGGCTTTTATGAAATTATGAAGTTGTGATGTTATAATCCTTTAGGCAAATTATGAAATTTCAATGCTATAGTGCATTAGGGAATGTATGAATTATATGTTAAGTTGCAGTATGCCACTGTTAGATGGATTAATGGTTAAGTACATTATGTAATTGCAACTACAGCTATTGATAGTAGAGACAATTGGTTGGGTGTAGAGATGAGGACATTGAAATAATGAGGTTGAGATGATAGATTAAGGGAGCAGCCAATATAATAACTATGTGTAGGTATAGATGGCTATCTTCTAAATGAGTATTTAATGTTGTGTGTATAAACAGAAGCTGTTAATAACCCAGTACCCCTGAACATTAAGTTCCAACCAACTAAATCTATCCTCAAAATACTCATGGCGAATATAGACCTTAAGAGAGACATGTTGAATCTCATTCGGAGTAAAATGAACCTATTATAGAAGAGGAGTTAAGAAATTTAGGAGTAATCATGAGGTATACTGGATGTTATTAAATAATAACAGAATCCTATATTAGAAAAAAAAAAAAAGGGGTTTGGGAGACGTGACATGTACTATGGATTTATTATTGTACTTTTTAATGTTATTGTAATATGTATATTATTTTTAATTTTAAAATGATAAATTAATATTATAGTATATAAAATTATATTTAAAAAAAATAAAAAGATAAAAATTTAATTAATAAATAAATTCAAAATCAAAATTTAAACTAAAAAACCCAAAAATAAAAATAAAAAATTTAAAATAATAATAACAACATTTTCATAAATATTACTACCAATATATTTACAAGTTAATATTTAAACTAATATATTTGTAATTTATTAATCTAATATTTTTATATAGAAATAATGATAGTAATCATATAAATAAATATTCAAAAAATATGTTCATACCAATTACACTCATATATCTATAAATAAATAATACATATATCAATATAACAAAGAAAGAATCAAACACACATAAAACAACACATTCATACACATAGAAAGAATACAATTAAACAAGACACATGCAAATGTATCAAAGAATAGTTTCATACACATACAAAATACTTTCATAGATATACAAATAATAAAATTAAACAAGACATATACAAATGTAACAAAAAATAGATTCAAATCTCTTAAATGAAAGCCTCTTTTAGAGGGCAAAGAAATTTGATTTTTCTGGATGTGTTGTAATTCCAAAGTTAAAATCACTCTTCAAATAAGCGATATTTCACATGAAATAGTTTCCAACAACATATTTTATTTTATTTTATTTTTATTATTGTATTTTTATTTTTTTATTTTTACTTTTATTATTTTATTTTATTTTGAATGTGTTAAAATGTTTACAATACATTATATTAGTCTTTTCATTTAATTAATTAATTTATTTATGTTACATCATCTCTACGGGACACACACACACACATATATATTTTATATTTTTTAAACTTTAATAAAATCCATAATAATAAATAATTAAATTTATTTTATTTTAATATTATTACTATTATTATTCTGATTTAGTAATTAAATGTGAATGATACATATAATAACACATTTTTATAAATATTTTTAAAATAAAATATTATAATAATTAACAATTATATTGACTTATTTTTATAACTAATATAATTAAAAAATTATTGTAAAGTCAAATTATATATATATATATATATATATATATAATAATTGATTTTTAAATATGCTTAATATATATTTGAATGATACATATAATAACACATATTTTTTATAAATATTTTTTAAAACAAATTATTATAATAATTAACAATTATATTGATTTATTTTTATAATTAATATAATTGAAAATGGTTGTAAAATCAACTAATAGAAATATATATATTTATTTCATTTTTAATTTAAAATATTTTTTAGTAATTAGTTTATATATATTATTTAAAATATATGTATTTTATATATATATATATATATATATATATATATATATATATATATATATATATCTATCTATCTATATATATATATATATATATATATATATATATATAGTGTTATAATTTTATTAAGCAGGTATATTTATATGTTTTTAACATAATAATATTATTTCAATAATATTGAAAAAATATTTTAGTATATTGAAGTTAATGTTATGTTTTAAATAAATTAAAAAGTATTATAGAGAAATCTTTTCTTAGGTTTGACATGTAAAATTTCTACTATCAGGGTCAATCATGTGAAGGTGAGAGCTTATATGACTCCAAAAACGGTCTATCATAGGCATGGGACTAACCACTAACGCTCACATTGCCAATGAGGCACAATCACTATCATACATGCACACAATAAACATAGGGTGAACACAAACATACATAACCCACAAACATTACACACTCACTCGCAAGGTGACATATTCACACACTACACTTACTATGAACTGTATTAACATTATTTTGTTGCATGTGCTTAAGTTTGAGCATAAATATTATGATGTTGATAATTAAATTTATTTTATAAGTTAATTAGTAAGATATTAAAATTAGTAAGTATTAATTTCTTTACTTTATTTAAAAAAAATGATTATGGTTAACAAAGTTTTAATAAATATTTTTTTGGACTAAAATTACAAATTATTAAAATTAATTATTTTTTTGAAATAAAATTCTATAAAATTTATTTATTGTATGGATTTTAGTATAAATTATTAATTAATAGTGTTATTGCACATTGATGCTATTCTAAATATTATGTTATTGTTTTTCTTCCTTTCAAGGGGTTTGAACTTTGAGTGTAATGGTTTGCATAAATCCTTTATAACATGATAATCCTTAATTGAGTTGTACCATGTAGATTAATATTATGTACTTTTTAATGTCATTGTAATATGTATATTATTTTTTATTTTAAAATGATAAATTAATATTATTAGTATATAAAATTTTGTTTAAAAAAAAAACCAAAATAGAAAATAAAACAATAAAATATTAATTAAAAAATAAAATAAAATCAAAATTTAAACTAAAAAACCAAAAATAAATATAAATAAAAAATAAAAAATTAATAATAATAATAATAACATTTTCATAAATATTCCTATATTTACAAGTTAATTTTTAAACTAATGTATTCATAGTTTAATGATATAATACTTATATATAGAAATAATGATAGTATTATATATATATATATATATATATATATATGCGTTTATAATTTTATTAAGTTGGTATATTTATATGTTTCTAACATGATAATATTATTTAAATATTACTAAAAAAATATTTTAGTATATTGAAGTTAATGTTATGTTTTAAATAAATTAAAAAGTATTATACAAAAAGCTCTTCTTAGCTTGAAGATGTAAAATCTCTACTAACAGGGTCAACCACGTGAAGGTGAGAGCCTATATGACCCCAAAAACTGTCCATCATTGGCATGGGACTAACCACTGACGCTCACCCACACAATCCATTGCCAATGAGGCACAATCACTATCATACATGCACACAACAAACATAGGGTGAACACAAACATACATAACCCAAAAGCATTACACATTGACTCACAAGGTGACATGTTCAGACACTACACTTATTATGAACTTTAGTATTAACATTATTTTGTTGCATATGGTTAAGTTTGAACATAAATATTATGATGTTGATAATTAAATTTATTTTATAAGTTAATTGGTATGATATTAAAATTAGTAAATATTAATTTCTTTACTCTATTTAACAAAAAAAAATGATTATGGTTAACAAAGTTTTAATAAATATTTTTTGGACTAAAATTATAAATTATTAAAATTAATTATTTTTTTTGAAATAAATTTTATAAAATTCATTTATTGTATTGATTTTAGTATAAATAATTAATTAATAGCGTTGATGCAAATTGATGTTTTTCTACATATTATGTTATTGTTTTTCTTCCTTTTAAGGGCTTTGAACCTTGGGTGTAATGGTTTGCATAAATGCTTTATAACATGACAATCCTTAATTGAGTTGTACCTATGGAATAATATTATGTACTTTTTAATGTTATTGTAATATGTGTATTATTTTTAATTTTAAAATGATAAATTAATATTATTAGTATATAAAATTTGGTTAAAAAAAAAAACAACATAGAAAATAAAACAATAAAATGTAATTAAAAAATAAAATCAAAATCAAAATTTAAACTAAAAAACCGAAAAATAAAATAAAAATAAAAAATACCAATGTATTTACAAGTAAATATTTAAATTAATATATTTGTAATTAGAAAGAATATTTATATATAGAAATAATGGTAGTATTCATATAAATAAATAGTCAAAAAATATATTCACGCAAATTACACTCATATATCTACAAGTAATAATACATATATAAATATAACAAACAAAGAATCAAACACACATAAAAGAATATATTCATACACAGACAAAGAACACAATTAAACAAGACACATACAAATGTATCAAATAATAGATTCATACACACACACAATATAGACATACAAAGAATACAATGAAACAATACACATAAGCAAAGAATATATTCATACAAATCCAAAGAATACAATTAAATAATACATACAAATGTAGCAAAGAATAGATTCATACATGTAAAGAATACATTCATACTTTCATAGACATACAAATAATACAATGAAACAATACACTTACAAATGTAGCAAATAATACATTCATACACACATGAGAAATACATTCAACACATCCAAAGAATACAATTAAATAATACATACAAGTGTAACAAATAATAGATTCATACATGTTAAAGAATACATTCACACACATACAAAGAATACAAATAAACAAGACACATTCAAATTGAGCAAAGAACAGGTTAACACACATAAAGAATGCATTCATACACATAAAAAGAATACTAGTAAACAAAACACATATAAATGCAACAAAGAAATTCATACATATACAAAGAATACAAGTAAATAACACACATTATAAGCCAAATACATTCATTCATATATAGATATATATATCATAAAACCAAAATTATATTTATTATATATAAATAATAAAAACCAATACACAAACATTTAGATATAATAAATTTATGAAAATAAATAATACAAACATTCAAATATTTACAAACATTTTAAATAATATATTCCTATTCAATTTATATTTATAAAAATATTGATGTAAATATTAAAAAAAAGAGCATAAGAAAAAATCACAATTAAACAAAAAAAACAATAAAAAAAATTTAAAAAAAAATTAAAGAATTTATATAAATATAAGTTAGAAATGGTATGTAATTTATGTGAATAACAGTGATTTTGTCATTTGTGTTTATGTAGGAAAGATGTTTAAAATATTGAGAAAATGTTAAATAATTTATGTGAATAAAAGGGATTTTGCCATTTGTGTGTATGTGGTGAAGATGTGTCAAATATTGAAAAAAAATGTTAAATAATTTAAATGTGAAAAAATGTTAAACGTTATATAATGTATTATAATAAATGAATATATTTGTATTTGAGCATATTGAAATTACTATAAACTAAAGATCATGAAAACCATGAGCACAAGGAACACAACTCAAAGGAGGGTTACAATTTAACCTTCCTAAGAGTCTTTTGGAGGGGTTGAATTCCCCTCCACAAAAAAATAAAGTCTACTCCTTTTATTAATGATAGTTTGTGTTCATATACATTATTTGATGGGCCCATCTAAACAAAATAATATAAATTGTTCTAATTACAAATTTATAAAACATAAAAATAGATAATGTCTTCCACTCAGGAGCAGCTTGGAATTCATAAATTTTCTGCAACATACAACATCAAAATGATATTGTTAGTATACAAATTCTTCCTAATAACTTGTAACATAATTAAATGCTCAATACATAAAAAAAATCCATATATATTATCAAAAACACATAAAAAACATAATACAATATTATTGTACATTAAAGCAATACAAGTATGATATAATTTATAGATTTAACATAATAATGGTTAAATTTAAGGAAGAAGAAAGATAGATTGCATAACACTTGTTCAAACATTTGAAAGTGCTTTGACTAAAAAAAAGTATGAAATAATAATTAAATAATTTAGTTAGAGTAAATGGAGAAGCTAAGAGTGTCATGGTCAAGATGAAGAAGGGGCATTACAAATTGAAGAGAGCCTAGAGATGCAAGTTTAGTGTAGACTATGAAGTGAAAGTCAGTGACAAGAGGTGCACTACAAGGAATATATGTATAAGGAGTTAGTGATTTGAAATGAAGTGTGAGAGGGGTCTGCAATGATATATGAAAGTGGTTTAAAGCAAGAACATCTTACACTAAAGTATGAATGTGATGAGTAGAAAAAAAATATGGTTTGTAATGAAATAGGAGATAAAATGATAAAATTTATAGTAATTCATCTAAATAATAATTAAATATATAATGTTAAATGTGATAATAATTAAATTCATAATTTTAAATATGATATTTTTTTTTTATTAGAAAAAAAAAATGTTAAAAATTTCTTTGACAAATAGGAGAAGTCAAAATCAATGACCTTACCTCCTTAGTCCATCAAGGGAACTAAAATGACAGGCTAGAAATCCTTGGAATGTAAACTACGTAGTGAAGGTGAGGACTTTTGAGGAATTCCAGTATGGAAAAAGAAAAGAAAGGGCACCATATGGACGAATGTAGTTTCTTTGTAATATGAAAATGCCTCTGAATCATTGAACTTGACTATTATGATAGGCTGTTATAGCATGGAGTGTGATTAAAATCTATAGTAATGGATTGAATTAAATTTGGGACAGTTGTCATACACACTTGGTGTATTTTCTGTCTATATTATGATTTATGCCATTGTATTGCATTGTTGTAATTTCATAGTCTATGTGAGGACCTGTGAGTAGCGTTAAAGAGGTTCCCAAATGGAACTAAGATGGCTTCCAACACGGACAGGCTCGCGGACATGACAGCGAAGTCAGGCTCCCGGACTTTACGGACTTTACGTTTCATGTTTTCATGGGTATATCGTACTTTTATTTTATTAATTTGATTCTATATGGCCCAAAATACTCCCCCCTTGTCTTCCTGTGTGCAACATAAATAACAGTTTAGAATATTCCTCCATGTACTCTGAAATTTCTAAGGTATTACTCTGTTTCCAATACTAAATGTACATGTTCTCATGGTTTAGAACATATATAACTGAATTACGTGGTTTGTTCTGAGTGAGGCAGTCCAAAATTTTCCGAAATCCATTTCGCAGAGGAAAGCACATTTTGGTAAGAGTCGTGTTGAATATTTTATTGATTCTTTCTCACCCAGATTCTCTGGGCTACTTTTGATAAGTTCATGGATAAATGCACCTAATCAGTGACACATACTCTCCTAATGGAAATCTCACCATATATACTCTGCAATGACCTTTTCTGTCAGGTGGCTCAGGTCAAGGTTGAGAAGGTCTGTTAATACGCCGCTCAGGTCAAGGTTGAGAAGGTCTTTTAATACGCCGCTCAGGTGAAGGTTGAGAAGCAAACTTACAGAGAAAATTGAACAGAAGAAATTATTCAAGTCACAGAACAGAAGAAATTATTGGTGTATGCGGAATAACAGTAGAATTACAGTAACTTCCATCACTACCAAATATCTTTTCCTCTTCACTGTTTCATAAATCCCAGAAACAGAAGCTCTCACCATTTTGTGTGATTAAGTATCGGACGCAATAAAGGAAATGGTCAGAAAAAAATAAAAATAAAAAGTTGTTTGGTAGTAGTGGGCTTTATGATTCATGTAAATCCGGAGTGGAGAAGTTATTTAAACAGGATTATAGACAGCCCCACCAACAGAATCTCTCACTATTTCATCCCATCATCGAATCTGATCGACTACTAGTTAGCGTCAAGCCTCATTTTCCGATTCACAAACTAATAGAATCTCTCACGTTCACTACACAATAATAATTAGACACCCACACTATTTGCCAGGAGTTCTAATTGGTACCCAATAATAATTAGGCACTCACACTATTTGACAGGAATTCTAATTGAGAAGACCAACATGCCTGTCAGAAAACTCGATCATCCATAATCCATGTTCCTTCGCTGTTGAGCACTTTCAGGCCATGAATCCAACACCGTCAAATGTATTTATATATTATTTATTTTCTGGCTTTTCAATCTTTAAATTTGGTAACGTCTACATAAAGTATAAAGAAAGGCCAGACAAGTTAATTTCAAGAGTTTTATAAATACCGAAAACATATATTTATTAACACGTCACAGGGCCTGGTCACTACATAAAATTTGTTTATTGTAAATATATCCTCTGTCAGAATGCAACAGCATCAACAGATATTTTACGGTGTTGGTTGCATTGCAGGACGACACTGCAATAATGGCGCCTCCGTCATGGAAACAGGACACAGGGAGCTATGTTGGCATTGGATCGGAAGTCATTAGTCTAGCTATGTAGGGTCTGCATCTTGTATGCGCCCTAGGGTATATAGCTTTCGAATTTCAGAATGAATGATTTCAGAATTTCTAGATCTGGCTCTACTGTAGGGTCTCGCCGTGTAATGTTTTTGGCGGTGTCTGGCTCTTCCACAATAAGAAGCCATCAAGGGAAGCGTCGGAACAGAGACAACAATTCCACAATCTTGGAACAGATCCCTGTCACCGCTGGAACAGAGCGTGGGAACAGAGCCCTTTTAACTAGAACTGCAAGAGATCTACGGTAACAGAGGAAAGTCTTGTTAGCCCTCATCTTTTGGTCTTGAACCTGGTCATTGTTAAGGAGAAAATGACTCTGCTACAATTGCAGAAAAGAAAAAGAGGATATTTAAGGCAAAGAGCTAGGCAGCAGAATTAAAGGTACGCAGGCTAAATTGGGGATTCATGATCTCTTCCACACACCACAATAAATAAACCAAGTAGTCTACATAGGGGCTGATATGTAAAATTAAATCTAATAAAAATCCTTTAAATTATTCAGGAGAGACAGCAAAGCTTAAAATCCTATAAAAATAGCTGCTGCGCAATGTTTAAAATGTTTGAATTATTTGAAAGAAAAGTTACACGACCCTACCTGAATTGGATTTGGGATTCTTCAGCCAACTTCAATAACATCCTCATTTCTTCAACCAATTTCAATAACATCCTCAATGACCTGTATCATTCAAACGTTTCTCAACAACATTAGCTACATGAATTTACAATCAAGAAAGATAGATACATGGCAATGAAATATAATTGGTGCATAGACAGAATATAAATGGAAAATCGATGGCTCTCTTGTATACCATTTTGAAAGAGGATCTGCATTGATCTCTATGAGTCCAGAAATTGCAAACCCTCCTCCTCTATCTAAGCAGACAGACATGACTGACACCTATACCCACAGATATCTATCCAGAAATAACTCCCACTCAAACCAAGCACACACAGACCAACCTATACCCATACTCAGACTCAGACTCTGACTCAAACCTGCACACAGCCAAGCACACAAAGGATGCCAATGCCAATCTGAACATACATAGATAGAGGAGGACAAAAACGCTGTAAAATGACCTTCTAACGACATATATATATATATATATATATAGAAATTTACCAAATTAGTTCAACGGCTATTCTAGTGCTTGCCTCTCATCTAGAACAGTTCACCAGATATATATATAGAAATTTACCAAATTAGTTCAACGGCTATTCTAGTGCTGGCTTCTCATCTAGAACAGTTCACCGGATATATATTTTTACGGTGTGGTTTGAAAGTTTGATCAACTCAAGGTTCAGGAACCGTCCACCGGATATATGTTTTTACGGTGTGGTTTGAACGTTACATAAAAAAAACATTCTTCTGACAAACCCGCGCCCACTACTTGGAATCTACCATCAAACCCGCGCCCACGACTTGGTAATTACATGGTTACCCTCGCCCACTACTTGGCATCTACCTTCAAACCCTCGCCCACTACTTGGTAATTACAAACTTCTTTGATAATTTAGGTATAATTTGATTTGATTTGATTTACAGAGGGGTATTCATGAAGGAACCCGTTGTTGGTATGTTCACTGCGTATTGGGGTTACAGATCTAAAGAATGATGGAAAAATACAGTGCTGAATGCTGAGCTTTTTAAATGTTTACGTAGAATGATTAGATCGTTCCATAACTAGTTGGATGATGCTTTGCAGAGCTTAAACAATAGAAGCTTGAACCAGAATCAAATGGAAAGAAGGAATCTGGTGCAACATATTTATTTTGTGAATTATTTATTGGTTCAACTTTGGTCAATCACGTGACCCGTCATAATGGATTAAAAAATTGATTTGGAGATTGATTAATATAGTTTTGATTAATTAAGAAAATGATATTAATTTAATATAAACTCTATATATTTTTTTTAATTTAATTAGAAAATTATTATAATAATTTATTTATTTTTTAAAATACAATTTTTTATTAAATTATTATTATTATTATTTTTTGAAAGGGCAAAAATCTAGTCATGTGATCCCATATATGATGGCTTAAATATTCCACTAATAATAATTAATCAAGCCACAAATTAACCAAACTACATAATTTTATTTTTACTTTTAAATAAAATAAATCTAATTTTATTTTTTTCAACAATTTTTAATATATATATTAAAAATATATATATATATCTACCTTAAAATTTCATTATACATCATTAATATAATTTTATAGATATTTAAAAAGTTAAAGATAAATTTATTTTGCTGATTTTTTT
Organism: Pinus albicaulis; assembly: GCA_034641835.2. NCBI lineage: Eukaryota > Viridiplantae > Streptophyta > Pinopsida > Pinales > Pinaceae > Pinus > Pinus albicaulis. Next base: position 136,496 of record JAXQQM020060896.1, on the reverse strand, counting down.
TAAATATAATTTCTTTTAATTACAATGATCAATTATTATAATTCTAATGGTTAATGTTTTTAAGTATTATAATTATAACTATAATACTTAGATTGTAGATGGCCCTAATTATTGTGGCTACAATCTAAATGTCACTAGACCAATATTTAACTTTAAGCATTTTTCTAAGATAAAATTGAAAATTTAACCATTTTTTTCAAGATAAAAAATAATTTCTCAATTGAAAATTTAAACTAAAAATAACATAAAAATTATTAAAACAAATTAATATAATAGAATTTTATTTATTTAAATATGATCATTTTAGCTATTTAAAAGAGAAAATAAATTATTATAAATATATCATATTTCTTCTCTTTCTATGTATACAACTTTGTTATTAAATGGTAGAGGAATGGATTTGGTGAAAACATATTTATGCAAAACTTATAGGAGAAACTTAATTTGTAATTTAATAATTTGAGATGAAAATAAATTTTATAAAATAGTATTTTTAAATTAAACATTAATTAAAATGGAAATTAATGCTTTAGTTATTTTTCAAAAGCTTTCTATATAATTTTACACTATAAATGTTATATTAAAACAAAAAAATATAGTAAAAAATAGATAAAAATATAGAATGATTAACAATAACAAGATCAAGTTGGAGTGGGTTAAGAAGGGCCTTTATAGAAGAAGTCTCAAACCATTTGTCTTGTTGTAAGAGCTTCTTTCTTGGTTCATTCTCAATGATTATCAAGTTAGATTTGTTACCCCAAGAAAAGTTCCCATGACTTCCAATATACCTTCCTATTTACCTAATCCCCACTCATAGACCTTGAAACTATGTTTGAAAATGACCTTGCATAGTACTATGAACTCTGCTTCTAGTATTCTTAGTTTATTTGACACTTCGAATCATGATTCCATTACTTCTCTAAAGTGATAGCTACTAGGGTCTTGGTCAACTAAAAAAATTCGAGAGTGTAGATGACTTTCGGGACTTGACACTTAGAGAACCTTGAGTCTAAGACCTAACCCCAAAAATGAGTTACAATTTGTTGTTTATATATCTATAGGTGCCTCTCTTTGATAAATTCCACTAAAAATTTGAATTTTATGTTGGATACTTTGTAGTTTTCTTTCATTGAGTAGTTTTTGAGCCTACTATGCCAATTGTTTTCACCTACAAAGTGAGGGAAACACACGATTCAATCATTTTGTGGCGCCCTAGCTTCCCCCCTTCATATAAAACCTCAATGATTAGATTCTATTGTTTCTGGTGGCATATTGTCTTTCATACCTAGAGTCCAACTCTAGGGACATCAAAATACATGTATGACCCACTTGAAACCATAAACATCCCCACCATTTATAAAATTGTGATATCTCTAGAATCATTGAACTGATCAAAATAGAGGATGAGAAACAAATCATTAATACTTGTTTATGAAGCAGAAGAAATAGAGAAAAATGTTGTCCTGTGCCATGCACCTTGACAACCCCCATTTGGCACTTCAGAGAAAGACAAAACCTACACATTATTGACACCCTATCAACTTAAAACACCTTTATATAATTTAATGTAGTGTCTTATGGGGGCATAAGAGCCGCAAAGACCGCCCCTCGTGTCAAGCTAGAACATATGCAAGAAAAAAAATAACAAATATTAAATACAAATGGGAAAGAAACAAAAGGAAAAACTCAGTATAATCAACCATACTAGGTCATAGGAGGGTCAAGTCTTATGAAGCTAGTGTGTGTCATCAACCACTTGAATCACCTATAGGTAAAACCACCCACACCAATAGTATTCATCTTCCTCCAGTTCCATAATAAATCCAATAGTATTCATCTTCTTCCACTTCCATACCAGATCGAAATTATTCATATCTCTTGGGGTCCTAATGCTAAAGTCACCACAAGGGTAAAACATTACACCTATGGTACTTACTCCTGGAATGCTCTTTATCCAGAACCAAACATCAATTACTATCCCACAAATTTCCATAATTATAATTCTACACAACCAAAACTAATTAATAAGAGGTACAAGGGAAATAAATTAATATTAGGCTTCTACCCACTACAGTAAGCCTAATATGGTTCCAAGTTTTTCATTTGGAGTTGGAGCTAAAGCTTGCAAGCAGGAAGAAGGAAAGAGCTTGCATTGGTTCCCAACTAAGTCTTTTTTCCATATTTCAAATTTCTCTAGGGAGATCATAGTAGTTTTCGTCTTAGTTGTTTCCTAATCAAGCCACTAGGTCTCGACAGATTTCTTCTATCCACAAAAGGAATTTATCCATAAAATAACCTTCCAAAACCTCCCATAAATATTCCCTTATCTTGAAATTATTACACATTGTGCTGTCGACACAATCCGAAGGAGGATTATCACCTTATAGTGATCACGCACTAGACCTAGTAATTAGGAACAGAGGTACCTTATAGTTAAATATAAAAGATATGTTATTGATTTAATTAATTTTATATAACATTATGTTAAAAGTAACAAAAAATATTATAGCATGACTCTCATTCATGACATCAATATACTAATTATAAACTTAACATTTTATTTGCATCAACTGGATTTGGGTGAGGTTGATAACAATCATTCCTTCCATAATAATAGTAATATGGCTATGATGAAGTAATATGCGAATTGCTAGACATGTTTTCGGTTTTTATTGCCCTCTTTAACTAATAACTTCTTACTTAGTTGTGGGCTTCATTTGGTGGCCCTTTAGATCGCATCCATGTTGTCTCTTGCATGGTTCAAGATCGTAACAAGCCTCTTGTGCTTTCTCGATACAACCACCCTTGGTTTCAGGAGGATGAATTTAAAAGCGTAGTTGAGGATTCTTTTGTCCATCTTATAGATCCTAATCCACTTTATTTTATAGCTTAAATAGTAGAAAATATTTCTAGGCTCAAGGATGTTGTAAAAATTTGGTGTTTCCTTTATAGGGAGAAATAACAATCTCGTCTAAAGGTTGTGGAATAAGCTATAAATACTATGTGTGATGCTAACCGTAGTGATGCTTTCTTTGAAGGAAGCATAGAGTGGATTTGGTATATGGAACATCAAAGATAATATCTATTTGAAAAGGATGAAATTGAATGAGGGTTGAACAACATAACTACCTAGATAAAGGATTTGGATGATGACACCAAGTTTTTCCATCATTTATTTCCCTATAGGAGGAACAAGAAAAATAATTTGGGAAACCCTAAGGGATGATGGTTCAATGCCACACTCTTTTAAGGGGATTACACTAGAAGAGGTCATATGTTTCAATTTTTTATTTCAAGATCTTGTTGGATGTCTCGTTGAAGTAATCATGTAGGTGATCTCAGAAATTTCCTCTGTTTTAACTAGGAAATGAAGCAAGCTCTAGAGGAGGACATATGAAAAATTGAGTTAAGGTGATACATGTGGATATTGGTGACTATTATCCCATTCCACCTCGAGAGCCTTGGTATTACACCAAGAATGTTGCAACTCCTAGAGGATGCCCTACTTTACTTTATCAATCAGGGGTTCGTAAAAAATTTGAGGTGACAGTGCTATATACACAGCAAATGAATTCTACTCATGCCATATTCTTCTAAGCTATATGAAAGGGTGTTACTTCTAGGATTTCTAGATGAAGTTTGTCACAATTCTAAAATGAGGACTAGCGCTACAAATGATTCAAAGCCATGGTGTTATTCGCAAGTACAGAAATACACTACAACAAGCAAGTGAATCTAACTATTCTGCAATGAAAGAAATCTACTCATTGAACTATCATAAGAAATGAAAGCAACCTAGGAATATTGCATGTAGTAAATTGTTGAATTGAAATGGCATAAAGGAAAATAATCCAATCACACTTTGATGGGCCAAATGGATAAACACACTCTACTTACTCTATGCTCTATATATTATTCTTTTAATCATGCAACTACTCATAATCTAACTATGCTTTTAAATGTGTTGTTTTGGAGCGAGGAGAAGAAAGTGCTAAGGTGACTTATGGAAGGCTTGAACACATGGGTGTAAGGATGAAGGTGTATGAGTGGGTGTATGAGGATGTGGATGGTGGTTTTTGGGCTTAAGGAGGGGCCCACTGGTGCTATTTCAAATGTTGCTACAGGTTTCCTATAGTGCTACAGGAAAGTCTTGAAGTGCTACATGAAACAGTCTAAGGGAAATGTGAGGCCAAAAATAGGTGGAAAAAGGGTAGGGAAGGTGGAGTGAAGGTGGATTAGGATGAGTGTATGGTGGCCCACCCTTTGGAAAAGATCATAACCTCTTGGGAGGCCTTTCTTGTACCCCTAGGGTTCTCTCATGGTGTAGGGATGAAAAATATGAAAACAGGGTTGATGGCGGTTTTGATGGATGGAGGGTTGATGAAGGGTGAGAGATGAAGCTGAAGGTGCTAGTGAAGTTCTCCTTAGTTGTGCTACTTGTAATTGTAAGAAAACTACCTATTCATGCAATAAAAATGGATAAATTGATGATAAAGACAATGGAAAAGATGACTTGAATTTGTAAAGAAAATCTAATATAATCTACAAACAAATATTTAACACAACATTCTAAGAATGTCCATGGAATCACAAAAGCTAATATTATCTATTCCAAGAAATCATAAACTAAAAATCACTTTTGGTCTATAGGGAAGGTCTACCCTCCTCAAGCTCTAATGACATAGATGAGAGGGGGAGGCTTGAATCGCAACTTTATGAAGTTATAACCTATTTTACCAACATGTAAGCAAGCTAAATATACAACAAAAGACAAATGGAAGCAAACAAAAAATAGTAATTGAAAATACAATCAAACTAGATAAATACTCATAAGAAAAACTAGGTAAATGACATGAAAGTAAGGAATTATTACACAAGAGAGGCTCAGGCACATGGATTGGGCCCTAACCCACAAGCCTAGCTCTCTGAAACTAGATCAGTAAATCACAATCTGAATACTCATTTCATTTCAAAATATAGTCTCATTACATCAATATAAAAGTCTTGAAAAATGATTACAAGAGCAAAGAGCCTAATGGCTTTCTCCAAAGTTTGAATCCAAATGAGCTCTTGCTTAGCCCTATTTAACCTAAACGGTAGCTACCAACAACTCCCTAAAAAATAGGTGATGATTCCACTTGACTGCAAGTGAAGTATGGCTTTAGTGCACTTAATCTTGAGTTTTCTTGGTTTCCTTTGATTTCGAGTTGTTGGAGGGAATATCCAGGATCCATTGGCTGCCTTTGGGAGTTAAGGAGGATGGAAAACCCCCTAGAATCTCTCCCTACTATATACTCCGAGTCTTGATGATAAAATCTTCACAAAAATGAAATATCTTCATGATTTTCCTACATTTAACTCATGTTAGGTACTCGAAGTATGATAAACCTCAATCACCATCTACACTAGCATCATAAGACCATAATATAATTAAAATGCAAGAAAAAGAGACTTAGTAAGGCACAAATGTGACCATTAAATCCTCAAAATGTACCTAATGATGGAGCTCATCATCACCCCCCTTCTAAATGGTTTGTCATCCTCTTAGAAACTATTCCTCCTTCTGCATTTATTGTAAGGCTTTGATGGACCCTCTGACTTCCCAAGGAAGAAGTGTTGGAGTCCCTTCAAGAGGGTAAAACCCATAATTATTTTTTGCTTCCTCCCATTATTTTTTCTGCTCATCTTGGTCCTTTCGATCACTCAACCCCAACAACAAGGGTGGAGTGAGCTTGAAGACAAGACACTAAATATTTTTGGTCTGCATGGCCCTCTTGTACAATGGTGCTCTCTCCAAGGCACCCCTAAATATTTCTGGTGTGTGGTACTCCATGTTACTAAGGCTATGAGGGAGGTTGTTCCATATTCTTTGGCTAGCCATTATGCACTCATCTCCCAACAACCTAGAAACATCATCAAATTGAGGCATTGCTTGAGCTTGTTTATGGAGGTATCTTTCAGCAAGTTCAGGATCCTTTTCAATATTCAGATGGTTATTGATGACTCCTCTAGGTTTGAATATTTTTTCCCTAATGTGTAAGGGTTCTCTATTTTCTCTTCTCATAACCATTCTCATCTCTTATGCTCTTGTATCCTCATTATCCATCCATGATTCCAAAGCAATTATTTTCATATCCCCTATCCTAGGATTGGGGTCCCAAATATTTAAATCTATAAACACAAGGTTATGCATGTAAAACTTTTCCATTTTTGCCTTGTCTACCATACTTGCTTGATTGCAAAAATAAATGAACTGTCTACAGTTTTGGAAATGTGAGGATCCATGGGAGGCAAATGTTTTAATTTGAAAGAGGAGCCATTGCTCTTGTAATGCTACATTATATTCCTGTGCCTTCTGAAGCTACTCCTTCAAAACTGACTCTCTGAGCCTCACATCAGATAAATCCTTCCCCAACTCAGCTACTTTTCCTTCCATGACTCCTATGTCATACTCTCATTTATATGTGGCAAGCTTCATCCAATGATGAGTGCATGCCCTCTCTTCCTCCAACTGATAAAGCAAAGGAATTGTGAACTTTTGAGGAATTAATCTACCCCCCTCAATGTATGTGTAGTAAGAGCTGAGATTGGGTTAAGGGCTATGGTTTGGCACTATTGCACCATCATTTAGCATTGGTTTTGATGATGTGGCATCTTCCTTATCATCTTTTCCTCCCTCTTTTTCATCATGTTTTTTCCTCTTGTGTCTTGCCCTCAACTTCTTTGACCTCTTGCCCCTCTATGGCTATAATTTCCTCTTCAACCAAGGCCTTTTCCTCCAAATCTGTGCTTACTAGAGTTTCCTGTAGAAAAAACATATTTTCTTGAGCAAACTTTTTTTTTCTTGTTGAAGACCCTATTTTCCTTGTTTTTCACTCGTTTCACTCCTTGGAGGGTCTGTTGTGGTTGCATGACGTGTATGGGATTCCAATCTGGTTGAATGTCTTCTAATATATGTTACAAGGGTCCTTATGGTTGAAGTGACCTCTTGCACCCTTCCTTCCTCTAATATGATTTCTTCCTCCTTTGGTGATCCTTCAATGGTGATAATGCTCTTGGTGGGCGTTTGTGGTTTTCCCTTTCTCAACCTCTGACTCTTCCTAGTTCTTAAGTACATAGGTGTCTTCCTCTTTATTTTTGTTTTCTCAGGTATTCTTAATGCAGTTAGGGTGGCATCTACCTCTTGATATGTGATGTCAGGTGAAATGCTAGTGTCTTGAGGGGAGGTTTCACTTCCTAAGATAGGGTCCACATATTCCTTTTACTCAGTCCGTTCTTCCTCCTTTCCCTCAGCTTTTTCTTGCTCTCTCTTTGTTGTCTCTATGTTTTCTACCTTAATTTCCATCTCTTGTTTTTCTTCCTTGTTTTCTACCTCCTCTTCCTCTTCTTCTACCACCTCTTCAACCTCTTCTTCTTCTTCTTCTCTTTCTCTAAGGCTAGAAGCAGAGGTTTTCCCAGTTTGGGTAGCTATAAATTTTTCCCTACCCATGTCTATGAAATAAGACCAGGATACAGGTAGGTTCAACCTGCTCAAAGCATCATTTAAAATTAGTTTTATTAGGCCATGATGGGCCAAGTGATGATATTTCCTTTGCATCACTTTATGGCTCATTTCAGTGATGGAGTTTAGGAGGAATTGAGGGACATTTAATCTTTGATCAAGTGGGAGCTCTCCTTGAGACCTTAGTTCATTTAAAAATCTGAAATGGTACTCGTAGACCACACTAAGTCTACCTTCACAATAAATAAACCTCATGATGTGGAAGGTTACTTCATCCTAGGGGTATGGAAGGCTTTATATCCTCACTCCATTTTTATCTTCAATGTAATCCTCTCCTGGTAGAAACAATTTTTTTTAGTTGCAGTGCTAGGAATTATTTCCTTAACCCATTTTAATGCTAATGGAAAGGTTGTAACTCTGCTTATGAGTTCAGCTTATAATGTGATGGCTAGGCCTTTAATCATAGTGGTGGATCTCTCTTTTGAATGTGACTACAGAGCCCCTGCAAATTCTTTAGCTATCTCATCATTAGAACCTTGTAATAGCTCAAAGAATCCTAACCATTGGTTATTTCAGAAGATTTCCATAACCTGAGGGTGCTACCTAATTCTCTTAATGCCAATAGGATCTCTTCTCTTGAATCCCCCCCACCGCCATTTTAATTCTGTGAGATGGAGGTGGTGATAGGTTTAAGAGTTGTGTCTTGGAGATGGAGGTCTTGAAACAAAATGCAAGAAAATTTATTTTACCATTTAACTGTAAAATTTACTTTTGTTGAGCATGAATTATGTGGGGAAATTTCAATGATGGAGGATGACAATCCACTTACATTGGTCCTCTACTATTTTGGTTTAAGAGATGGAGGCTTTGGGAAGCCAATTCACCCATAGGTGAGTCTGTGTTGCCTTCTAAACCCTTGATGGTCTGCTTCTGAAGTTTTCTGTAGCAGAACTCTGTTTCCTGTAGCACTATGGTGCATGCAAGCCCAAACCTCAATTCTTCTCTTCTAATTTCTCCCACTGCTTTCCTACTCTTCCTGCTTTTCCAAATGCTCACGTAATGGTGGAAATGAGACAAATATTACCTTTATTGGATTTTTAACTAAATTTGAAGCGTTGTGGTGACTCGTACTTAACACGAGTTTCCTCTTTGAGACCGTTGGCCTCCACTTCAGTTAATCATTTTTGACCTTGTGATCAATTCACTTAGTACCCATCCACTCTTACTTGACTCAATTTTACCTTTCGAGGTGGCATGCACTTTTAATTTTCCTCCAGTTTCACTTTACCGAGGTGCCCAAGTTAACTAGCCACATTTTTTCCTTTTAAATTTTTAAAAATTGACATTAAACTATTTTTTCATTATGGATGCACATCGAGAGGTGAGAGGCCATACCTAATCTTACCTGGTGTTGGTGAGGTGTTGAAGGAGCTAGAGCTGGTGGTGGTAGCCTTAGTATTTTATTTCTTTTGTCTTCATTTTTTTATTTTTTTTCTGAGTGAATTTTTTTTTTGAGTGAGCTGCTTGTCTTTTTTGAGTTATTTTCTTACCATTTTCTTGTTTTTTTTTCTTTTGCAGGTGCTGCATGGAGGGGTTTAGGTGCCATGGGTGGCATGCTTATCCTTCTGGAGTCTTGTAATGGTCTCCTGGAGTCATCCTTATCAATTTTCCTTCATCTTTTGGCCTTGTTGTTCCACACACAGATTTGCTACAGGAAACTTTCTGATACTTGTAGTAGCTTGTTTCTTGCCTCTTCTTGCTTCAGTTTTCTCAGAAATGGATGGATATGGTTCATGGAAGCTATGGAGTAAGTCATGGAATTAATGGAGTGGAGGATAGGAAAGTGAAATGGTTCGCATGCCAAGTTTCCAATGATTTAGCTACTAAAGGTGAAACTGAGGGTTTAGATAGGGAAACCTTGTGCATGGAGTGAAATAGGGTTTTGGGAATGGTAGGTATAGGAAAAAAATGAATTATAATAACCTTCTTGAAGTTAATAAATCACTATGCAACATTTTTCCTTCATGAATTAGTTTCCTGTAGCATTTATAGGATTTTCCTGTAGTGCTACAGGAATCCTCTAGCTACCTAATTTTCTTGTAGCAATTAAAGTTTAGGGAAAAAAATGAAATTTTTTCCTATATGAAGAGAGAAATAGATGAAGGTATGTATTATGGAGTGGCTTATGGAGTTTGAAAGAAGAGAATAAGAGATAATGAATAGAAATTTCTCCTTTGGATCCCAAAAAACTTCTTTAATAAATAACCTGCAAAATAGAAAAACATATAAATGCATAGGTATTTTTTAATTTTCCTCTTATTTCTTTCTTTTTTTTTCTATTTTTTTCTTTCTTTTGTTTTGAAGGCAAGTGGGCTGCCTCCACAGAGGTTTTCAACCCACAGGCCTACCTTGGGTGCCTTAGAGAGGCTTTCACCCAAGGATATTTTATTCCTAGTTTTATTCTTTTTCTTTCTTACTCGAGGACTGCCTCATGGAGGTTTTCAATGCTGGAGTTGGCCTATGACACCTTATAGAGGTTTTCGCTCATGCCTCTTTATTTATTTTTCCCCTCTAGGAGGCATTGGAAACTATGGAGTTTCTAATGACATCCACCTCCTTGTTTATGGAATTTATAAATTCTGCCCTAAATATAGGCTTCTTGTAAACCTTGAGCCAGTAACCATTGACAAGTAGGGGAATTCCTTCCTCATTTATGGTTCTGATCTGAAATGCACCATTATCATAACATTTTTCCACTATTTAGGGTCCCAGCCATCTTGTCATCAGTTTGCCTTTGAACTCCTTAAACCTTGATTCATACAACAACTCCCAATCTCCTTCTTGAAAGGTATTTTCCTTAATGTTATTTTCATGCAAAATCTTCCTTTGCAGATCAATTACCTCTGTGTGGAGGATTTCTTGCGTCCCAAACTCATCCAATCCATTTAATTGCAATAACCTCTCATTTTTGGCATTTGATATATCTAGTTCTAAATTAGCTTCCATCCTTAAGGTGTTGAATTCAAATTCAACTGAAAGCATAGCTTTCTTGCCATAGACCAGGTCATAAGGAGTGAATCATCTTCTTGTTTTCCAAGTAGTGTTGTAGGCCCAAGTAGCTTCTACCAATCTATCCACCCAATCTTTCCTGTTGATGCTCACAACCTTGGTGAGGATACTCTCCAAGGCTATGTTATTAACTTCCACTTGGCCATTCACCTAAGGGTGGTAGGAAATAGAATTCTTATGCTTTATCTTGTGCCTCTTCAGAATATTCTGAATGAGATGAGAAGTGAATTGTGCCCCCTTATCAGTAAATACTTCTCTAGGGCATCCAAATTTGTAAAACACATTCTCCCTCAGAAATTCTGCTACATTATCCTCGGTTGCTACCTTCACATATTTTTTTTTAGCCCACTTGTGAGGTAGTTAGTGCAAACTATGATATACTTTTTCTATCCATATGGTGGATCAATAGGTCAAGTGAATTCCATGCCCCATTTTTCAAATGTCTCAAGAGCCACTTGAGCATGCAAAGGAATCTCATCCCTTTGTGTAGGTTTCCCCATCCTTTGGCACTAGTCACACCTGCTAGTGTATCTTTTGAAATTTTGGTGAAGGGTAGGCCAATAGTATCATGCCTGCAAAACTTTGAAGGCAGTCCTTTTTGTAGAAAAGTGGCCTCCACAAGTGTTATCGTGACATGCAGATAGGATATCAAGAACTTCTTCCTCCCTCACACATCTTATGAGAATTTGGTCAGGACCTAACCTGAAGATATTCCCCCCAATCCATGTGAAAGGGACACTTTTTATGATGATCTTACTTTTCTCCTTGAATGAGATATTAGGAGGGAACTTTCCTGCAATGAAGCAGTTACCTATGTCAACAAACCATGGTGAGAGTGCTGATATAGCAAGGAGATGTTCATTTGGTAGCTGGTCATCCACTATTCCTTCTTCATATGCAGATAGAGCTAACCTAAATAAAAAATATATAACAACATTCTCCTTTCCAGTTTTATCAACAATGGTTAGGTCAAACTGTTGTAAAAGTAATAACCATCTAATTACCCTAAAATTAATGTCTAGTTTGTTCATTAAATATTTTATGGCTGCATGGTCAGTGTGTACAATGGTCTGATACCCGGTGACATAATGTATAAATTTTTTTAAAGCATGGAAAATGGCTAACATCTCATTCTCTATGACAGTATAATTTAGTTCGGCTTTACACAAGTTATTATTGATGAAATAAATTATATAAGGTAATTTGTCTTATAATTACCCTAATGTCGCCCCCACAACTTTGTCGGATGCATCTGTGTGGATGTGGAAAGGCAGAGTCCAATTTCGACCTTGAAGAATGGGGGCAGTAGTTAACTTTCCGTTAATGAGCTCAACAACTTCTTGAAAATGACTAGACCAAGTAAACTCAAAATCTTTGGCCGATAAACCAAATAGTGGCAAACCCATTTTACTGAAATCCTTGATGAATCCTCTATAATAGCTAGCTAACCCTAAGAAAATCTTGACATCTCTCTGATCTTGAGGAGAAGGTACCCTTTTGAGAATAGTGATTTTTCTCAGGTCCAACTGTATTCCTGCTTGGGAGATTGAGTGTCCCAGTACATCTCCTGCTCCTTTAAGGAATTCACACTTTTTTGGGCTCAGGGAGAGATGCATCTCAATGCACCTTCTCAACACTTTTCCCAAATTCAATAGAAATTCCTAGAATTCATCCCCATAGGGTGTGAAATAATCCATTTAGATTTCAACAGATTCATGGAATAGCTCAGAGAAAATTCTCAATATAGCTCTTTGGAAGGTAGTTGGGGCATTTCACAACCTAAAGGGTAGGACTATGTAAGCGAAGGTACCCCAAGGGCAGGTGAAAGTGGTATTATCTTTGTCTTAAAGGTTGATTTGGATCTGGTTATACCCAGTGAAACCATCTAAGAAGGAAAATAACTTATTTCATGCAAGGCCATCCAGGACTTGGTCTATAAAGGGAAAAGGAAAATGGTCCTTCTTGGTGGCTTTTTAAATTTCCATATAATCAACACAAATTCACCATTTTCCATTCTTCTTCAGGACTAGGACAAGAGTAGATACCCACTCACTGTGTGATATAGGATAAATGAAACTTGCATCCAAAATTTTCTGCAGTTCTTCCTTGAATATGTCCTTTAGACCTGGGTTCATCCTTCTTTGGGGTTATCACATAGGCTTGCATCCTTCTTTAATTTAAATATTATGTCTGCATACTGAAGGATGCACCCCTTTCGTGTCCTTTTATTCCCAAGAAAATGCATCTAGGTTTTCTTTTAAAACATGGCATAAATGATTTTCTTCTTCATCTAAGAGATTTGAGTTGATTTTTCAGAGATCTGGATGGGCCAAACTCTACAACCTTGGTGGTTTTAGAGTTTGAATCGACTGAGTGCAATTCCATCCAAGGTTGGCTTTCAGATTCTTTAAATAGTTTTTCAAGCGTATTTTTAGTGGGGGACTGGTTTTGAATGACATGGTCAATGAGTTTGTCTTCATCAAGCTACCCTCCTCTAAGAACAACATCTACGGTACAAATGGAGGTAGTGTTATATGCCTCATCTTCTTCATCCTCCAACCATATAGGTAGATCACGATCAATGGAAGGCTGGGTTGGAGAATATAATATCAGTTGTTTAGACAAGGGCCCATTTTTAATAGTCATGTTTCTAGCCCGACAAATGATATAAGCATTTGCAGTGGCTAACCAAGGTCTCCCTAAGATAAGAGGATATCCATTGAACTTGGTTTTTGGCTATAGAACTAGGAAATTTATAGGATACTCCCAAGATTCAATTGAAACCATAACATCCTCAACAATTCCTTCCAGAGTTACTGTGGATCGATATGCAAGTTGCAGAACTATTGTGGTTTTCCTCAAAGTCCCTTGGAGGTTGAGTTTCAACACAGTTTCCTTGGTCATGACATTGATGGAAGCCCCGAGATCAATCATAGTATTGGGGAATATGATGACATCTATGTGCACATATACAGCTGGACTGCTAGGGTCCAGGTACTTTGGAAAGATCACCCTTCCCAACATTAAGTCAGACAATTGTCCTACTACATTGATGGTGGGGGTATCCTTCTTCTTTCTCCTAGGTCTCTTGAAGAAATTTTCCTTGATGAGCCTATTTTAAATAGGGGCATCCTTAATGGTCTAGAGAAGTGGTATCTTTACACACAAATTTTTTAACTCTCCTAGAAGTTCAGTCTCCTTTGGGGTGTGCTGATTGGAATGGATAAAGTGTTGGGGAAAAGGAGGTTGTTGGATCTGAGTGTTACTTTCTTCCTTTTCCTACTCAACCTCTATAGGTGGAGATGGAGTGTGGTTATCTAGGAGTACTCTACCTATCCTAATATTAATCTCCTATATCTCCACAACATACATTGGATAGGATGTCTCTCCACTATAAAAATTTTGTGCATGTCTATTGTCTGGGTTCAGATTTCGTTGTGCAAGCATTTGAGGCAACTTGGGTGGAGCATCATGAGTAAGCTAAAGTTGAGGTTGGGGTGGAGGTATTAGAGCAGGTGGTCGACTATGTTGAGGCATCCACCCTTCGGATGGAAATTTGTTCCACTAAGGTTGTTGAGGAACACACTTCTAAAATGGTTGGTTCACAAGCTTAGGATGATATGGAGGGTTGTAGGGCTAAGTAGGAGGTGCAGGCCAGGATGGAGGAGTGGGGGTGTACCAAGGTTTCAAGGGTGCATTATGATTATTGTGATATTAAGAGAAAGGTGCACCATGCATACCCTACTAATATGACCTAGGGCCTTGAGCCCTTTTTTGGTTGATGAAACAGAGTTGCTCTAGTCCTATTTCCACACCTTGATAGATAGATTTAAGCCCAGGTAAGGAGGGAAAGTTATCTGTGGCATGATTCTCCTCACAGAGTAAGAAAACCTTTATGGCATTTAGTGGACATTCATTTCTTTGGTGTTTTCTGGTACATCTAGGGAAAACTATAGCAAATTCTCTTTCTGCTTCCTCCTGCTTCCCTTTGACCTACATTATGTCCATTTTCAAATAAAAGGTGTGAAGCATGTCACTCTTGAAGTCCTCCATCATATTTCCTATCTCATGTTTGATGGAGTTGGAAGAGGAAGGGGTGTTGGTTATACTTTGGCGAGCTCCACCTTTCTTCTTAGCTTCCATAGAATGGTTCCTGAAGAAAATTTTGATTGTTTCATAAGGTATTTGATAGATATATCCTCCTGAAAACATATTGATGGTTTCTATAACCTCCTCGTTGATCCCTCAAAGAAGTACTAGTTTAAGTGATCCGGGATCAAGGGTACAATTGGCACTCTTATAGTTTAACTTCAACCTATCTTCATAGTCTTCTAAGGATTCATTAGGCCTAGATTTATCTTGAATATCTCATCCTTAGTTTCCTTGGACCTACATTAGTCCTTGTATTTATTGTTGAGGTATTCTTACATCTGTGCCTAGGTAGTGTCGATGTTGTTCCCACATAGACCCATGAACTAGTGCAAGGCTGCATTGTTAAGGGTAGATGGGAATAGCTTTAGCTTCTGATCATCTGAGGAATAGTCATAGGTCCTACAAACAACAGGAAATTAAAACATGAATGTATCAGGATCTTCTGAGGTAAGTCCATGAGAGTGTAAAAGGGCTGAGGGGCTAATGTTTTTCATTTTAGTCTCATCATCTTCCTCTCTAATGGGAATGGATTCTCGGGCTTCAATTTTAGCCATGGTTGAGATAGGTGATGCAGGTTCCTCAGGTGAAACAAGATTTTATTCTTCTCCAATAGGTTCTTCAAAAATTTTAGAAGGCTCACCTATGGTGTGTTTAACCTCACAACCACTGAAGAAGAGTGAAGGGTGACTATGAGGTGATGTGGGAGTTTTAGGTAAAAAAAATCCTTGAGGATCCCTACTTCTACGAGGGATGAAAATCATATTTTTTTGTATTTTTTTCAATATTTTTGAAACAAAATTTAAAAGGAAAGCAGAAAATAATCCTAAAACAAAATCAAAGCATCTACTAGACACTTTCCCAGAAATGACACCAAAAAGTTGTGAGCCCTGGTATTGCACCAAGAATGCTACAACTCTTAGAGGTTGCCCTACTTTACTTTATCAACCTAGGGTTCGTAAAAAAAATTCTGGTGACAGTGCACTATACACAACAGATTCATTCTACTCATGTCATCATCTTCTAAGCTTTACAAAAGGGTGCTACTTCTAGGGTTTCTATATGAATTCTATCACACTTATCAAATTAGGCCTAGCGCTAAAAATTATTCAAATACATGGTGCTATTAGCTAGTATAGAACTACGCTATGAGAAGAAATTACATATAACTATTTTTGAGTGAAACAAATATACTCATTAAGCTATGATAAGAAATGAAAGAAACCTAGGCATCCTGCATGAAGTAAATTTCTGAATTGAAATGGCATAAAGGAAACTAATCTAATCACACTTTACTGGGCCACATGGCTAAACACACTCTAATTACTCTATGCTCTATCTATCATGATTTTAACCATGAAACTACTCATGACCTAATTATGCTTGTAAATGTGTTATTTTGCAGCTAGGAGAAGAAAGTGCTAAGGTGGCTTATGGAAAGCTTGAAAACATGGGTGGATGGTTGAAGATGTATGAATGGTTTTTACAGGTCTAGAGTATGTGGATGGTGGTTTGTGGGCTTAAGGATGGGCCCACTGGTGCTATTTAAAGTGCTGCTATAGGTTTCCTGTAGTGCTATAGGAAAGTCTTGAATTTCTACACGAAACATTTTGAGGGCAATCCAAGGCCAAAAATACAGGGAAAATGGGTAGGGAAGGTGGAGTGAAGGTGGATTAGGATGAGTGGAAGGTGGCCTACCCATTTTCCGAGCTCATAACCTCTTGGGAGGCCTGTCTTGCACCCCAAGGGTTTGATCACAGTGTAGGGATGAAAAATAAAAAAAATAGCGCTGATGGTGGTTTTGATGAATAAAGGGATGATCAAGGGTGAGATATTAAGCTTAAGGTGCTCGTGAATTTCTCCTTGGCTGTGCTACCTGTACCTACAAGAAAAATACTTATTCATGCAATAAAAAGGGACAAATTCATGATAAAGACAATGGAAAAGATGACTTGAATTTGTAAAGAAAATCTACACTAATCTACAAAAAAATATCTAACACAACATTCTAAGCATATCCATGGAATCACAACAACTAATCTTATCTATTCTAGGAAATCATAAACTAAAAATCACTTTTGATCTATGGGCAAGGTCTACCCTCCTCAAGCTCCAATGACATAGATGAGAGGGGGAGGCTTTACTCACAACTTTCTAAAGTTATAACCTATTCTACCAACATTAAGCAAGCTAAATATACAACAAATGAAAAATGGAAGAAAACTAAAAACAATAAATGAAAATACAAGAAAACTAGCTAAACAATCATAAGAAAAAATAACTAAATGACATGAAAGTAAAGAATTATTACAAAAGAGAGGCTGAGGAACATGGATTGGACCCTAACCCAGAAGCCTAGCTCTCTAAAACTAGATCAGTAAAGCACAATCTGAATACTCATTTCATTTCAAAAGATAGCCTCATTACATCAATATAAAAGTATTGAAAACTGTTTACACGAGCAAAGAGCTTAATGGCTTTCTCCAATGTTCAAATCCTAATGAGCACTTTCTTAGCCCTATTTAACCTAAAGGGTAGCTACCAACAGCTCCCTAAAAAGTACGTGATGAGTCCAATTGACTGCAAGTGAAATATGGCTTTAGTGCACTTGATGTTGAGTTTTCTTGGCTACCTTTGATTTCGAGTTGTTGGAGGGAATCTCGAGGATCCCTTGGCTGCCTTTTGGAGTTAAGGAGGGTGGAAAACCTCATAGAATATCTCCTTGTTGTGTACTCTAAGTCTGGATGAAAAAATATTCACAAAAATTCAATATTTTTTTTCCTTCATTTAACTCATGTTAGGTACTCGAGGTATGATAAACCTCAATCACCATCTACACTAGCATCATAAGACAAAAATATAATTAAAAAGCAAGAAAAAGATACTTAATAAGGAAAAATGGTGACCATTAACCCCTCCAAATGTACCTAATGATGGAGCTCATCACCACCTAAACCCCCAGTTAGTTTCATCAATTTCCTTGTTTATAGCAACATTTACTATTTTTAGTAGTTTTTCGGGTCTTGAAAATCTCGAGCAATTTTAACCCCCTAAACTACGTTATTTTGAGGTCTGAAGCAAGCATATAGCTATAGGTAGGGGCCTATGTAAAATCCTCTATTAATTGGAGAGATATTTCCAACAAAGCATCATACGCCCCAAACAAAGATAATATGACAAAGTTACGACCCTGAGAAGTTGGTTGCCTAGGTAACCCCAACTAGGCCCACAAAATCTTGTGTTCCATCTCCCGAGGTTAGGGTTTTGGTTGTTTAGGGTTTTCTCTTGTTGTTCAATAATAAAAATTCCCTTTATCCTCATTGTAACATAGTTCAAAGGTATTTAGCTGCCACATCTCTTCTTAGAGATAAGCTACCATTGCCCAAGCTAATTTATTTCCATTATGTATGTAAGCATATTTCACTTCTTTGATATTAATGAAATGAAGTTTTATTTGTGATGCACTTACGTGTTTATGTTTTTCTATGTATTCTATTGTCTTCTTGCATAAGTTCAAATCAATGGTATCAGAATAGTCTTCTCTTTCTTAGTTTTTCTTTGCATATCCCCTATGAGGCCAGGGTATAGGCAGTTAGGGATCGATATTGTTGAACCTTTGTAAGATCAACATCGCAAACCCTAATGACCTCTCATGGTGGAAGAAAATAAAGATGAAGAATAAGGAGATTCTTTCAAAATATTTCTCGAGGAGGCCCTCAAGAAACAAATGAATGTGATGATATATACAAATCCTTTGACGTAAACCCACAAATGACACATTTTCATCTGAAAACCACTCTAGATGTGCCACTCCTTTTAAGGTACATGTCAATTTTTGAATTCCCATATTTAAAGGTCAGCTAGATGCAAATGTTGTAGATAAATAAAAAAACTCTGTTGGAAGGATATTTTTCAGTTCATGACTTTTCCAACTGGGAAACGATTTATTTTTCACTCTTGAAAGTCACCCACCATGTCAAGGATTGGTGGGAAACCTACTCTGAGAAAAAGGATGAGGGGGAACCCTCACTTTTCTCAGCCGCACCCATTAGAATTATTTCCGGGACGCTATCAATGAACAATATTACCTTGTGAGTAGCTATGAAGACAAATACATAAAGTGGAACATGTTGTGGCACGGAAGGGACCAAGATTTGTTAGAGTTCACAAATGGTTTTCATGCCTTTCGCATGAAGCAAGGAATCAAGGATTATGAGTAGCATTTGATACTAAAGTAGCACAGTTGTTTTCATAAGCACATCCAGGATGAAATGGAGTTTATGGATATATCCTCGCTTGGTGTCGCCTATCGATGTGCTGTAAAGATAGAGCTTAAGTTTAGACAGAAGAATTGGGACTTTAGCTCTGTGAATCTGAAGAAAGGGAAAGGTGCCCCCAAACCGTGGAACAAAGGATAAAGCCAAGGCAAACAAAACAATTTTAAACAAAAATTATGGGTCCCTCTTCCAACAGGTTAAGTCCTCCATAGGGGATTGGTTATCCTATGCCCTTTTTTATTCCATGACAGTATCCTTCCAACCCAAAATACTATCAAACCGATGCTCCAAAATTTCTATGACATATGATACAGAAGGAGTATGCATGCCCTAAAAAACACAAATTCCTTACTACTCCTCATTTTCGTCGCTTTGTGCCACGATCGTTTAGATATATTCAATCTGAAGACCCATTAAATATTTGTTTTTTCTAGTGGATCATCCAAACTACCCTTGCAGCCAATTCACTAGATAATGAGACACTGGGAATCGATTCACCACTAATTCACCATAAAAATATGCAATCCTTGTTCCTCCCTAAAACGACAAATTCTCTATTTTTTCCACAAGCTTCGTTAATGATCTGGATTTATGCAGAAACGCAACATAATATAGAAATAACCATAAACATAGAGATGCAGCAGAAATAATGCTTCATTTCATTAATATCAAATAACAGAAATATGCTTACAGACATAATGGAAATAAAATAGCTAGGGTGCTGGTAGCGAGTCCTTGAGAAGAGATGTGGCAGATACAGACCTCTGAATTGTGTTACAATGAGGCTTGAGGGCATATTTATTATTGAGAAACAATGGAGAACTATAAACGTCTAAAAATCTAACCCTAGGAGATGAAGAGCCAAAACTATGGGCCCCATTTGGGTAAACTGGTGTTTCAACTTCCCGGAGACGTAACTTCAGCATATGATCTTCGTTTTACGTGTATGATACATTATTAGAAATATATATCCAAGGACTACAACTATTGTCATGAGTATCAATTATGGAACGAAATCATATTTTTCAGACAAACAATGCCCAAAAAACATCGTTTAGGGCCTCAAAATGGCTTTGGAAGTTCAGGACCCGAAAAACTGCTAAAAATAGTAAGTTGTGCTACAACTTAAAAAATGAAAGAAATGATGGTGGGGCTTCAAATGGAATAGGTGGGTGGCCACCAATGTCCACTTGGATCATTAAGGCCCCAAAACAGCTTCGGGAGTGCAAGACCTAAAAACCAGCTAAAAATAGTAAGTTGTGATGAAAGTTAAAAGCTGCAAGAATTAATGGTGTTGATCCAAATGGAATAGGTGGGTGGCCACCGATATCCACTTGGATCATTCCTCCCTCCTTAAGAAGCAATGGTCCCCATTGCATTGAGATCCTCCATGAAATGACGCACGTTTTGTTGTCAAAGATGTCATGGACCTGCGGGCAGACATGTTGGATGTAATTAGTAAATTTGGTTTCTTTATCAGCCTCAAATAGTACATGTGTAGATTATGTCTGTGTAGTCTTATGAGGTATGGAAACATTAGGCAGCGGTGTGTTGGGGGTCAGATCAATGGAGTGCTTGTCCTGACAGTGTAGAGGAACCTCTGTGAGTGAGGAGAGAATTTCCTCGTATTCCTCCATGACTTTTTCCATCTACTGCAATCTTGCAAGGGAGCCCTATTTTGAGGTTGTGGCCACAATATTATTCTTTCCCTGTGAGCGAGTTGTAAGGAAAATAAATTTCCTAGTTTGGGAAACAATCTTACTACGTTTTTTTGTAGTAGTCAAAGAGATGAAAGGAGGCAGTACTACCTCCGGTATCCTATACAAGTTATTTCCCAAAGTAATAAAAACAGCACGAGGCCTAGAATCATACATATCATGTCGCCTCCAAAATTATGGTTGGCCCAATAATACATCATCTACATCAAGAGGAACAACATCACACAATACCTCATCCGTGAATGGCTTCATACTGTATTGAAGGTGGCACTACTAGCAGATGTAGAGATCTCTCCATGGGTGTAGCCACCTGATGGTATACGGCTGTGAGTGTGCTATGGTCGGTAGGTTGAGCCGCTTCATGAAATCTGTTGAAATGAGGTTCTTTTGGCTTCCACTATCGACAAGAAATTGCAGCGGAGAACCCTTCACCCACATTTGTGAATGGAAGTGGCGCTCCCCCTCCTCTAGATCCTCTGGATCCTCCCTCTGGATCTTGGGGGTGGAAATAATGGCACTGGGATCCGCATCAATGATCTTCTTCCATTTTTCATTTCCTTTATCTGGTTCTGACTCAGGATCAGAAAATGCATCTGATTCGGATGCCTTTAGTTCGACCACCAATGACTATTTTTCCCGACACTCATTTGTGCTGTGAGTGGGGCTATTATGAAATTCAAACCACTTCCTTATTTCCTTCTTTGGATTTGTGGTGTTTTTCTGAGTCACACTGCTTTGGCCTTGCCCCTTGTTCTTTGGTTCAGGGGCACCTTTCAGATTCGCAGATCTAAATTCTCGCTTCTTCTGCTTAAATTTATGCTCAATCTTGGCGACATAGCTACATGCCGTGCCAAGCGATGTAATGTCGAGGAACTCCAGTTCCTCCTGAAGTGTTTGTGTAGATAGCCGCGGTACTTGAGCACCAATTTAATACCCAACTTTGTGCGCAGGGTATGGAACAGATTCGTCATTTCGTGCACATCTTTATCCCTTTGTTACCGCATCGTGGTCCAATGGATGTATTTGTCCTCATAGCTCCCCATGGGGTAATATTGTTCCTTGATGCCATCTCAAAATAAATTCCAAGTGGGTGTGGCCGAGAATACAGGGGGTTCCCCTTCGTCCTCTTGCTCACAGTAGGTTTCCCACCAGTCTTTGACATGGGGGGCGGCTTTGAGGAGTGCAAAAACAATATTTTCTCGATCAAAGAAATCAGGGACCGAGAAATACCCTTGCAGCAAATTCAACCATCTATCTACGGCGTCTGCATCTATTTGGCCTTAAATACAAGAATTTGAAATTTTAACTGTACCTTGAAGGGAGTGGCGCCTCCAAAGTGGCTGTTGGATGTAGATGCATTGTAGGTGGGCAGTCGTTGAAGGATCTGAGCAAATTTATCCATCATTGCGTTCCTCTGTTTCTCGAGGGCCTCCTCGAGCAATATTTTGATAGGATCTCCTCCTCCCTCGTCTTTCTTTTCTTCTGCCATGGGAGGTCATCGGGGCTTGTGAGGCTGATCTTGAAAGGGTTCAACTAGATCAAGCCCTAACTCCTTATATCCTGACCGCGTTGGGGACATGCAAAGAAAAACAAAGAAAGAGAAGACCGCTCTGATACCATTGATCCGGATTTATGTAGGAATGCAACAAAATACATAAATAACCATAAACATAGAGATGCAGTGGAAATAATGCTTCATTTCATTAATATCAAATAACAGAAATATGCTTACAGACATAATGGAAATAAAATAGGTAGGGTTCTGGTAGCGAATCTCTAAGAACAGATGTGGCGGCTACAGACCTCTGAACTATGTTACAATGAGGCTCAAGGGCCTATTTATTATTGAGAAACAATGGAGAACCCTAAACATCTAAAAACCTAACCCTAGGAGATGAAGAGCCAAAACTATGGGCCCCGTTTGGGTAAATTGGTGTTTCAACTTCCCGGGGACATAACTTTGGCATACGATCTCCGTTTGACACATATGTTACATCGTTAGAAATATCTATCTAAGGACTACAACCATTTCTATGAACATCCATTCCAAAACGAAATCATATTCACCAGAAAAACGATGCCCAAAAAACATCGTTTAGGGCCTCAAAATGGCTCCAGAAGTTCATGACCCGAAAAACTGCTAAGAATAGTAAGTTGTGCTGCAACTTAAAAACTGAAAGAATTGATGGTGGAGGTTCGACTGGAATAGGTGGGTGGCCACCAATGTCCACCTGGATCATTAAGGCCCCAAAACGGCTCTAGGAGTGCAGGACCCGAAAACCTGTTAAAAATAGTAAGTTATGCTAAAAGTGAAAAGCTGCAAGAACTAATGGTGCGGGTCCAAATGAAATAGGTGAGCAGCCACCGATATCCACCTGGATCAATTAATTTCATATATATATTACTTGTGAGGCGATGGTCTTAGGATATGTGAGGACTTCATGTGTTGATAGCTTGCATTCTGCTTCCCATCTTTCCTGATTTCCATTTATGTTTACCTGCATCATCCCTCCATCAACAGATAGAATAAGGGCATTAAGTTCTTCACAGGCTAACATTATCTTATGGGATGGGTATGTGGCCTATGAACTTACCACCAAGCTCACACATGCATTCCCCCAAAGTCACTCTGCAATTGGCCATCTCATTGGAGGCCTTGTTGAGGATCTGGAGGATATGATAAATCTCAAATTGTTCAATTTTTTTAAAATAATATCCTACTATTAAAACAATAGAAGACTTTGCATCATTTTTATGAGCATCGGAGGACGAAAACACTCTTATAACTTATAGGGAGTCTCATCCAACTTTAATTTTATTTACTCCAAGGGATATTGCTAAGTCCAATCCTTTCCACAAGGCTAGAAGTTCTTCTTTATTGTTAGTTTCCACTCCTATTCCCCATGCATACCTTATCTCAACTTGTTCATCTGGGAAACAAAGTACTCGTCCTGCTCCCACCACCCCTTAGTTTGAAATTTATATCTAATGATAGATGTTATGTCAATTTATTAACTCCTATAAATTTTATTTCTATAAAAAGTGTTAAGTGGATTATTCAAAATGATAAAAGAAAGCTCTATTTATAACTAATACTTATGGAATGTAAATGATAAAAAATATTTTAAATAAAATAAAAAATTAAAAGAGTCCATGGATGTAGAGTAGATGGTGATGAGGTGTTACGCTAAGGCATTATGCGGTGTAAAAGTCACTTGTTCGCAACTCTTTGGGAAAAAAGTAGCCACATTAAGGGCTCATGTGACCCACATCGGATGCGATCACCAAGTGATTTTGATGGCTTAGATGCCCCTAGGTCACGGTTGCTCAAGCCACAAGTTAGACATGCAAATCGTATCAAGGCTCAAAAAACCTAGAAAAATTCAAATAAAATAAATGAATTTGATTAAGAAAACATTTTTAAAAGTTATTTTTTTTTTTTAAATAAAAAATTTAAAACCCCCAAACCACATATCCTAAATTAATAGATTAATAAACAACTTAGAAAATTTTCATATACATGTCTTCATATTTGATTTTAATAAATTAATAAATAAGTTATAAAATTTTCATATACAGGTATTCATATTTCATTTTATTCGCATATATATTTAGATTTCATTTTATGCTAACATTTTCCAAATGCGCATTTATTAACATTTTTAAAAGTAAAAAGATGTATTTTTAATAAAATAGTTAAATCCCCCAAACCCCATCTCTAAATTAATATATTAATAAACAAGTTAAAAATTTGTCATATCTCTCTCTTTCATTTTAATAAATTAATAAATATGTTATAAATTTTTCATATGAATGTTCACCATCTGTCTTCACATTTCATTTTATGTAACATTTTCCAAACACACACATATATTTAGGTGGGTTGGAAAAAATGTCATTATTTTTCTTACTTAAATTCAATTCCTAATTTATTATAATTGATAAATTTATAACATTGTTGTAAAGACACTTATTATTTTTTTTGAATTAATTGAATTCATAAAACTTTCACATTAATAATAAATAGAAATACAAGTTTTTCCTTTTTATTTCTAGTAGTTATTTTAATTTTTTATATTTTAAATTTACATTTGATAATGGATCGATATTTTATTGATAATAGTTACTTTAATTTTAATTATATATATATATATATATATCGAATTGATATCACTTTTAATCACTTCTCATTACCAAACTTTTTTAAGAAATACAATGCTAGAATCCAATACAACATTAGAGATAGTTTGGCTCTAGGAGATTTTTTTCATTTGTTCCAAGAAACCATTTAAGAGAAACATGCAGAGACTAGTGAATTTTGGGTGATAAAAGAAAGACCATTGGGATCCACATTCAAAGAGAAAGAAGACCCTCCACATGAACTCAACGTTATCTTTTGAACAACATATTACATCATGCTCTCATTTGTGGCTTCATTCTAAATAGTTGTATTTAGAAAGGTTCGTCATCCTCAAATCTAAGTGGAAATAAAGGCCCATTTTCTTATAATTACATATCGTGGCGGGGAATTGAATGAGGGACTTCACATCAAGAAGTGACGTAATAGAGCCCTCGATCACCATCTATCTAAGATCTTGTGGACTATTAATAAATTATTTCAAAAAATAAATTTAAAGAGTTTTATGTATTAGTTTAAAGATCCATATCCATATTATTCAATGTGTTACTATACCAAATCCCACCTAGTGTATCACCTCATTCACAATGTAGGTTGTCAACCGTAGCAGTTAGACCCCATACATGAAATGTGGGCTATAACAAAATATATATTTCACTGCTTTCCCCAACAAAATGACACGAGAAATACACATATTTATTTGTGTTATTGAAATAAGAAAAATAGTTTAAATTTAACATTGATTAATATTTTATCATTTTAATTTTTTCTCCAAACGTCATTTTCATTAACTAGATTGACCTCTGACCTTTGAATTCTAACATTCCATTTGAACATTGAATTATAATTCTCCTCTTTCTTTTCCTAGAAATTATATAATCTGATTTTCACTCCTTTCTAATCATTTGCCTTTTTTTGGTCCCTAAGGATGGGTGGAGTGTCCATCTGAATGGGCACAATCCTAGTACCATATACATAGTAAATATATTTAGAAATAACATTAATATAAATTATCGATATGTTAAATCTATTGTTCTCATATATTGTTTTTCCCTTTGCATGTTGTTGTATTTAGTTGTCGAGTTTTGGTTTTCTTATCCTCTAGTGAACATGTTTAAATGAGAATTTGGTCTTTCCTATATCAATTTGTACAATAGTTTCTTATTTTCATAATGAAAAATACAAAAATGTCGTTACTCAACCTTCATGTGGGATGGGATAAAATGAGTGAATTGAATAGATACAATCTATTCTCACAAAAATGCTAGATATGTATGATTGACCATTGATATGCTTAGTTTGATACGTTTTATTTGTTAAAATAGGAGCAAGTCAAGGCCTACTCGAATACTTTGTCTTAATGGAGAAACTTATTCTATTTTTTATTTTTTCGTTAAATGTTACTTTGGTATCCTTATTTTCTAACACGTTAGGATAAATTTATTAAATTTACTTTTACTATATCAATATCTTTCACATCAAATGTCAATCACTTCCCGTGATTTATTTATTTTCTATTTTATGTTACTTATATTTTCTCTTAGAAAAAGGAGAAAACCTAAAATATGTGGTTTAATATATATTATGACAACGAGGTTTGGCTATAGTATAGAACTAGATACTTTAGTGGAAGTTTAGTATAGATAAAATAAAATTCTCATATTGGTTGTGATGCAATGAAATATAGATTTTCCATGTATCCTCATTTCAAATGCAACACAGATAATATGATGGGGATTCAAATTAAGATCTAGGGCAAGAGTTTTCTAAATTATTTGAGGAGGGACGTAATGGAAAATGGTGTCATACTCTTTTTGAAGACACCAAAATCATCATCCTTGCTATATCCATCATAAATCAAGGAGAATTATCAAACAAGCATGAAACTATAAAATCCATCATTTAAATTTATTAGGCTATTATTAACACAACTAGTCAATAAACAAATTATAATCTTTTCAAAGATACAAGAGCTATCACTATCACAAACATAAATGGGGGATTTTTCAAAGAATTTATGAAACTCTGGAATCCATTGTTTTACTTGTCGTAGGATATGATTGGTGCCCCAATTCCAACCAATTTTTTTACAAAAGTGTTAGATTTGGAATTCAAAGAGAATTAGCAAACGTGAAAGATATTTTCCTATCAAAGTCGAAAAACTTCAATCTCTTACCAAGAGAAAGAGTGATTATTAGTTTCCCATTTTGTTAAAATCCCCACATTGCGTTCAAGAATGAGTATTAGTTGCCCGTTTTTTTGAAATCCCCACATTACATTCACACTAATTGCGTAACAAATTTTACTTGATTTTAATGACAAGGTCATCATTTCTCCTTAATATAACATACTTGGATCTAGTGAAACCCTTAATAGCTCTAAACCAAGCTTCAAGTTTTGAATCTCAATCAAAATCTAGCTCAAATTATTTATTTTTCATATCCATGTTTTTCCACTCCATAAAGGGTTTAATTTATCATGATGTGACCTTAACCTATTAACATAATCCATTTCTATAAATTGAATCCTACTTCTTAATTTCTCACCATTATTTGTGGTGATAATATTCACATTGTCTTGACATCTTAATTGTGAAACAAGGTTTTATTTATTTATTTACTTTTTTATTTTATTTATTTTATTTTTGTTTTTTATTTCTCCCCAATTTGAAATTTCAAACTGTCTTCTCTCTATCCATCTATTTAAGAATGTATTTTTTTGTCTATAAACTATGTAATTACCTCCTTTCCTTGCATATGAACAATTGTCGACTATATGCAAACAGACATTGATGTTTTCCATTATTTCTTAACCATTTATAAGGTGATCTAAATACGTTATTCATAAACCATATTCAATGGATTCTTTATTTGTTTCCTAAGAACAATTCAACACACTTTCTTGTTTTGAAATAATGTGTCATCTAGATTCACATTGGCATTCTTTTCCCATGGGGGTATGCTAGTTTAATTCATTTTATGTCCAATTAAGATGAGGTATTTCAGAAAATATATATTAGTAAAAAATTATTTTATACTTAGCCATAAATAAAACATTTCAATGTTTATATAAAATAACATAATTTTTTATTTTTTTAATGTGAAGAAATATCATGTAATTGATTTTTTATCTTTTAATAATTTCACTTTTAATAGGAATATAGTGTAAGTTATTCTATTCTTAATATGAGTAACATTATATATATATATATAGAGAGAGAGAGAGATTATTTAAAATAAGGTATCAAGGATATATTCCTTTCACTTCTTAATATAAGGAAGAGGTGCATTTAAAAATATACTAATAACCTAATTTTCTTTTTAACCTGAATTTGTTTTTCCAAATTTTGCTCTCCAAAGATATCTTGTATTTAAAAATTTTAATTCTTTAAAACTATTTAATAAATATAGAGTTAACATACATTTTTATTAATATTATATTGAATCAAACATAAAATTAAATTAAATTATGTTTTGAACAAAAATTCATACTGAGGTTAAAAAAACACTAACAAAATTTTTCATCTTTATCCCAAAAAAAGGGATTTTTTTTTTCTGGTTGTAAACAAACCCATTGGGGACCTTGAGAAGCCATATTAGGGGCAATGGAAAAAACTACTAGTAGTCATGCTGGCTTTCGAATCCATTTCCAAGTTAACCTGTAAATCTAAAATGAAACGAAGCACAAAGTGGTGCATGTCAATCATAACCAAATTGTGGCATGATTAGATAAAGACAGATATTCTCTTGTAATATGTGACGTAACAAGCCAACTTTTCATCAGATATATTAACCATTTGGTTCAAAAATATAATTTTGTGGTGGGACATCCAATTTAAATCAATAAACTCTATCTCACTTCCCGCTTCAACAGAATGACATGAGAAATAGACATATCTGTTTTTGTTATTTAAATAAGAACAGCTACCAAGAAGTTTCCCCGACACCTGATGCCTCGCTTGGTAGCCAAGAAGTTTTCTTCACTACAGTTTCAATCGAGCACTAAGCAAAACATGTAGAGCTATGGATCCTGCTGCGTTAAATATAAAATTTTTATCTCCCTCTAAATTATAAGTCTCAAAGAAAACCTCGAATCTATTATATCATTGTTGGACTAAAATATTTATGGTAGTGGTGAAGCTTGGAATATTTTGATCTTCCAATCTAGAGCCTGAAATAGAGAGAGAGAGAGAGAGGAACCAAAATTATTTTTCCTTATTCTCCTTAAACTTCCCAAAACTCACACTTCTTTCAACTTCTTGATAACAAACTTCAAACTTATTCACGGTTACAAGAGATATAAAACTACTTGAGAGAGTGTGCTCCAAATGAATTCAATTTTATTCCTTTTATAGGATCTTGGAGAGCTTGAATAGGTGTCTCTTGGGCCTACATGATCCCCTTTAGGCCGACTGGATCTCTTCTAGGCTGACTTTCTGTGGAGGTCACATAATTCATATTTGGCTCAATATTAAACCTTTTTACATGATTCAAAATCCCAAGAATGGCCTCTTTAAAAGTACAATGACTATCAAATTAGAATAAATTCTAGAAGTTCTAAATGGGAACTTTGACCTAAAAATTGTGACCCAAGCATGAAACCCATGCTTTAATAAGTCACAATAATAATAATAATAATTCTTTTCTTTATTATTTTGTGTTGGAATGAGTAGAAAAATATTGAACGATAAGAGTTGGATGCATTTTCTATTAACATATAAGTAAATTTATAATACATTCTTGTGACCCTTAGATTCATCTTCCAAGGTCTCTTGGACTCTTGTGACTGTTCAACTTCCATAATAACCCTTAGAGGATTAGGTGTCCAACATTACCCCGTTAATCGAAAGGGGTATATACGATTCCAAGAAGAGAGATATAATAATGCATGAAATCAAGGAGTTTAATGTGCTCTCTAAAATTTTGGCATAAGGAGCTGGTTCAAGGATGACCACCAACACTAGAACGCTTAGTGTAGTTCTCGAAACTCTTTGAAATCTATCAGGAAGAAAAAATATTCTTCTATAGGAAGTGTCCCTAATAATTTGGAGAGGGATACATTCAACCTGGAAAAGGGAGTTATGCAACCTGCATAAAAAGGGAGAACCTGAACCTGAAAAGGGAGGTCTCCACCTACGATGGTTTAAGGATGACCACCAACTCTGGAACTCTTAATCCAATTATTAGAACTCCTCCAAATTGGCAATACGCTAATGTCTTCTCCTAGAGGAAGTGTCCCAAATTATTTGAAGAGGGAGAAGCTCAACCCCGCATAGATGGTTTAAGGTTGACAACCAACCAAATGCATGCTCAGGCTACAACTCTAAATCTGATATGGAAAGTTGTGTCTCAGACTCACTTGAACTTCTACGTCTCTGGCTAAAACTATAAATATGGTTTGTAGGTTGTGGTTCAAGCTTGCTTGATGTGTCTTGAGGCTTGTATATGACGAACACTTCCCACCTGTCAGATACAAGGTGCGATTATGGAAAAAATATGACTGCAAGGAATTTTAATATCATAGAATATATTATGACATGTGAATGAAACATGTTCTTGGTTGTTCAAGCCCATTTCTAAGAAACAATCCATCTAGGATGAATATTTTTTCTTGCAGGAGGCTTGTTTTGGAAGCATTTTTTTGAAGGGTGAGTGGTTTTATGATAGTGCTTACATGGATAAAGATCAAAACAATGATATTTAATATGACCAACTCGATCACAGTGTTGGAATTTCATAATTTGTTGTTGTGGAGAAGGAGCAGAAACTGTAACAACTGGAGGTGAACTGTCATGAAGAAATCCAACACTTTTAAATTTAATGCGCTTGGAAAAGTCTGGAATATGAAAGGACACCTCCTGTTCATATCCAAGACCTTTTTTGTGCTTGTTATGGACAAGCGCTTCACAAATTCTGATGATGGGCTTGGGAAGTAAAAGCTGAGCTTCTTCATTTGCATGTTAATATTCTCTTGAACTAGGAATTGAATGTGAATCAACCACAACTTTATATTCTTGCTGCTGCTGATGGGAGTCCATCTCAATGTTCTAAAAAAAAACAGGTTTAGAATGATGACTCCACTATTGTGATTCTTCTTGCTGAAGTTGAGACTCCAAGTGCAAAAAGTGAATATTTTCCTGTGCATTATGTAGACATATTTTAATGTCAAAAAGAATGTACCTGTTGATGTTTACCATCTCATCCACATTGGAATGTATTAGAGTACTTAAAAACTGTAATATATCATCAAGTTTGGCCATTTTCCAAGAGTTTAATTTTGTGGATTCAAATTCACTCCCAAAACCAAATAAATGGGTGCTCACTTTTCCAAGTGTTACACCAAGGCCAAATGAAGAGTTAGAGTATCAACATGACTTGCAGAAGGGCTAGTACTAACACTAAATGTAACTATATTACCAAACCTGGATAATAGTGCAATGCTTTCTTTCACAAACAATGTATTACCACAAATACCAAAAAAATATAAAAGCAAAATTTATATCTTGTTTTTCAGAGTCACAACATGTAATATCAAGACTGTGCAACTTTGGCAATCATTGGGAAAAGAATAAGTCCCAAGGATTCAAACCAATATCCTCAAATTAGAAGAAATCATGCGTTTTTTGGATGATCTTTTATTTCTCTAGGTGTTTGGTCCCAACAGATTTATAAATTCAATGTTGAACTCCATGATTTAAATGTCAATTCATCTTATAATCCAATGCACATATTTATCCAACGCACACTTATAAATTGACATATCAATTAGGAGCAATGAAGAGCATGAACCAACACATGAAATGAGCGATGATTAAAATTATTATTGACAAGACATTAGGAATTCAAACAACACCATTTTGAGTCTAATTTGAAGAGTATTCAACTAGAAATTCAATGCATTACAATGAGTGTTGTCCTTGTTCGTTAGTATTTTTTCTTGTTTGTAGAGGAAGCTTCGTGGTAGAAAAGTGATGTTCACAATAAGAAATTGATTGAAGTAAGAAGGGAAGAGTTCTTGAATCTTTCAATGTTTATTTCGTCCAGTTTCACTAGCAAGGGAAGACATCAAATTGTTTTCATAAAAGTTGAAGACATCAACATTGTGTGTAGTAGCATCACCGAAGACATAAAATGATATTAGATTTCCCAACATTAAAGGAGACAAAGTACATCCAATGATTGAAATAGCTTGTTCATATGCCCATTAAAATAATTTGTACCTTCAGGACGTTTGTATTCTATCCTTTCCACGTTGTCTAAAAGCTCATGAGTTTCACTCCACATAATTTCTATTACAAAATAGTGGATATATTCTCGTGTTTTTTATTTCTATGACAACATGACACTATAGTGAACACAAAACAATCGGTCAATTTTCATTTAATGTCAACATGAAACTACAGTGAAAAGACAACAATAGGAAAATTTTCATTTAATGTTTCCCACAAAACTTATTTTTCCTCCATAACGTCAATCTTACAAAAATGCATAGATTTAATAGACAACACATCCAACAAAGAAAATGCATCATGGATCATACTGCATGTGAGGAGCTGCTGCGAAGCTCCTCAAGGCTAAATTTCTCTCTGACAAAGAGGGAAATCCAAGTATCCACCATAGTGCAAGTGGCCCTTGACCTTGTCTTTTATCCTTTCAACGTGAGACAATATGGACGGTAGACTAAAGAGATGGGTTTCTAAGAAACTGCCCCTCTTTTACCATCCACCTCTTTTCTATCATTTCCATGTCTTCATTGAATGTGTAGACCATAGATCCAATGAATGCAACTATACCAATTGAGGTGGAGATTAGTATTTTCAATCCTTAGGCAAACAAAAATAGATAATTGTGTCGCACATTTCCATGAGACCAAGGAAAAAATGTAAAGCTCAAGCTCTTGCCTTGCATGATGAAACCCACAACCCTAGGAATCCCTACGAAAGACAAGAAATTTGGATTTTAGCAGGAATACTCATTGCACATAAATATAATGGCAACAAGATCTCCTCCTACTTGTTTGGATTTGAGAAGGGCTCGAGAGACAAAGACAAAATGACATAATTTGGTAATATTGGTATCGCATAAACACAATATTGTAGTAACAATATTCTACATAGATAATAAAGATTGCGAAAGGAAATTTTTTCATCTGGTAGTGGGATTCTGCGTGGAGGAAGAAGTAGATACCATGCAATAAAACACCCTACATGAAGATAATTGAAACTTATCTTACACACACATCAAAAACCATCCAAGAATGTCAGACCAAGGTGCAAGTTATCCAAAAAGTCCCTTCTACTGATAGAAGCGACACCTCTAGCCCAATGAGTGGGTCTAGTAACAAACAAGACAAAAGAAAGCAAACTCTCCTATCTTAAATTATAATAAAATAAAGGAGAAACATGGCCTACCTCACTCCTATGAGGTCGACTATCAATGTTAATCATGATCTCCTCACTTCCAATCTCATTCCTCGCTATTCCTTTCCGTACGAATACTTGCAATAGGGATAAAATGATGACAAACAAGGAAATAATAGTATATTGCATTGTAATGTAAACCATATGACAGAACAAGGACCATCATACTATGTAAGAAATTATAAAAAATCTTATGTAAATCAATACATGATTTTTATTGTTGATAAATTGAAGAGGGAAGCATACAATCTATGCCTTGTTGTTGGAGACCTCCTTTAGAATGGGTCTCCAAGTCCAAGCCAAATACTTCAAGCACTCGCTATCCTTGGAATTTTGACAACGTTTAGGCACATTCGAGCACTAGGAAGGAAACCAACAATGATAAACCATTTGGGGAAGGCATGGAAATCATTTATAGGGAGGTACAAGGGCAAGAATTTAATATTAGGATTTTACCCACTATAGTCCAAATATGGTTCCAATTTTGTCATTTGGAGTAAGAGCTAAAGCTAGCAAGAATTGAGAAGGAGAAAGCTTGAATTTGTTCCCAAGTAAGTATTTCTTCAATATTTAAAGTTTATCTAGGGAAAGCACAATAGTTTTTGTCTTATTTGTTTCTTGATCAAGCTACTAGGTCAGGGTGGATTGCTTCTATCTACAAAAGGAATTTATCCTTAAAAAAATCCTTCCAAAAAGTCCCATAAATATTCCCCTATATTGAAATTGTCATAAATTTTTCTTTCAACATAATCCGAAGGAAGATTATCACCTCATAGTGGTCAAGTGATCCAGGTGGCTCTAGACACCCTCAGGAGACTAGGAGGGCTTAGAAATGGTCAAAATTCAAAGTGGTCGAATTCATCTTGAACTAGGTCCACACTGAAGTTATTGTCACCATGATTCCAATGGTGTGAATGGATCTCCAATCTAAGCCCATATGGAGAAGTTAGAGCGAGTAAAAATTTTGGTCAAAGTTGGGTAGTGGGTCAGGTTTAAGTGTCCCACAAATTCACCATAAACCGGCAGGGGACTTAGCTCCCGAAAATGGGCAAAATTGTGGTCTCGTTAAATTTCCCAGTAACCCTTATTTTGGAAATTTTTTAAAATAACTGATTCTTTCTAAAAAGAAAAATATATATATATATATTAAATGGCGTGGCGGACCACCAACCTCGCCACCCCCAAACGAACATATTACAAATTTTAAAACATTTTTGGGTCGACCGGCCATGACCCCCACTGAACCCCATGGGAACCCACCTCATAAAACAAAAAAACATTGAATATGGGTTGGGTTGGGACCGTGAGTTGCGGACCCCGCCCACCCAAAATTATTCATGGAATATGATTGTATAAGAAGAGTGGAGCTGACAGAAGTTGAACCCTCCCAGCCCACGTGAGTCGGCCCCATAAACATATTAGAACAACAACCAAACAATGGAAATTAAAATTTTGCCCCATATTTAATGTTTGTTAAAAAAAAATGCCAATTCAGTTGGTGTCGATGGGGTTGGAACCCCCGACCTCCACCTTAACAACTCCGCCCACAACCAATAACCCACACACTATTCATTGAAAACTCCGCCACCTTTTTTATATAAACTCTCAAATGCGGAGTAAGCCTAGGACAGAGAGGGCAGACCAACAGAGGATGGACTAGTGGAGCAGCAAGGCAGAATCATGTGTGGGAACATTTTTCGAGGCAGAGAATACTTTTCAGAGAATATTACTTGATGCCTGAAAGATTCCATGGGGAGGTAAATTTTCATTTTGTGAGAATGATATGAAGTTTACAGTCATTTTAACTAGAATTTCGCAAGGAACATGATGGTAAAGTCATAATGGCCATCTAAGAAATATATTTTTAGATTCCCTATAGAACAAAATCTTAGGGAATCTTGAGGGCATCAAAAGGATTCCTTGAGGCCCAAAACTTTCTGGGGTCCATTTTCGATAAAAATTATCATGATTTTACACCTCTCAACGACATGAACTCAATGGTGATGTATGTTTCAGTAGTACAACTTCACACGTTTCAGCCAGTTTCTATATTTGAGTGATGGTGTCAGATTATCAAGCATGGAAAATCGATTTTATGCCCCTCGACGCCACGAATTCGATGGTTCAGCAAGATTCAGCAGCTGAGCATCCGCTTCTTCATCCAACTTTAGGCATTGAGGTATATGAAATTTTAACATGTGCCTCTATTTTCTATGATATGTATTATGATTTCTAGATCCTTACTTGATTCATGTTGTAGGATATTTGTTTTACTTCATGTGAGATTATGTCATGCTGATAGGAGGTCCATTGTGAGTGAGAGTTCCTATAGCGGAACGTCCCGTGGAGAGACAAGCCACTCATGTTGAGGGAACATCCTTGTATGACAGAGAACATCATCCATGTACATATCCCCCTTTCCAACACTATATGAAGTGACCTACCCCATTTTGACACCGGTACTGGAGACGTAGCCCACAATGGGTGAAATCCGTTATCAATGTCTCATGTTTTTATGTTGTTGATGGTTGTCTTGTTTCCTATTTCTTAAGCATGCATATGTGTTATTTTGTGCTCTTTTAAAATGAAATCCTAGCAAAATCACAGAAGTAAAAGGTCATGGGAAAATCAAGTAGCTGACGGACCTGGATCAAGTAGTATCAGAGAAGTCTTCTTGCTGACGTGGATTGCGAGTGTGAACAACGATTGAATGTGTAAAAATGGAGGATGGAAAATATATGTATGAGGCCATGCTCAGGATGTTTAAAATGGTGGACATGATGTACGAAGCTCATGAAATATGGGAGAAAGAAGAGCAGAAATCGATGCTTCATCCACAGATTCTAGTGAATAGTCATCGCCCTCACCGTCTTCTCACCATTCGAATGAGGGGATCAAACATAGCCTTCAAGTAGATAACACTTAATTGAAAGTGCCTCTATGAGAGGAGAAATAGGATAAAAAGGGAGTGCAGCTCCAATTGCAAGCCGTTGAGGTAGCCTTGGAAGAACCGAAGTGCAACGATCAGAGCCTTCAAGAAAAGGATGTTGAATTAAGGAAGCTTATATAAGAATAGAAAGAGGATAAGCAAATACTGGAGCATCATCTATGAGCTACAGGCCTTGGAGGAGCTGAAGAACAAAAAGGGCTTGAATAAGCCATCGTCACATATTTCTAAATCGACATCTGAGGTAAACAATTTTGATTTTTCTTCAGTTTCATCTTCACATGCTATCATTTCTATGGGAAATGTGGAGATACCCATTACAGGAATTGGCATGAGAGTCCTCACCAAGATGGGATACAAAGGAGGAGGACTTGGAATTAATGGCCAAGGCATGATTCAGCCATTGGAGGTTGTGCAAAGACCTCAGTTAGAAGGTTTGGGATACATTGAAGGATAGTTCTTGAAGGTGTCAATAGCTTCCAATACATGGTTGAAACCATTTGGGAAAGAGAAGGATGGGAACACTTCACCATCATCATATGACAAAGCACGTGGCAGTGAAAGAGTTGAGGCAAGATATTTTCACCATTATTGCACCAAAGACCAAAAAGAAAGGTCTAACAAGTCTCGGTATTCTAATGTTCATATTGATTCCAAACTTGTCGCTAACAATGAACACAGATCATGGCATTGGAAATCATGTAGTTTTTGTGGATTACATAACCATGTATTTGTTGAGTGTTGGAAAAGAATGATAGCATAAAATAGGATGAGGCATGAAAGGCCTTCTCCACTGCAGGAAAATAAGAAGGTAAAGCAAGTCTAGAGGATGAAGACTCATTGCAGTCATTGCGACAGAAGTGCCCATCAAAGATTCATGTGTTGGAGGCTCCATTCAGAGCAGCGTCTCAAGGAAAAAGTGTTCATACATGAACTAGTTGAAACAATTGTTCAACAAGAAATTGCGCCACAGAGAGATGACCCATTCACTTTGATAGTGAGAGATGGTTTTTGTAAGTTTGGTAGTGTGTTTTGCCTTACTTTTTAAATCATGTGTTGCATGTTAAAATGTAAAAGTGATGATGTTTTTTCCATCACTTGTTAAGAAAAAATGATATTTTGGCCTTGTATAGAGAGTTCGGGTATTGATTCCATTTGATGTAAACTTGATCACAGAGTATGGTTATAAGCTCGTGGCAAGTGTGTAAAATGATTGGGTCATATATTGGTCACTTAGTTAAGCATGTAATTTTCAAAATATTGTACTACAGGTTTGTAGAGGGTGTAGGTGTTGGTTCATCACTTATGGCTTCGAAGGAAAAAGGTGAAGGAGAATGAAGGGTGACCTTTAAGGATACTTGTGGTGTAGACAAGGTGCAAAGAAGCTACAAATTATTTTCATGATTTTGGTCGATCAAAATCTTCTCAATGGGCAGGATTGATCTAGGTGGCTCAAGACACCCTCAAGAGATCAAGAGGGCTCACAAATGGTCAAAATTCAATGTTGTCGGATTGCTCTCAAACTAGATCCAAACTGAATTTATCATCACCCTAATTCCAAAGGTGTGAATATATCTCCAATCCGAGCCCATATGTAGAAGTTAGAGCGAGTCAAATTTTTGGTCAAAGTTGGGCAGTGGGCGAGGCTTAAGTGTGCCCAAAATTCACCATCAATTGGCATGAGGCTTAGCTCCCAGAAACAAGTGAAATTGTGGCCTTGTTAGATTTCCAAATAATCCTTATTTTGGAAAATTTTGAAAATAACTAATTAGCTCTAAGAAAAAAATATATATATATTAAATGGGGTGGTGGGCCACCAACCCTGCCACCCACCAACAACCATATTACAAATGTTAAAACATTTTTGGGTTGACTGATCATGACCCCCGGTGAACCCCACAAGAACCCACCACATAAAATAGACAACTTTGAATATGGGTTGGGTCGGGGCCATGAGTTGTGGACCCCACCCACCCAAAATGAGTCACAACATATGTTTGTATAACAAGAGTGGAGTCGGTGGGAGTTGAACTCGCCCGACCCACATGGGCTGGTCCCCAATAGGCGACCCCATAAAGGTATTAAAACAATAACCAAAAAATGTAAATTAAAAATTTTCCCCATATTTAATGTTTGTTCAAACAAAACTCCACTTCAAGTGGGATCAACAGTGTTGGAACCCCCGACCTCGACCTTAAGAACTCCGCCCACAACCAACAACCCATGGGCTATTCATTGAAAAGTTCACCGCCTTTTTTATATAAAATCTCAAATGTGTAGTGTGCCCAAGATAGAGAGGGCGGACCAGCGGAGGACAAACCAGTGGAGCAGCAAGGAAGAATCATGTGCGAACACATTTTTTGAGGCAGAGAATATTCCTTGATGCCTAAAAGATTCCATGGGAGGTAAATTTTCATTTTGTCAAAATGATATGAAGTTTACACTCATTTTAACAAGAATTTCATAGGGAACGCAATGGTAAAGTTAGAATGGCCATCTAAGTAGCATATTTGAAGATTCCCTATAGAACAAAATCTTAAGGACAAAAAAAAAATCCTTGAGGCCCAAAACTTGTCAAGGTCCATTTTTGACAAAATTTATGTCACTTTTACACCTCTTGATGACAGGAACTCAATGGTGATGCTCGTTTCAGAAAGATAGCTTCCCATTTTTCGGCCATTTTCTATATTGGAGTGACGGTGTTAGATTCTCAGGTGTGGAAAATTGATTCTATGCCCCTCAACGCCATGAATTCGATGGTGCAGCTAGATTCAGCAGCTGAGCATCCACTTCTTCAGCCAACTTCAGGGGTTGAGGTATATACAGTTTGATCATGTACCTCTTTTTTCTGTGATATGTATCATGATTTCCAGATCCTTTCTTGATTCACGTTGTGGTATCTTTGTTTTTATTCATGTGAGATTATGTCATGCTAATAGGAGGTCCATTGTGAGTGAGAGTTCTTGTAGCGGAACGTCTCATGGAGATACAAAAAACTCATGTTGATGGAACATCCTTGTATGAAAAATAACATCATCCATGTACATCTCCCCCTTTCCAGCACTATATGAAGCGGCCTACCCCATTTTGACATTGGGCCCAGAGACGTAGCCCACACTCGGTGAACTCTGTTATCAACGTCTAATGTTTTTATGTTGTTGATGGTTGTCTTGTTTCATCTTGATTAAGAATGCATATGTGTTATTTTATGTTCTTTTAAAATAAAATTCTAACAACATCCCAAAAGTAAGAGATCATGGGTGAATCTGGTAGCTGACGAACCTGGATCATCAGGCCTTGGACCTAGTAATTGGGTAGAGATGTACTTTATAGCTTAATATAAAAGATGTGTTATTGGTTTAATTAATATTATATAACATTATGTTAAAAGTAATAAATAATATTATAACATGACATTCGGTCATGACATCAATATACTAATTTTAAACTTAACATTTTATTTGCATGAACTGAAATTGGGTGAGGATAATAGCAATCATTCCTTCCATAATAATAGTAATATGGTTATGATGAAGTAATATATGAATGGCTAGACATGTTTTTGGTATTTATTGACCTCTTTAATTAACAACTTATTACTTATTTGTGGGCTTCATTGGGAGGCCTTTTAGATCACCTCCCCTTTGTCTTTTGCATGGTTCAAGATGGTAACAAGACTCCTTTGCTTTCTTGATACAACCACTCTTGGCTTCAGGAGGATGAATTTAAAACTGTAGTTGAGGATTCTTGGGTCCATCTTATAGATCCTAATCCACTTTCTTTTATAGCTTAAATGGTAGAAAATATTTCTAGGCTCAAGGATGTTGTAAAAATTTGGTGTTTCCTTTATAGGGAGAAATAACATTCTAATCTAAAGGTTGTGGAATAAGATATAAATACTATGTGTGATGATAAACCTAGTGATGATTTATTTGAAGGAAACATAGCATGTCATTGGTATATGGAACATCAAAGAAAATATCTATTAGAAAAGGAGGAAATTGAATGGGGGTTGAAAAATATAACTACCTAGGTAAAGGGGTTGGATGATAACACCAAGTTTTTCCATAATTTATTTCCTTATAGGAGGAACAAGAAAAATAATTTGGGAGAACATAAGGAATGATGGTTCAATGATACAGTCTTTTAGATAGATTACACTAGAACAGGTCATATATTTCAATTCTTTATTTTAATATCCTCTTGGATGTCCCATTTAATTAATCATGTAGGTGATCTCAAATTTTTCCTTTATTTTAAATAGGAAATGAAGCAGGCTCTAGAGGAGGACATATACGAAATTGAGTTAAGGGCTAGATTTTATCTATGTAGAAAGAAAAAATCTAAAGTCCTAATGGATTACGTATTGAATTCTATATGTATTTCCATGAATACCTTAAGGATTACTTGCTCAAGGTATTTTTGGAGTCTTAATGCCCAAGAAATGTTCCATGAGCTTTTATTTCAACATTTCTCATGCTTATTCCTAAAAATCAATATGGTGATTCCTTTGATGATTTTGAGACTAATATTTCCATATGTACTCTACTAATCAAGCATTCCTCTCCATGATATAGTTGTAGAAATTTCAAACAATATGTATACCAATGGATTCAATCCAATAATGCAATAATCTAGATAAATATACTTAATCCTTCTACAATTAATTTGTAGAAATTAAACACGATCACATAATCACACCAAGTAAGAGAAA
Organism: Pinus albicaulis; assembly: GCA_034641835.2. Classification (NCBI taxonomy): domain Eukaryota; kingdom Viridiplantae; phylum Streptophyta; class Pinopsida; order Pinales; family Pinaceae; genus Pinus; species Pinus albicaulis. Next base: position 95,564 of record JAXQQM020060896.1, on the reverse strand, counting down.
TAATCAAATCCACAGCACATGAAATTTTCTGGGGAAATAAATTTTCTCAAAACCCCTCTATCTGCACTGTATAAAACCAAGGAATCATGAAACAATTACAATGCAATTTTCTCACAAGATTATGTTGTACTCTACCAATTATCTCACACTTATCCGGACAAAATCGACCAACACTTAGGCAATTCTCAACCTGCCTTGCTTGCGCAATTATAAGAAAAATTGATCCCTATTAATTATGAAATTCAACCTTCCAAATCTTTGCAATACATCATGGGAAATCCTATGGTTTTCTAATTCCACGCCAGAAATTTACTAATAATGCAACTGATAGAGAACATCCCTTTAACGTTTGTCTCAACTGGGTCTTCATCAGAACTGACATGCATGCAACTATTAAAATTAAATCATCAGTCACTTAACAGATCATTGCATGTGAATTAAATCTGATTTAATTCACTGGACCTCTCACTAGTACAACAATCAATTACAACTAGTCAGACTAACCTTAACTCACTTAATTGAGTTAAATGGTTTTTCATGCATTAAAATAATACACTAACTGCAACTTGGACTCTAAAACAAATAGAATCACTCTACATGCTTCACCAAACACCCTCAACTCAAATTTCATGAGCTAACTGAGTCTATCACACTTAGTTAAATATTACAAGTGATTATGAGATAAAATTACAATTTATCATCCAATTTAATTAAGGGAAAAGTAAATTAGACACACATTTCTTGTTGACTTTTCAACAATAGTCTTCTAGATCTATGATTCAACTTTTTAAAGGAATGATGGCATACTTGAATTATGAATTCACATCCAAATAATAGATGTTGAACTATTTCAACTTCCAAATGGAAAATAGTACATATAGATGGACATTTTATTCCATTTTTGTGCAATAGGAATTTGAAAGATCATATCTTTTCAAGTAATAATGATTAATAAAAAAATAATACAAACATTTTCCTTTTGTCTCTACTAGTATTTCAAGAATGGCCGATGTTGAAGGGTTTGGAATTGCAGGGTTTGCAGTGACTTGAAGCTCAACTCTGTAGAGTTTCTTGATAGGGGAGTTTACTGATTTGGACAGTTTCCACATATATGGAAGCTGCAGATATAAAAAATTCACACAAATTATATATATGTGCATATTTTGTATGACATATATTTAGTATCTGACCAACTTTTCAGATATGTGCACCTTTTGTATATACACATATACTAAATTTACACATATAAGGAAGATGTGTGCATATACAAAGATTGTGCATAAACAAAATATATGTGCATATACGAAGGTTAAATTTATGCACAACTTATGTATATGTATATATATAGAAGTTATGCATATATGGTAGATGCACATATATGAAAAAATACAATTATATGCATATCCAGAAGATGCACATATATTTTGTATGTGCACAACAACTGTATATATGCATAAATTTTGTATGTGTGCAACTTTCGTATATGTGAAATTTTTGTATTTGTGCATATCTTTCATATATGCGCAGCTTCGGAATATACACATACAAAATTTTCACATATATAGAAGTTGTTTGCATTTTTTGTAATATGCAAAAAAATTCTATATATGCACAACTTTTGTATATGTGCATATACTGAAGTTACGCATATACCAAAAATATGCATATTTACGAAAGATGTGCGTATGTGGAAGCTTATATGCATAAATTTTGTATATGTGCAACTTACGTATATGCACATATGTAAAATATTTCATATATGGATATCTTATTTATATGTGCATATAAGCTTCCTTGAAATTGAGATGAAACATGTTAAATCATCAAGTCATAAAAAATTGAGATCCATAATACCTATAAATTTGGAAGAGGCATATGCATTAAAAAACTTGATAGACAGAGCACATCAAGAATAGAATATAATGTTTTCCAATAATATAAATCCATACAAGATCAATATCAAGAGAAAACATACTTTCTTGAGCCTAGTCAATAAGAAAAGACAATGTATGAGCTATATGAACTATTGGGATATGTGTGATTGAATATCATTGTTGTAGCCATCTATTATCATGTTTAGTATTCAGTCTATTGGTTGAGTCATGGTGATATCTATGCATGAGAGAGAAATAAATACGGAAGATGTGCATATATAGAATTCACACAACTTCTATAAATGCACATCTTCTATATTGCATATCTTCCATATATGTGAAAATTTCATACATGTGAATATACAGAAGTTGCACACATAAGGAGTATATGCCCATATACTGAAGTTTCACATACACGACACATACACATATACTGAAGCTACACATATATGAAATATTGTTGGAAATTGTAACTAGGTCCAGTCTTCATTTAATGTATTTGAGTCATCATGTAATGTACATCTCAGAAGAATAAATAAAATATTTTATTATTATTATTTTTATTATTATTATTATTATTATTATTATTACTTATTAAAGCATGGGTTTCATGCTTGTGTCACCATTTTTTAGCTCAAAGTCCCCATTGATGACTTCTAGAATTTATTCTCAGTTAATAGAGTCGTTGTACTCTTAAATAAACCCTTCCTAGGCTTTTGAATCATGTAAAAAGGTTTAATATTGAGTCAAATATGAATTGTGTGACCTCCACACCAATTTGGCCTAGAAGAGATCAAGCCGACCTAAAGGGGATCATGTAGTCACAAGAGACACCTATTCGACCTCACCTGGAGCCTATAAAAGGAAAAAAAATAAAATTCATTTGGAACACACTCTCTCAAGAAGTTCGATATCTCTAGTAGCCATGAAGAAGTTTGAAGTCTATTGTCAGGAAGCCGAAAGAAGTGCGAGTTTTTGGAAGTCTAAGGAGAAGAAGAAAAATTAAATATTGGTGCTTCTCTCTCTCTATTTTGGGATCTGGATTGGGATATCGAAGTCTTCCAAGTTTCACTATTGTTGGAAGTAGAATGTTTCCAAAATATGTTGCCTAGTCAAATTTTCTGGAAAGGGGTCGAAATTATGGAGGATGACTTGGTGTGGAGGGAAGTTCTAGTCTTGGTCTAGGGTGAATATTCGCAAAGAATACTATTGAAAGAAATAATTTCTTGACTAGGTTTTCCCCTTGAGGGGGGTTTTTCCCTAGTATATGCATATATCTGGTGTCCATTGATCTATGTGTTTTTGCTTTGGCAATTGCTTGATGAACTAAAATAAAGAAGATATAAAGAATCATAAGAATAAGAAACATCACAAGTAATTATCAAGAATAATAAAATATTTCTGCATTTCTGCATTTCTAACATGGTTTCAGAGCTTTGGTGAAGAAGGAAGAAAAAGGCAGTATTTGGCACTTAATCAAGGAACCACTTAAGTGATAATCTCAGGAAAGGAATCTACTACACTCTAGGAATATGTCTAACATAATCAATGGAGGAAAGAAACTTGAAGTAGCCTTAAACTATAGGTACTGGAAGAAGAGAGTTTATCTCATCCTTGAAAATAAGGTACTGAACTTGGTCAAATGAAATGTAAAGAAGGCTTCAGAGAATTTGAGTGATGGTGAAAAAGAAAAATTCATAGAACATGAATTGATGGCCATGACTAATGGTAGAAGGAATAAAGTAGCACCTTTTCTCATTCATAGCCAACATCGACCATGGTCAAGAAATGTATGAAGCCTTGTTGAAATTATTCACTATTAAGAACATTGGTCAAGTATAAAGTTTGAATAATGAATTAAGAACTACAGAAATAACTAATGAAGACACAGTGGCATCCTTATTTGTGAAGATAGCAAGAATCAGGGATGAATTTTTGGCCATTGATGAATTTTTTCTAGATAAATAACTCATGTTCACTGCCCCATTAGAATTTCCACCTAGTTGGAGTGCATTTTTTGCAAGACTTAATAGTTGGAAGATAGATCCCACTTTTGAAGAACTATGGGCTACCCGCAGTCAGGAAGAATTAAGGATCTCATTAGCTACCAATCCTGAAGGAGTATCAAATACTTACATTTCTCAACATAAAGGAAATAAATCGAGAGGACCAAGGAAGGAACTTGAAATGTCTAAGGTAGAATGCTATCAATGGAATAAGAAGAGTCACTATAGGAGTGATTGTACCGACAATCCAAGAAACAATAAGAGATAAATAGATCAAGCCAATATACAAGGAGAATCAAAGAAATTCAAGCCTGAGGAACCTGGCATTGGGGAATTTTGCTACTAAGTCCTTTGTTTTTAGCTTTAGATATCTTATTTTATATGTTTGATGTTTTAGGATTTATATATTTGTAAGATATTTTTGGAAAATAAATTTTATTGTTTATGGGTATCCCTCAGGATTCAGAGGAATCCCTCAACAGCTCCTAAAGATAGATATCTCATTTCCATTCAATTATTGGTTTCATGTACTTTTTTTAGTTTTGATTATATCAATAATAAATGCCTTTCTCCATATATTTTCTTGATTAGGAAAACATTTGCTATATTCTCAAGGTGTATCAAGAAGGATATCTCAAGAGAAGGTTTGTCAAGGAACAAAGATATGTATTATACTATAAGACATTGATTTCTTTATATTAAAGGTTTATTTATTTGACATTCTATTACTAACATTGTTATGTCTAGAAATATTGAATCATAATGATTCTAGTTATGGGTGATTCATCACTTGATAAATCTACCCACTCCACTCATATTCTTAACTGATTTTGTAGAACCCTGGACAGGATCTGGAAAACCCTAACTAAAAGTTATGTTGATGTAAATGTCCAAATTGTAAGATTATTAGGGTTATTGTGAAAATCTATCTGAAATTTTATTAATGATGTCTTATTTGGGATTTTGGTATGACAAGGAAAAGATAAATTGTTAGGTTTTAATGATAAGGTTTAAAATCCCGAACCTTTGAAGTTCTGATAATGATGGGTTTACTATGTTTCTACATTGAAGCTCTAACTCGCTAGGGTGTGCCAGAAAATGTAAGTAAGACCCTTATAAGTTCTTAAAATGATTTACTTGGTATGTGTGTGATCAAACCCTAGTTTTTTCTATTGATATTTTTGAAGTCAAGTTTGACTAACACATGATATTCTTATGAATTATTATGAATTCTTAGATATGTGTGTTGACATGGTTATTGATGGTCATATGTTTTAGGATTTGATGGGAGTTTTGTCTCATATTCTAGGATGATGATATTTGGAAGTATAGGGTCTTGTACCCTAGTAGTATTTAAATTCTCTAGTATGTGTGATGTAACAATTTGAGATATATTTAATGATTGTTTGGGTTGTGAGAATGAAATTCTAGGGTTTTGACGTTGAAACTTAGTATAAGTAAAAATATCTAATGAATAAATGATAATATGATGTTTTGAGATTTGTGTAAGATTGTCAAAATATGAGTTTTTATTATTGATTGAAAATCTAGTGTTCGCAAATTATCCTAGTGGAAGGTGGTCATCATAATGACTAAGTTGTGATTGACCCTGATTGATTATTTTGTATGAAATCTAGGATTTGTATGAATCCCTAGTGGGAGGTCTAACATATGAATTCTGAAAGTTGTTATATGTCTTGTAGATCTATATTTAAATTCTCTCTTGGGTTTTCTATATGTTTTATTAGGGTTTATTACACCTTTGAAAGAATCATTGAAACCCTATATAGATTGAAATTTATTATGTAGTCTAAAGTTGATGAAAAAGTCCCTAGAAAGATGTTGAAAAGTATATGTCTATTTTTTGTGATTGAGTTTGGTTATATGATATGTATAAATTTGAAATGCTTCTATGATTCTGAAATGGATAACTTCACGCTTCTATAGATTTGGTTGTACCTGCTACCTAAGTTGTGCAGGTACATAATCTTTAATATGGTGAATATGCTTGTTGATGTGATAAGCATAATGAGGATGATGATAAATCTAATGAAATGGTTAGAAGTCATGAAATATTATCTTATAATGAAAAGAAGAATTTGATTTCTTTAAGGAATCCCATATAGAAGAGATATCCCTAATATTAAGAGGGAGATCAGATGAAGAGATTCTTCCTAGTTGAGAGGGAGGGCATAACTTGATTGAAGAATGAATTTCATAGGATATGTTTCTACATTAGAAGTTGGAGAAGGAATGTCTATAATGAAGGAATATTCTATCAAACATTTAGTTGATAGCACTACTGAGTCAAGGAGAAATATCTAGAACAACCCCAAAGGTTTTTATTTGATTATGTACATGTGGAAGTATATTATTGATTGGATTTTTGTTTGTACAAGTGAATCTCTCGAAGTTTTTGATGGCATGCTAGTAATAGATCAATTTGATCAGGAGAGATTTATTGTAATTGATCTACTAGAGCAAGAAGTGTTGAGGCTTTGTGTGCAAAGCATTGCCTCAGAGGACATCTGCATGACGCTTTGTGTTGATGCCTAGGTCCCAAAGTTGAAAGGGTGGTGTCGGTCATTGAGGTTTGACCTCTGATACACACCTAGTTTTTTGGGTTGATAGTTAGCAAGTAAGCCTAATGGTATCTAGAGTAGTTGAAAGCTTGATTCAATATTAGTCCCACCCAGATAGATTTCCCTACTTAGGAATCTACTCTGTGGCATTGTGGTGCCTAAATTGTTGAGTGACCAATGAATATGTTTCCCTGGTCAAGAATCTATTCCATGACATTGCGGTGCCTAAAATTATTCATTGTTTATATAGTATGAGATCTTCCATTGTATATGTATATGATGAATATCTCCCTATTTAAGAGGGAGTGTTGGAAATTGTAACTTGGTTCAATCTTCATTTCATGTATTTGATGTAATTTACTTATCAAAATGTTGGACACCTAATCCTTTAAGGGTTAGTGTGGAAGTTGAATAGTCACCGGAGTCTAAGAGACCTTGGAATATGAATCCAATGGTCACAATAATGTATTATAAATGTACATATATGTTAATAGAAAATGTATCCAATGCTTATCATTCAATTTTTTCTGGTCATTCCAGCGATGGTATCAGAGCCTACTAGGTTTGACAATTTTCCAGAGCCTGTAAAATTTTCACTCTCCTTTCTTTATTTTTCAGGGTCTTTATTTTTCCTCCAGTCACATGCCTTCATTTTTTACAACCTTTCCCTCTGCTTTTCTATTCTCCAAGCAGGAAAGCCATGGGAATTGTTACATAGTATTTTGTGGCATTCCCTATTCCTTATCTAAAGTGTCTTCCTTTGTGTCACTCATGAAACAAATGTCACAAAATGACAAAAGCTATGAAAACATGTTCACCATGAATAACATGATCAAAACATCCCTAAAGAAATGGGGAGTCAATACGTTACAACAATTATAGAGAAAGCTTGTAAAAAACCCTAATTTGTAGCCCCAACTCAGTCCTCCCTTGTATTCCCTTGCGCTTGTCACCCTTTGTGTAAATGGTAAAAAACAATGGTAGCATGGGAATTAACGTTAAAATTCATGTTGGTCCTCTTCAGGCATGTTCTCCAAAAATGGAGTAGAAGTTTCTTCCTCTATAAGTCTTAAGAACAAAAATATAGTATTATTTAGGTGGATATTGAGTTGATTTCTTCCATTTTGAGTCCTTGGTCCTACCTTTAAGGATTTTACCCTTAATATATGGACCTTCCTCCCTCTTTTGTGGATCCTTAGCCTCTCCATCCTCCCTATAAATTAATTCCATCTCTTCCCCAAATGGTTTGTCATTGTTGGTTTCCTTCCTAGTGCTCAAATGCACCTAAACATTGTCAAAATTCCAAGGAGAAGGAGTTCTTGAAGTCTTTGGCATGGACTTGGAAACCCATCCTGAAAGAGGTATCCAATATCAAGGCACCAGTTGTATGATTCCCTCTTCAGTTTATCAACAGTACTGTTGGGGTTCCCATTTTTTTGGCCGATTGGCAAGACCAAAAGATGAGACAACATCGTAACCACTTTCGCACCTCAGGATCTAGCCCTCCCGGGTCCGTAGAGGGATCTCTCTATATGAGCAAAGGTTTTATGTCTATGAAGCTCCAAGTTTAAGATGTTAGGCTAGTTATGAGCACATGGTTTCTTTGTTTGATTGTTTGATTTGGTTGTCTGGTTGTCGTGAAAGAAGGGTTCAATGTAAGACCAAGATGAACAAAGACAGATATGGTAGAGGTGAAGTATTCTAGTAAATATTCAAAACCATTGGGCAATGGAGTCAGAAAGGATTTTCTTGCTAATCAATAGACAAGGCTTTCAGTTGGGCTAGTCATCTGAAACATAGGATCTTCAAGATGATTGTGTGATATGGAGAGGTAGAAGGGGAGGAAACAACACGGATTCGTAGCACAAAATTAAATACTAGCCGGTTGTACAAGGATCCTAGTGGACAGTGGTTAACTCTAATCCCCAGTGTTCCCAAATCTTCCAACCCGAATCTATAACAAGAAACATCTAAGAACCGAATTCATTTAATTCATACATCATAGAGCAGCAATAACATCCACTACACTTGGTTAAACCAACCCGAAATCATTTCTTAGATAACATATTCGAAGAGAAACATTAATGGCAAGGAGAGAAGAAACATAGGGTACCTAACAAGGGTAAATCCTATGCCAATATTCTCGATGCAAGCCAAGAGAAACGAAATGAAATGAATTAAAAACAGAGGTAGGAAAACATCACCGTCGCTTTCAGCATCAGGATCCAAAGAAATGTGCTTGTCATATTAAACAACAATACCAATCAAGTACAACATTGCCAATAGCTGAATACTCACACGAAAACATTTCCTTCCACCTATCTTACTACTTTACACAGTAGATTGTGTCTCAATAGAAACTACTTGCAATCTTCGATAACTGATCAACAAACTTTACAATGTTTTTCTCATGAGTTTTATAGCCGAAGAGAAGTAGAGGAGGTAGGTAGAAAACTAAATGCAGCATTAACACTCGTAAGAGGAAGGGGGCCGAATCCCATTCTATTTTAAACTCGTAGCATTAACCTCTAGCATTTTTTTGGGTGCACGAAATGATCTCCTTCAGGGCTTCCAATTACTTCCGATATGACCCCTGGATGTACTCTAACTACAGTATTGTGCAGTACTTTGGTGTATAAACAAAATGACCGAAAGGACTCGCCATGCTTGTGAAACAAATGCTTCGATAGCATAGGATTGCCGCAAGGGGGGAAAAACCTTGCTTGGACATAATATAAACCGAAACCATAATGTGTACTCGTGTCCTTATTCTCGGAAGAAAACATTCTGCCGATTTGAACCCCCGATTTCATGAATCTCTCGCATGCCGTACCTTCTCGCATGATCCTTAGGTTCACCGATCCGTTGCTTTTGCCTCTAAACTCGTTGTATTAAGGTTCAATGCTTCAATACCGAATGTTGGAATCCTTGATCATTAGAGGGTTCTCTCTCCACCGCTCCATAAATGTCTCAATCTGCAAGATCTGGGCTTTAATGGCGCCCGATAGGGCTTGAAAAGTTTCAAACTCGTCCTTTGATGGAATTTATACCACCGCCACCTTTCTTGACATTTCCCCGTAGTACCGCCTTCTAGATTTAATTCTGTCTGCTCAATGCACTACTTACGATGATTCTTATGAATCATGGCGGTTTTCCGCCTTTCTGGAAACCCTGCAAAAAAATGCAACTTGTTAAGAAAACAATGGAGGTGGTGGATGCAACGGGGGGTGCTAGACTGACAATGTAGACTAGTTAAATGGCGAAACTATCGTGAAGACCCGTAATGTGGTGAAAATCATAAATATTACATTCAGAAGGTGATGCGGGAGGAAAAATGAATGAAAGCCTTTGAACTTCGACCCTTTGAATGAAAATATAAGATGGGAGGGGTGAATGTACGCTGAGTCACGTGGCGAGACCAGTTGACAAAGCAAAATAGTCAACAAAGTGGGGGAGAAAAACCAATCTAGACCGTCGGATCTCAAAGGATATCGACGGTGGGAAACATGGCGAAGGACGACGAATAGTGGGCCAGGGGGTATGGTGGCCATGGGTTAAACCTAGCACATCTTCATGGAATGATGACCGTTGGATCAACCGCCCCTGCATCAGATGGTGCACGTGAAAATCACCGCGCATCCATGGATGAATGTTAACACGCGATGGGGTAGTGGTTTTGGAACAGAGTGTCGCCGCCACGCGTCGAATGCCGAGTGGAATCGTCGGCCGATCGGAGAATACCGCCCTCCACCCAAAGTCGATGTGATAGAAACCACCGGGTTTTTGAAGTAGTACGTCGGGGGCCACCACGACGGGGAATTATGGACCGTTGATCGCGTGCAAATGAACGGCAATGGCACGACCGGGAGTTAAATGGGGAAAACACGGTGCCGCGGGAGTTTAACGATCGTCGTCTGATCTACAAGATCGACGGTCAAGAACGCTTCCGATTTACGATGGAAATTAGCGCCTTTAGGGCTAGTGCTCGGTCATAGCGCTGGGTCACGTGGAAGAGGAGGGAGCGGGGGCTAATCGCAATCGGGGGAAGAAGAGCTTGCGATGCGATCAGAGGAGCAGGCGAATGACTAATCGCATCGCAAATATTCGCGATCTGTAGTCAGAGCATTTTCAACAGGACGTGCTATTTTTTGATTTACGATCATGCGATTGGCCCCCAAGGCATTAAGCGCTTGGTCTTCGGTAGGGGTTACATGAGAAAGTGGTTGGAGCTTGCAGGAAAAGGGGCTTAGGCCTTAATATGGTCCGAAAGTGGGTTTTTAACCCTTTATTAGTGCATTCCAAGGCCTAAGGAGGGTAACGATAAAGGGTAGAAGGGGAAAATGGAGCAACAAAGGGTGAGGGTAGGATTCGAAGGGGAATTTGGGGGGGGGGAAAATTGGGATGGAAAGGGGAATTTGCAAAGGGGGAAGAAAGGGGAAACATGGAGAGTTCTGTAGAGGGAAATTTATCAAAGGCAAAGGCATAGGAGACTTCAAGGATGATGTGTCTTTAGGGGAGATGCATTCCTTGAAGGCTCAAAAACAATTTAGCCCCCTACTTTTCTTTGTCAAAAATTTATAGGGGGGGGCTAACAAAGTGGCTCCACATGGGGATGGATTCTTCTTGGAGTCAAGAATTTCAGAGAATATATCTTTGGAGTAGGCCAGGTTGCTCGTCGCTTGGCACATCCCTTTTTTCTTTGATCAGCTACCACAATATGAAGACATTACATCAACAGAGAAAACTTTCCCAACAAACTACCTACCCATCCTACAATCCTAGAATTTTTTTCTTCTTGGGTGCATTTGAACTAGCAGATCTCTTTTCATCATTTATTTTTATAACGTAAAATAAACCTATTCTAATTCTACCCTTATTGCTCCATGAGACCATATTATACCGTTGGCCTCATACGTTTCTCTACCTAATCTAATATCTACTGGGATTAAACTCTCCAACGCATTTCTTCTCTACATTCTACAACAGAAATTTAAAAACAACCAAGCCAGGATTAGACTCAGTCTCGACTTGTCGTGGATCCAAGGCATAAAGACAGATTGCACATGGACAAAAATTTGTAGAAAACTCGAAAACAAAATTGTGAAGGCTTGAGATCCGGAACTTGTAGTATCCTTCTTTTCTTTTTTGTGACTCAAGTTTTGAGCATGTTAGAGTCGCTTCCTTTTCTTCATTTCAGCTATGGTTTTTGGCATGTTAGAGCTGATTCTTCTTTTTTTCTTTGTCGGTCCGTATTTTGGGCATGTTAGGACCAAACTGCTTTGCTTTCTTTGGCTCGTGTTTTGAGCTTATTAGAGCTAATATTTTGCACATCGGAGGTTCATGTTTTAAGCATGTCCGAACCTCTCCCTTTCCTCTGTTTTTTGAAATATTTTTTCTCTTTCTTTGAAAATAAAAACCGCAATGGTATGTACAATGGAAATGAAAAATTGGAAATTTTAAATTAGAAGAAGTAATGTTTGAGCATCTCCCGCCATTAACAAGACCCCCCAAACAGGGTAAGTTCCATCTAATTCTTGTAAGAAGAAAGCATTGGGACCCACAAAGGGCCCGGATGAGGTATGGACCTTGCCACAAACTATCAAATTTGTTGTGCTTTCCTTTATCCTCTCTTCTCGAATCCCACTTCGTAACCTTATCTCCAACTTTGAAATTGGCGACTTTGGTTCTTTTTGTCAAACAATTTCTTTATATTCTCCTTAACTTTCACTCGCTTCCGTTGTAGACCTCTTCCCTTGTTTGTCGAAGATGGATTGTTTGGTTTATTCTCCTCACCATACTATCTTCTTCTCGTTTGGATCTCCCGGACCAGCTTGATCATTGGTATCCCAAGGCCGGTAGGAAAAACTACTTTCTGTTCCATAGACAAGCTAAAATGGTGACATGCCAATGGACTTCTTTGTTGTAGGCCTGTCACCAAACAAAGCATGTACTAGCTTGTTATGCCATGACTTTTTGTTCTCTTCCAACAACATTTTTTATGATGATCACCAGTGCTCTTGTTTGATGATTCATCTAATCCATTACCTTGAGGGTAATAGGCAGCTGAATGACCAAGTGCTATTTGATACCTATGACAAAAATCAAACCATATTTTTTGGATCCGAAAGTAGTAGCATTATCGCTGATTATTTTCCTTGGGCAGCCCAAACCAAGAGAGGATGTGACCTTCTAGGAAACTAATGATGACTCGAATCTATGGCATTCCTAGTGAGCACGACCTCTATCCACTTAGTGAAAATAATCTATGGCTATTAGGATCCATTTGTGTTTGTGCGTAAGAAGCAGTGGGTGAATCTCCCCTATGAAATCTAGGCCCCATTGTAGAAAGGGACCCTCAACAAGTGATGGGTTGTAGGGGTAAAGGGAGGAGTTTTCTTCTGCCTTCAAAGATTTGGCATTTGTGGTAGGCAAACTATCATTTTATGGACATCATTGAAGAGTGTGGGCCAATAGTAGCCATCTCTAAGTATTTTGTTGGTAGTGGCTTTCCAACTCGTGTGGCCTCCACATTCTCCAAAGATGGAATTCTTGTTTAACCCTCTCTACCTCATTTTCGTGCAAACATTTAAGAAATAGGCCATTAGGATTCTTCCAAAGATAATTTCTCATTCAAAATGCAAGTAATTTCGGCTTTTAGCTTTAAGAATCGGCCTTGGTCTTTGATAGTTCTGGGAGGGGGCATTGAGGTGTGTAAGCACATATAAAATGTCGAATACCAAGGGGAGATCCGAAATTTTTTCCTCAACAAAGGGATCATGCAATTCTTGTTGCTCATCCAAGGTATTTATCATGTTGATGTCTAGGGCTTGTAAGTTTGATTCAGCTATTAGTTTAGCTAAGCCCCGACCTTTAATCGATTTGGTGGGTTTTATCTCAAGGTCTTACTCTAAGATCACAGCTATCCACTTGCCCCTTTTCCCATCTAGTTCCTAGGACAAGATATCTTTGACTACAATGTTGGGCACATAAGCCAGGGTGTGAGAATGCAATATGTACACCCTGAAGTCTTTCAAGGCCTTAATCAGAGCATAGGCCTTAATCAGAGAATAGGCATTGGGAGACGATGAAAGGGCTAGAGAGCCAATGGCCTTCCAGCAAGTGGACGACATAACACAGGTAGAGGCACCTTCATCCATGATGGCCCTATGGATGTTAAGACCATTAATCCCGACTTGAATAACAAGAGCGATCTGATGTGGAAGTCGGGGAGTGAAATTCTCTAAATCGAAGGTGAGAAGACTCGAATCGGCGGGATCAATGCCACCAATTGCGTATAGTAAAGCCTTCCGTTGTGAAGGACAACTTTGAAAGAAACTTATAGTGCGTACATAGTAGTAAGGCGCTTGTGCCAAATCCTCAACAATACCGTAGTGTTGAGCGGCACGAGCATTCGGATTATAAGAAGATCTTCGAAGAAAACCTTTAGAAGGTGGCTTCACAATAGGTTCAGGAGTAGGCTTCTCGATTTCCAACGAACCGGAGACAGTGGGGGGAGGTGGTCCATCCGCAACTACCTTCCCGGTGCCTCGCCGCGATTCGTTGTAATCCTTCGAATGCGTAGCGACAGAGATAGGTGCAACACCATTCGTCATGAAAAACTTGGGACCCAAATGGTGCGGATGGTGACGGTTGTTCAACCATCTAGGTCCGCTAAGATGGGAATGGCTCTTTTAGAACTACCGGAGTCCCTTTGGAGCCTTTGAGAAGTTGACTAACTTTGGATCGTCGCGGACAATCCTTAGTATAATGGTCTCCTTCACAAATGAGGCAGGGGTACTTCGGCTTACGTTGAGAACCATCCTCAGTACGAGATTTGGATTCTGGCCTTGGGGCATCAAATTTGGATTTACCTTTGCCCTTCTTTTTCCCTTTGGAGGTTTTTCCCCCTTGGCGCGAGGGCTGAACTATGGAACCGCGCCAATGGAAAAAGAGCTATTTTTAGGTTTTTTTGCAGGGAGATGTCTTCAGGGCAATTAAAGCTCATCTTCAAAGGGATGCAATGAAAATATTTTCAAGTCTTTGTCTCTGCTCAAAGGTCATGGAATGAGCCCTCCAATGTGCGGGATGGGGATTGTAGGGACGGTGACAAATTGCAATGTAACAGTTTATAAAATGTAAAAGGGTTATATTCAGCTTATGAAAGGAAAATCCAACTTCAAATTATTTTTTATTTACCCTTTCATGTATATGAAGCCTTTATACCCTTCATTTTTCCTAAAATCCAAATTCTAGTGCTCAAAACCCATTTAAATCCATTGTAAACCCTCTAAATTCAATTATTTTATGCTTTTTTATCTCACCGTCTGGTTCCTTCGTTACACTCATGTAGAGTTTAAACACTTCAAAACTCCTTTGTTACGCTTTGGGCCACTTTATTACATTTATATTATTTATCACTTTTCCACTTTAAAACCATTAATGGGACCTACTTCATCACAAATCGCAAATTATCGGTGCATTCGCTTACTCTTGCCTCCTTAAATTCCCAATTATGATAACAGCGGGACCTGCCTACCACCACGTCATACCACACTATCGAATTTATTTGTGGACTCACCTTACCGTATTTCGTAATCGCCATTTCACAATTCCTTTGTTACCATTTGCTGTCGCTTCCAAAAAAACCCTGATTGTGATAACACTAGGACCCATTTCCTTGCCACGTCACTTTGATTATCACATATCGCAAATTCTATTGCTAACCATCCATGTTTCCCCCACCGATTGTGAAATGTGATAATCGTCCAATTGCAAAATGCAATAATCCTCTGATTGCGAAATGCGATAATCTTCTGATCCCAGATTTGTGATAACCCCCCCATCTTTTGATTGTGATATATCACATTGAAAATTCCCCCCAATAATGTATTCACTTTGTTCCACTCTGTGATTTCGATTGCGATATATTTTAAAGCTACTTACTCCTCCCGCTTATTATTATTCCATTTAATAGCTTCTCCCACTTATTTCTCTATTCCCATGCCTTTCACTTACTTTCCATTCTAGCACTTCAATTCACTCCCCTCAACTCTCATCTTGATATGTGGCCAGTATCAAAACGCTTTCAAAAGTATAGGCAGGATTTGAAAGGAAGTTACCATTTTTTTCAGGAATTTCTGGCCACACTTGTTTTAAAATATTTTGATATCTATCAGAAAATATAATAACACCTCCTCAAAGCTCAAAGACAATATTTTATCTTGGTTAGGGTATTTATTATTTAGTCATGTTCATGGACACCTCAGGCACATGATATTTTCGATGTATCTCAGCAAGTAGGGGTCTTTTAAAGTTTGCTAAAAGTAATAAAGTGTATCAGAGTTATGTTAGGTTTTAAATTCCTAAAAATAGTAGATCTTTAATTTTTCTTCTTGTAATTTGTTTTTTGTTAGTGAAGGTGTCATTAGAGGTATTCAAAGTTCTAGCCTTACCATGGTAGACCCATTGTAAAATAACCTAAAGCTATAAATAGGGAGAATATATATGGAGGAGAGGTTGGATATTTTGGGTTGGATAGTTGTTATTTGCAATGGAGCTATTGTACAAGCTTTTGCTAATGAAATCAAGGACAATGTTGCAGACATAGTATTGAAACTCCAGTTGTATGCCTTTGAGCATTTTTTTTTTCTCCATAAACTCATGATGTTTAATTTTATGTTACTAATCTTCCACATATATGCTTCTTTATGCTAAGTCTTATCAATTTATTGACAGAAAACATGCTTTCCATGCTCTTTTTTCATAATATTTTCATGAAATTGTCTTTCTCTTCTGATGAATGAATTAAATTTAATGCTCATTCTGGTTCCCTCTCATTTCACTGTATACACAATGACAAATTAATCATGCTTCTTAGCTTACCTACCTGGCCTCATCCCTACATATACAACTAAACCTTTGAAATCAAATCAAAACCCTAGTTGTAGTCTCCTAACTGTCATTCCCATCCAGCAAAACTCCAAACAAACAAAAACCTTAATCTACTGAGCATCATAACTAGCCTCAAACATTATATCCAGTCATCCCTTTAACTGTAAAGTGACATAGAGAGAGCTCTCTCTTCTCTGGGTAGGGATAGCTACCTGACCTAAAGTTTGGTATGTTGTTACCTTTCTCCATCCTACTGTTGGAGAGTGATAACAGTATCCTTGTGCGAGAAAATAAACCTGCATTCTTCCACTCCAATGTGCTTAGTTATTTCCATTGAATATAGGAACTCTATTCTTAGTATACTGGATGACCTCCTTCCAGTTATTAGACTATTATTGAAGGAACCAAGATCTCATACAATTTGTTGGAAATACTGAGAGAGGGGGGGTGAATCCTTATTTATTATCAATTAACACTTTTTAAATATTTTCAGATCATTATTTAATCTTCAATTATTCTTGATGTTTATCCTGTAACAACAGTAAACAATAGAACACAATAGGCACATGAATTTTAGGTGGAAAACCTCCTCCGAGTCAAAAACCACCGAACTCTTTTCTAATAAATTCTTTAATCTTCAGCCCCAACTGAAGTGAAAGGTACAACTTCCTAGAATTGTAGAAAAGCATTCTTCTCCCACTAGAAGGATGCCCCAATGCCCTGGTTTCTTTAGTAGTCAACTGAATGGATGCCTTGACATCCTAGACCAACCTACCACCCTGAAATGTTCATAGGATCCATCCTGTAGGTGATTTCATGCACCAAACTAGCACCTACTTGCCACCCTATAATGATCATGAATAAGACAAGAGTGTGGACTCCTATACCAAGGAAAATGATCCATGATACAATATGGTTCACAATGATTTTCATGAACTGGACCGATCACCCAATCACACTATGACCTGCAACCCAACCATAACATTATCCAACAATGGCACTTATACCTGCCAACAATGCCTCTCCAACTCTAGTAAGATTGAATCTTTTATAACAACGACTCTTTTACAATTTTATAATGATGAATTTTACAATACTGACTTTCAACACTGCCTGCTACTTGACTTGACATTGCTTCTTTGAAGACTAACAACTGCTGACATATTTTTGTGCTTGCTTAAATTAATGGTACTTTGGCATTGCATTGTCCTTCTAGTATGTGTCTAAGTTTTCATATTTTGTCCTAATTCGTGCACATGCAAGACCCAAAACACTATACAAAAAAAGTACTTACATTTTCCTGCAAACCATATGTCAGAGAAATATCCAAAATTAAAATGTAAATACGTTCAAAATTTATGAACATAACCCAATCAAACATACATAAAAAATACTTACATTGTCTTGAAAAACACATGTCAGAGATGATATTCAAATAAAAATTTAAACACTAATCATACATACCTTCTTGTAGTAGAATTACCCTTCACTATTGATGTGTTTTCCTTAATGCAGTGATCCATGAATGCATATTTTTTCTTGCCTTGTAGAAGCTCGATATTGAATATGTTGTATTTGTGTGATTTTAGATCTCCAAGTTCTTAAATTTCGTCCTATGGTAGCCATATGAGTCCTATTTCCAACCCCATAGGTCTGATCAATATTGGATTCTTTAAGAAATAGTTATGCCCAATCTCCCACGATGACGTGATTATAGACTTATTCAATAGAGTGAACTTGTATGAAGTGCCACATGTCATGTTTTCCACCTTTGGTCATGAAAATGATATAAAGAAAACAACATCCCATCCTCTTTATGTCACATCTTACAAAATTTGAATCTAATGTGCAGAGAGATAGTTATGACAATTTTCCCAAGGTCACCTGTTTGACATGAAATTCTCGAGCCTGCAAAAACCTTAACTTCCTCAGATCATTTCTCTGAAACTATAGGGAACCAATTTTTGAAATTAAGATACGAGCTTCATATGGATTTTTCCCAAAAAAAAATTTAGTTTCAGCATCTGAAGCTTCGTAGAAATTGTTTTATAGCAAAACTTCCACGATGACATGTTATGAGTAGCGAACTCCTTACATGAGGAGGATATGGGGGTCACAATTTATATAAATGCTTAGGCTGAGAGGGTATTCAACAAGTGAAAGGTGGAGGGATTTTAGGAGCTTAAAAAATTATTAATTATTGAAAATTCAGTGACCACAACAACTGATTAGTGTCATGCCATGACCCCATGGGGTTTTAGCCCACTAATTGGGGTTACTAACTTCAAACAAAAATATCTCTCAAACCGTGAAGAATTACGTGGCATGAAATATATCAATAGAAACATCTCGACAAGTAGAAACCATACAAAATATCGTTGACTCGGAATATAGTAATTTTTCAAGTAAAAATTCCTATGCAAGATCAGGGTAGCCCCTGGTGCTGCTTGGGTTGACATCAATGACAACCACTAATCAACACTTGATGTGTTTTACATATATTTACTTAAAATATATATACATTATGTTAACCATATTATTTATTGGAATTTGATATAGGTGGAATATAAGGGATAATTCCATCCAAAACCACAATGGATACTCAACAAAGAGGGCGACCACTCTCCATGTAAATTAAGGTGCAATGGAAGCACTTTGGACCAACTGAAGCAACATGGGAACTAGAGGATTCCATGTAGAAGTTGTACCCAATTTTATTTTATTTATAATTTTAGTTCTACAGATAGTAGAACAACGAGGATGGTTTTTTTTTAAGGATGATGGGAATCTAACATCGTTTTTTCTAATTCCAAATTTTTGTAATGTAATTAAAAGATGACAATGTTGGAGAGCCATCATGGATGGCATGCTAAACTATTTGAGGTAAATATTTTTCTATTATAATTATAAATTGTTGAATTTGAATATGAGGACAAGAATATATTGATTATAAATCTGATATATGGGATTGGGATGTTTCCTATATTCCTTGACATTAATGTTCATGACCCCCTATGTTCTAGTCGAACTATCAACTAATAATCAATTATGAGAGGAATGGGGAGAGCAGGTACTGAACTTCCCAAACATGGGCTATGCACCTTACAATTGATTCCTTCTTAACTCTTTAGCTCAATAAAGGGACACTAAACCTCTCATGTGTGAAGTAGTACTCATGAGGAGTACAGAGTATTATATTGTAAATCCAAAATTATTGTAAGCTAGAGACTTGTAAACCTGAGATTGGAAGCTAGACCAGAAATTCCAATATTAAAATGTATTAAATGAGGATACCAAAGAGAGATTCATCTGCTTGAAACAAGTAAATTGAAAATAAATAAACTATTTCATTTTGTTTATGCACATGAAGCACTAGAATAAGGAAATTTATGCTATATTTGTTTTTTATTAACCCAAACTTATTTCTTTCTTCGTGGAATCCCTATTTCCTATCCAATGAAGGAAATTTTCCTTCATAATCTATACATTGAATTAAAATATTTGTTGTTATTCACTAAGTGAAGCATCCATTAGACATTGGATATGGTTGGGGGGTGGCTATTTGTAAGAAATTTGTAGTGTATTTTTTCCTCGATTTGGTGGAGAGTGGTCATCCCTTATTTAATTTCCAAAAATATTAAGGGGAATATATAAGTGTATGAATTGTAATTTTTCTCAATACTTAATATTTAAATATTATTTTGGACACACTATGTATGTGTGCAATGGTAGGTTGAGAGTTGTATGGTTTTAATGATTATGCACGATGCATGATCAATGTACTAAGTAGTTAACATAATTGGCCTAAAGTTTTGAAATATATTCCATTATGAATATGAATGTTGTGTGAAATGGGATCCTTTCATCTATGTTGATTGAGATAATTATGTTTTTTATGTTCATAAATTCATAGGTTATCCTTTGATGTGTTTGACCGTGTTATGTTTACATGCCTATTTGTAATCATTTTTTACTTTTTGTGATGTATGTTGTTTTTCCAAAGGGGAAGGACTGATAGGTTGGTGGTCTTCGTTATTAATAAGCTTTTGGTTAAATCATTGTTCCTTGTGATTTTGAATAAAAAAGGTTAGGATTCCATGGATAGGATAAAGGAGCCTTATTCTTGATGTGAGGATTGCAAGGTTTTGTTAACGATGACACCCAAAAGAAAGAGTAGAAGCCCTGATGAGGAAGGAGAGATTCAAAAGGAAAGAACATATAATATTTATTTTGGAAGAGTTCACCAAAGAAATTTAAGCTAAAGGATATCCTATAAAATAACTTAAGTGGCTAAGGGATCTCAAGTTTAAGCCTTGGTTTTGGAAAAAAAGGAAATTTTTTGGTTTCCCCCTGTAACGTTTGCAATATGATGCAATATGTTGTCCTTGATGACAACCTACTTGATGAAGTTATCCTTGATGGAAACCTACTTGATGAGTTTCCTTTTCATAAGCAACCTATTTGTTAAACATGTAAAAATGATGTTTCTATAGGTCAGTTCAGATGTGACAAAGAAGGGAATTCCAGTAAGTGCCATAGAAATGAAACAATAAATATTTCTGAATGTATACGAAGGTCTGAGGAAGGCAACCCACATATGAAGGCAATTTATACGCTACTTGGTATACAGGCAACATGCGTATACATCCAGAATGAGTATATACACAATTTTTATGAAGTGAAGTCGCGTATACAAGCGGGTATGAAGAATCCAAGTCATGTATACCTTTTTTGCTCTAAAATTATGATACTAAGGGGCATTACCAGGGTATTAGCCCACAGTATTAAGTGTTGTATCTTATATTTTATTTCATCCAAGAATACCATCGACGCTTGTGTGGTTTTTGCTGATGGTATTGGTAAAGGCTAATCCTATATAAGGAGAGGCAGATCATAGTACAAGGGTGTGCATGTGTAAGGGCAGTTACTGAATACTTCTCTCTAAAGTATATCTGCATGGGATGAACTCTGTTTTATTGGTAGATCTGAATCTATGATGCAACCTTGGATACAATGATGGATCAGGATCTCTAGAACTGAAATGAATATGTACTTACATGATCTAATTATGTGATGTGTGAATCTGGGACTTGGTGCATTGCTAAAGTGGAGTAAATAAATATGGGTAAGTTTATAGATCTACATCTTTCTGTAGTAACAACATTTAAAGATCTATATGATAATTCATCACTGTGAAAGCGCGTAAACACACGAGTTTGTCTTAGCCAAAGTGCATATGGAAGTCAAGGTTTTCTGAAGATTCCTGGAGAGGTTATTTATTTATTTACTATTGTATTTTTGTTGTATTCCAATGAATTTTGCATGTAGTTTTGGGTTTCTTAAATATTGTATATGCTGCTAAGTTGAATATGTATAAATCGGATCAATAAGTGAGTAAATATGTTTAGTGATGACTGACTGATTAAGGGTTCTGCAATACTAAAAAGATATATGAATGAAAGCCTCAGATATGGTTCTGAGAATGATCATATTCTGAAAATTCAGTATTCTCAGATCTATACGGAGGTTTGTGTGAAGTAAAACATGTATACACGCAGGATCAGTAAAGTGAAGTGGCATATGTATTTTAAGATAAGGAATCATCAGGTTTGAGATTGATTTTGCATACTGATTCTGATGTCTGGGTTTATTACTGTGTTCTGTTTATAGTTACCTCACTGTTCTGATTGAAATTTGGGTTAATTTTATTGGTTTTGATCTTTATGAAGTGTTGTGTTGAAGCTGTGGGATCCAGTGTGAAAATTGATGAAATGTGGTCTGCAGTCGTTCTGAGGGTTGAAGCCTTCAGTATGGAAGTAGAATCTTCCTGCCAGTAGAATCTAGTGTTCTGATCATGGGATTGAATCTCCCTTCCAGTAGTGGTTCATAAATGAGATCAGTGGGTTGGAGCTCCCATCCAGTAGTAGTTGGAGAACAAGAGAAGGTTTCATCCTTCTGTAGGTAGCTGTGTGCATACTGATATGAGTCTGCATTAGTACAATAATGTAAGTAGTTTTTCATATAATAAATATTGAAGACAGAGACAACAATAGCGATGTTTTTCTCCCAAATTGGGTTTCCACCTTAAAATCCTAGTGTTCATGTGCATTGCTTATGTGTGATGATTTATTCTGTTCTTACTGCACATGCTTACTTCTTACTAAACATCTGATGAATGAATGATGCATTGATTTAAGTAAAGAATTGTCTGCATAATAAGATCTCTGGTCATACACAATTTTTTTTAAGGATATCCATGTGTATATGTTAATTGGGTTCATTAAAGTCATGTATAGAAATCAGTAAGGAAAAATTAAAATTTTTAAGTAAGTTATAAATACTGATTCACCACCCCCCCTCTCAGTATTTTTCCCAACAATTGGTATCACAGCAGGTCCTTTTGAAGAATCTTAATAGCTAGAAGGAAGATCAGCTATGATGAACAATCAATATGGGACAACATCTATTATGCCTCCTCTCTTCAACGAAAACAATTTAATCTTCTGGAAGATAAGGACAAGATTTTATCTTCAGTCTCTTGGAGCAGATGTATGGGCTATAGTTGAAGGAGGTTATCAATATCCATCTTCATTTCCAACAAATACAGCCACAAGAAAGAACTATGAAACCAATGAAAAAGTGGTCAATGCATTATTGGGAAGTTTGACTGAATCAGAATTTGTCAAAGTCATGCAGTTGAATACAACAAAGGAGATATGGGACAAAATAATTATGATCTTTGAAGGTGATGCTAAGGTAAAAAGTGTTAAACTCCAAACTATTAGAATTCAATATGAAAAACTTAGAATGCATAATGAGGAAAGAATTTCTAGTTTCTTTTTATGTCTAGATGATATTGTAAATCGTATGAGAAATCTGGGTGATACCATAACTTACACTACTCTAGTAGAAAAGGTTTTAATATCTCAAACTCCCAAATTCGATTCAAAAGTGTCTACTATTGAAGAGAAGCGGGATATACTAACTCTTACTGTTTTTAAACTTCATGGGATTTTGACTGCATGTGAAATGATGAAAGGAGGTCCATCTGAAGTCAAAGAAGTTGTCTTTAGAGCTACTGCAAAAGGAAAGGAAGTAGAAGAAAAAGAAGGATCATGGTATGTTTCAGAAGAAGATGAGATAAATTTTGTAAAGAAGCTTCAACTTGGCACTGGAAGGTTCAGAGGTAATCTTCCTTTTAAATTTTTTTCTTGTGGAAGAGTTGGTAATTATGCTGCTAAATGTCCCCATAAAGATAAATATGAAAAGGGAAAGGAAGTGGAAAAAGGAAATAAGAAATGGTTTATCAATAGAAAAAGCTATTATACTAATGAAGATAGTGATGGTCTATCAAATAGTGAAGAAGGAAAATCTGATCAAGATATTAGACTGCTCATGGCTTTTGAAAAGACTCTAGTGAGGCTAAAGATAAATTTATGGATGAATTAGAAGAAAATGGTTTTCTTGGAGAAATAAATCATCTGAAAAATATGTTTGGAAGAAAAAAAAATTTCCATAGATACTCTAAAGAATTAGCTTTTAGAAAAGGAGAAGCACAATGAGAAATTAGAATGTGAAATAGTAAGTCTAAGAAAGGAAATTGAGAAAAAAAAAAAAAAAAAAATCTTAGATTTGCTAAAGGATCTGGAACCTTAGATGAAATTATCAAGGTACAACGCTATCCTCTTGTAAAGACGGGTCTTGGATATATTGGAGAATCCTCTTAATATTTAACACCAAGCTATATAAATGTAGCTAAAGCCATGCAACAACATTCTGTCACTCAGCAAACGAAGAAAGAGACCACCCAGATAAAGCATGACCACTTCAATTCAAGGAAGAAAAATAACAGAAATATCAATCTGCAGGTAAACATAAATAGAAGGTTTCATGATTGCAGAAATTTATTCTTTAATGGACAATGTTTCTCATGTCATAATTTTGGTCATAAAGATGCTCAATGTGTTGCATACAAAACCATCATGACCAAAGAAGCAAGAAAGCAAAGAAATGAGACTGGAAAAAAGAAGAATACGTATAACAACTTTTCTCCTCTTCAAAATTAAATTGAATGTTATTATTGCAATAACTTTGGACATGAAGAATCTGAATGCAGGAGCAAATTTAAGCCAAAAGAGAATATACCTTCAAATTCCAAGGTATGGAGAAAGAAGGACTTACAAGTTGAAAGTTGTGGCATAGATTTATTTGAAGAAGGGGAAGAAAATCAATGGTACATTAATAGCGGATGCTCAAAACACATGACAGGTGACAAAAATAAACTCCTTTCCTACAATTCTCTAGAGAAGGAAAATAATGTTACCTTTGGAATGACTCTCCTACTGTCATTAAAGGAAAAGGTTCTGTTTTTCTAAAAGAAAAGGTGAAAGCTAAAAATGTTATGTATGTGGATGGATTAAAGCATAACCTATTGAGTGTAAGTCAAATGTGTGATCAAGGAAATGAAGTTGTCTTTAGTTGAAAAGAATGTGTAGTACGTGAACTTGACACAGGAAAAGCAGTAATAGAAGGAACTAGAACACTAAGCAATATGTATGTATTGAAAGATGGCCAAGAGAAATGATAATTAGGTAAATATTTAGAAAATTGGCTATGGCACAAAAGACTGGGACATTTGAGCTTCTCTCAAATAAGAAAATCTAGTAGACCCAAAGTTGTTTGTGATCTTCCCAACATCACTCTGCCTGAAAGTACCATATGCAAATCATGCCAATTCAGTAAGAAAACCAGGGTGAAATTCAATGCCAAAGAAGGATAAAAAAGTAAGCCACTTGAACTTATACATACTTATTTATGTGGACCTGCAAGGAAAAAGTCACCTCGTGGAGAACAATACTATATTCTATTTATTGATGACTTCTCTAGAATGTGTTGGATCGGTTTACTAAAACATAAAGATGAAGCATTTGAAAAATTTAAGATCTTCAAAGCTCTAGCTGAAAATGAATTAGATCTAAAAATAAAATGTCTTTTATCTGAGCGGGGATGAGAATATACACCAGATGAATTATTTGATTTCTATGAACATCATGGCATAAAAATATAGTTTTTTGTAGCTGGAACCCCACAACAAAATGGCGTGGCAGAAAGAATGAATAGAACAGTTCAACAGATGGCTCGTGCTATGCTTGATGTATCTGTAACTCATGATACCTTTTGGGGAGAAGTAGCACATACCACAATAAATATTATTAACAAGGCTCATGTACGTGTGAATAGTGATAAAACTCCTTATGAGCTCTGGTATGGTAATTTTCCCACTGTAAATCATTTTAGAGTTTTTGGAAGCAAGTGTTTTATCAAGAACAATGATGAAAAACTTGGTAAGTTTGAGCCTAGAGCAGATGAAGGAATATTTGTTGGTTACTCTTCTAGAAGTAAAGAATATAAATGT
The DNA here is from genome assembly GCA_034641835.2 of Pinus albicaulis. Taxonomy (NCBI): domain Eukaryota; kingdom Viridiplantae; phylum Streptophyta; class Pinopsida; order Pinales; family Pinaceae; genus Pinus; species Pinus albicaulis. The sequence continues at coordinate 69,796 of JAXQQM020060896.1, read as the reverse complement.
TACAATAAAAGACTTCAAAATATTGTTGATTGTATTGATGTTGTAATTGATGAGTCTCTCATAGCTCCTAAAAGCAAAATAACAACAACAAATGAAGATGATGATGATGTACATTTTCCCTCATAAAATAGCAACAATATAGAAGAAGAACCCAATGAAGCACCAAAAGAAGATATATCTGAAAAAGCTCCATCCAGGTATGTTCAAAAGAATCATCTAGAATCCAAAATTCTGGGAGAAAAGGGACCAGGTGTCCATACAAGAATAACTCTTGTGAGATCCCCTAGCTATTTGGAATTTTTATCCACTATTGAACCACATAATGTAAATCAAGCTAGTAAAGATGAATGTTGGATTCAAGCTATGAATTAAGAACTTGATCAGATTGAAAAGAATCATACTTTGGAATTGGTTCCAAGACCTCATGGTAAAAATGTTATTGGAACAAAATGGACGTTCAAAAACATGTTAAGTGAAAATAAAGATGTTGTTAAAAAAAAAGCTAGACTTGTTTGTAAAGGGTATGCTCAATAAGAAGGTATATAATTTGAAGAAACATTTTCTCCTATAGCCAGACTTCAAGCCATAAGAATGTTTCTTTCTTTTTCAAGTTTTTAACAATTCAAAGTTTATCAAATGGATGTAAAATCTTCTTTCCTCAATGGTGAACTAGAAGAATAAGTTTATGTAGTATCCCAAAAGGGAGAATGCAGTAATACTGAAACACAATATAAGAATTGCAGCAAAGTAAAAAATAAATTTAAATACACATCAGAATGCACATAAATAGCTGAGACATTTTATTATGTGGAGATGATTCAGTTACAACAGTGTACAAAATATGAGGTAATCTAGCACAAGAGATGGCCTAGAATGACCCTAAAAACGTGCTACAACAAGCACCGTGTAACTAGAGAGCTACTGGAAGAAAATACTCTGATGTCCCTTCAGCGGACGATGTAAGTATAGCTGCTAACTGAAAAGGGAAATGCATATCTACAGAAATCTGGAGCTCTGATGATGCCAAGATTATAGATCTGGGTTCTAATATGGCAACCCAAGATAACCCAAAAAGGAAATTCCAGATCTATGAGATTGGGAATTTACCCTCTTGGGGTTTGATCCTTGGTCTGCTGGGTTATGCAGATCTGAAGCTAGGTATAAAAAATAGATGGATGAAATAGGTCACAAGATCAGATCTAAGCTTGAAGGGTTGATCTCTCCACTAGATCCTCAAGCTAGAAGCTCAAGATCTAGCTCCTCAATCCTCCTCTGAAGATTGCGGGTACTGCTACAAAATTTCTCTTAGAAACTACGTTGTAAAGGAAGGAGTATCTCTAGATTGCTGAAAAATATGGCTATGAAGCTCAAGACCAATGGAAATAATGCATAAAATGTGAAGTAATGGTCCTCCATTGGATTACTAGTTGAAATGCTAACAACTTTCCTTCACCCTTGGATCTACAAGAATGGACTGCGCAATTCCTAATGGAAATGTTACTGCTGGGAGATGAATAATAGATGGCCTAATGCCTAATATAGATTTTAAGCACTAAAAGGTTTATCTTGAAGCTCAATGTGATAGGATGAATCCTTCACCAGTTCCTCAACTGAAATATTGAATGACAACCTCCTCCTTTCAAACCGATCTTCATAAATGGCAATTTCTGAATATGGATGTTATGCAAAAAGTAGGAAAAATATGGCACCAATTCTTAATGATGAATTTAGTGGGAACACTCTTCCTTAGAGATCACTCAATGAAAGAGGTGAGATTCCCACTCGGGAAAACCCTATGCTAAACAACACTACAGACTTAGCTAAACAACATAAGAGTGCATTGAATGTCAAAAGACAACTCCCGATCTAAATAGGTCATACATCAATAATAATCTAAAGCATGCCTCCAATGTTGCCTTCATCTTCATTATATAGTTTGTGAACCTTCCCATGCCTTGGCCCACCACATAACTATGCTATACATGTGGATATAGATCTCTATGTTGACTGTGTTGTCTCTCCATGTCCTCCATCATGTGTGAATGTAATGATCACCCTCTCCATCATGTGTGCATTAAATGCACTACTCCTCCATCATCTCATCATGAATTCTCTATGATATTAAATTTTATTTCTTCCATGATCTTAGTTGATTGCTTTAACCTCCATTAATGAGACGTGATTTCCACTCCTTTCATATTAAGTAGCTGCTCCACTACTCCATTATGTAGATCTAGATCTGAAATATCCACATACAAATATCAAAGTGGATTTTATTTATATTTCGTGTTTGTGGGTCCCTTCACCCTCTTATTTACATAATTAATTAACTTTATAAAGAAATTTAATATTCCAATTATCTTGTGGAAAAATTGGGAATATTACAGTTCTCCCCGGAAAAATGTTGCTTTTCCTCAAGAGACTACAAAAGTGGATGCTACAAAAAACATCCTCCCTCCAAATGACATCCTCATATGGAAGGCCTCCCCATCTGTCGCAATCACGAATGCTGTAATGTTCCCAATTCGGGATAGCTAGCAAGGCATGAATGGAAAACACATTTTCCAGTAATGGCTGCTATAGGATTTGAAACCAGGACTTGGATGCCTTAGAAAAATGTGTCTAAGTGCTAAATCCAAGAGGAGGCTCCAAATAAATCCTTCTAGAGTGGTTAAACAGATCTCCCACTACTAGATGTCCTCTAAAAGTGCCTGATGAAGGGGCTGCAACAATGTAAGCACAAGAGCTGGAATGACAGTGTTATTTCTCAACCATGAGCATATGAAGATCTGAATAGCCAACAAATAATGTTATAGGAGAAAAAAGAGTACAATTTCTTGAGGAAACATCCACTCAAGAAAGGCAATGCAAGCCTCAACATGACATGTACATGAAATACAAGGCCACTACTATTTCTGCATAAACCCATGCTAGGAGGATGCAGTTTATAAGAGGTACTACTCCATATTACATAATAACTGAAAGATATGACAATATATGGCTCAAATAAAGTAGGGGAGCAAGGCTCTAACCCCTGAAAGCAATAATACAACAATCCTCCAAGGGATTGGATGAAATATACAAAATGGAAAAAATGCTGGAGTTGTTGGGCAGCAGCTGCAACTAAAATCTGGAACTGAATAGAGAAGGCTGAAGATGATAAGAAATCTGAATTAGACCTCCTCCAATCGATGTTCAAAGTGAAAGGTTGATCCTTACACTTGAGATCTCACCCTCCAATCAGCAATACAAAACCCCACAGCAAATGCACCATAAAAATAACGCAGTTACTGAAGAAAATTGCGTTGTAGGGGAAAGGGAATGAGTTGGCCATATGCCAAGATCTGCAATAAGCTCTAATGTATTCCAATCTGATCCTCCAAAGGAAAAAAATACTCTCCCTCTGAAAAAAAGATATGGAAGAGGTGTTGTGAAGTCTCCACTACAACACCCTGCAACACAGAATTATGCTGCTACAGCAATAATGCTATCCTAGAGGAGGATGCTTTGGCCTTGAGCCAAGGAGTGTGGAGAATTAAGAAAAATCCTTCAAGAGGCCTCTCAATAAGTAGAGGGAATCCTAAACATGAATTCCCCAAAAATTCTTGCTGAACAACCAAGAATGCACAATTGTCTGAATAGACAATAAGATCAATAATCCATAACATGAGAAACAATTGCTGCCTTGCCCTCCTTTTAAACACATGAGAGCTCCCTCTCCATGGGTCCCATTCTGTTATGGTTTCCTCCTTCAAGGAATATTCCCTCCTCTATGTCTGCGCTGTCCCATATATGCTCTCCACCTCATACCTCTGCGCAGTTTGACTTGGTCAAACTTAACCAAGCCTCTTTGCAAAATGTACCCTTTCACACATGAGGGTGTGAAATCTAGTTCCAAGGCTAATCCCCCTTTCATACTAGAGGGATTTTATCCATGTTTTTATTATGAATGGGCCTTCTCACCCAATTATTCACCTCCTAACTGAAAATAGCAAAAGTTAATATTCCAATTTATTGCAAGAAAAATTTGGAACATTACAGTCCTCCCCTCCCAAATGTTGCTTGTCCTCAAGCAACTGCAAGGATAGAACTGGAAAGTCTCCACTAAAGGCATGGAGTTAGAAATGTGATGAGGAGCATCTTCCCCATGTGTATCCTACATCCCCAAGCAATCATCCAAACAAAATGAGTCACCTCCCAACATGGAAACTCCTGAAAATCTCCTTCCACCTCAAGCTCTAGAAATGAAGGTGGGCTGAAAATCTGATCATGGTAAGCAGCATAGCCTACCCCATGCTTTCATTCTCTCCACTTATGATAAGTGTAGAGTTCTTGCTGATCCCGGGCTACAAAATTATTTCCCTCCAATGGAAAAGTGAAGAAAAATCCTCCAAAGAGTTCTCCTCCAACAATGAAGAACAAGCTGGCCCAAAATGTTTCATCCATGATGAATAGGACAAGATCATCATAGAGTATCCCAATGAGAAGTTTTCTACAAGTTTTACATGATAATTCATGATACAAGCAATATCTTAGAAGGATAAAATGTAGTCTCATCCACTGCAACATCAGAAAGTAGCATGGCAAGTGATGTACAAAATCCATCACATCTACTAATGGATAGTGAATGGCTGAATGTGTCAATAATACATGATCCAATACTTTCCCATGATTATACAATGGATGACTATCAAGTCCATGGTCCACCTAAAAAGAGAACACATATGTAGCTGTGGTGGCCATATCTCCTCCCATGATCCCATTGCAACATGTAGTGCAGAAAATGTGGGAATTTTCTCCCCTAAAGGACACATCCAAGTCATGTTTCAATCTCCCAATCATGCTTTCAATAAAATTCAGATCCATATCAGCAAATGAAATCATGATCAGCAATAAAATGAGGAAAGTGCTAGGGGTTTCATGTGATGCAAGAAGGTACCAACAGCTCCCCAAATAGTGATAGCGCAATTTTCCAAACTGCTGCTCTAGAAAAGTAAAAGGAAAAATATTTCTTATTACATGGTTAGTCATGCATCTCTTCATATGGTGAATATTTAGGTGCAACAACTGAACATACATGTGATGATTAAACATTTTCCCAAGGCGAAATAAAACATGGCTGCCTCCATCATATAGATTGTCCCAATAATGAACATGGAGCAATGTAAAAAGCTTGCCCTCTTATGGAGCAATGCACTGCAAAGTAATGGTAAGAGTATGGAAGCCAATATAGGTAAAAATAAACTCCTTACCATATGCCGGAAGTAAGATGGTGCATGGATCCATAAATGAGTCATCCATAGTGCTTTGACATGCTATGAAGAAGAATGTACCATGTGCTGCAAGAAGATAATCCTCCTCATGCTTGGAAACCCAAGTGAAGAAGAATATTTCATAGTGATAGATCCCTCTATCCACTATTCTATCATCCTCACTTCCTCCTTGTTCACCAAGTGCATCCAAAGTGAAGTGATCCTGGGGACACCTTATCCATAAGTCTCTTCTCCCAAGTGACAACGTTGTGAGCTTATGCAAATAAGCTCTTGTCAGTACAAAGCTCTGTTCTTTGACATGCTCCTTGTCAAAGACTCCTCTAGTAATGCTGCAATATATAAGAAGTTCTTCCCAAGGTGGAAGTATCTCCCTATCATCAAAATCCAAGGAGGTAATGCCATCTCCTCCTCCTGCAACATCATACAAAGTGTGAGAGCAAATCTTCCCTTGCTCTCCCAAGAACAAGCAAAGCAACAAAGTATTTTGCTTCTTCCCCATACTTCCATCATACAACTCATGTGATGAGGACAAAATGAATGATATGAGTATCACATCAACACCATGCATCCATACTGTATGCTTCCCAATGATGCAAGTATCCTTCCATCTCTCCTCCTTCCTCCTACTCTCAGGAAGAGTGTTTGCCAAGTGATGGCCAAACTCTTTCAAGATTAACTAGCGCAGCCAAGCCTCCTGCTTCCCGGTATCATAAATCTGCAAGTAGCCTCCCAGCTCCTTTCTCATCAACCACGGCCACTCAACCACTTGTGGATGTCCTTTCCTTCTCTTCATCTTGGTACTCCTCTCATGAGGGCCACCATTCTCCAAAACCAAATCTCTATCTTTGCACTCCATGGGATTTTGAAATGCAACCTTCTCAGGGATCAATGAGACCCTATAAGGATCCAAATAGGTGGTAGGAAAAAACCTCCCATCATGATGTTTATGGCTCAAGGAATGTCCAACACAAGCATGAGAGATTTTATCCATCCTAATATGCCCTCCATATTCTATCTGCTCCTATGAGAAAGGAAGGAAATAATTTCACTCCATGGTGTGTTGAAGTGAACCTCTAATGAGATCTCTCCTTGAGACCTCCCTCTCAAAAATATTCCTCCAAAACCAATGAATTCTTGGATCTTCTAAAAGTAGAAGTTCCTCTTTGAGCAGAGAGGAGCTCATTGAGAAAGTGTCATCTTGAAAGGAGAAAGGGTTTCTCACTCCAAGACGTCTACTATCTTCCTTCAAGTCTTCAAACCCCAACCCCGAATGTGGCATGCAATCCAACAATGGCTCATGAGGATGATGGTTTATTTCCTCCTTAAACGTTTCCATGTTACACAGCACAGTGCAACCAAGCTTCTCTATAGTAGTAATGGTATTTGACCCTTGGTCATGTAAAAGCAAATTTCCACAATTATCAAAATAATTTTCTGCAACAATAATTTGTGGAAATCTTTCCATACCTTGATGATATTTTGGAACTTCTTGTAGGGCTGCAAGAGTTCCTTCCTCCAAAGTGTTGGCTGCCCCAAATTTTGATGCATGTGGTTGATCCTCCATGAGTGTGATAGTCTTAGGACAAAGCTCCTCAAGTGGTGTGAGCTTTTCCTCCTTTGTGCTTTCTCCATCAAAGGTTTGGATCAACCTTTGAGTGAACTCTACAAAAGTTTTCACCCTTGCATGGCTCAAGTGTTGCACCACCAAACATAGGCTTCACCCTCTAAGTGCAGTTTTGAGATTTCAACAGCTTCTCCTCCTGCTACAGGATATAGTAGGAAAAATGCCTCCAACTTTCTCACCCAAGTTCTTGCTGTAGATAACCCATCAAAAGTAGACAACATAAATCTATTGCCTTTGATTTCTCTTCTGCTGCAGGGTCTCTTCTCTTCCTTCAATTGGATGAAATGAGAGAAATATAGAGTCTCCTTGAAGGCTCTAGGTTGAGATCTGTACTCAACAAGGTAATCACTTATAATTTTATAATCCAAGTGTCCTTCATGCTTGTCTTCTTCTTGATGAGAATAGGAAGTGCATGGTCCTTCCTCTTCTTCTTCTTCAATCTTCTTGACCTCCTTGGAGAGGTTATCTTTGGATCTAAACATTGATGAGAGAAATCTCGTATTCTTCAACATTATGATCTTCTTGGGCTTAGACTCACAGGCTGAGCCAAGAAATCAACTCTGATACCACTATAATGTTCCCAATTTGTGACAGTTATCAAGGCATGAATGGAAAATGCATTTTCCATTAATGGCTACTACAGGATTTGAAACTAGGACCTGTATGCCTTAAAACAATGTGTCTAAGTGCTAAATCCAAGAGGATGCTCCAAAAAAATCCTTCTAGAGTGGTTAAACAGATCTCCCACTACTGGATGTCCTCTAAAAGTGCCCGATGAAGGGGCTGCAACAATGTAAGCAGAAGAGCTGGAATGACAGCGTTATTTCTCAACCATGAGCATATGAAGATATGAATAGCCAAAAAATAATGTTATAGCAGAAAAAAGGGTACAAGTTCTTGAGGAAACATCCACTCAAGAAAGGCAATGCAAGCCTCGAAAAGACATGTACATGAAATACAAAGCCACTGCTATTTCTGCATAAACCCAGGCTAGGAGGACATAGTTTATAAGAGGTACTGCTCCATATTACATAATAAATGAAATATATGACAATATATGGCTCAACAAAAGTGAGGGAGGAAGGCTCTAACCCCTGAAAATATACAACAATCCCTCGAGTTAAATTTGAAATCTCTAAAATAGAAAGAAAAATCTGAGTTAAGCTGAAGTAATAAAACTCAAATATGGAACTAAATAGAGAATGTTGAATATGATAAGAAATATGAATTATAAATCCTCCAGTGGATCTCGTTCTTGTAGGCAGTCCCTGAAGAAATTCTCACCCTCCAATCAACCATCAAACTGACAAATGCACTACATGAAACTAAACATGATTCTTGAAACCAAGCTTCGTTTTGAGACAGGGTAGTATAACTTAAACCGCTAGCTACGAATCTATTTATCTAGAGGCTATGCCTTTCCAATGAGTTGGGTTATAGCTTTTTCTTTTATGACCCTATGCTAATATATTACTTAGTATTATGCTTATTAAAAACGAAGACCAAGCCGACCCACCCCTGTAACTGTAGGACAGCGCACCCCTGGAATCGTGGATACCTCGGACCAATGGTGTAACCCTTTGAGGATACCCTGGAGGAAGGCTGTAATCCCTGACCCCTTCAGCCCCTTCATCCCTGTATAGATACTCTGGATGGACGCCTCGGAGAAAAGCTACGTGGGGAATAAGAAAGGTGGAGATGTAGGTGGCACCACCCCTGGCAGATAAAAGATATAGAGGAAAGAAATAAGAGAAGTCCGCGGACATAAAAGAGGAAGACGAGTAATAATAGCGGGAGAGTAAGATAGAGGGACCATCCCTGCTAGATGGGGAGGCTGTGAAAGACGTAAAGAAAACAGCAAGCTGGAAGGTCTAAATGATAGGTAAAAGGGTGTAGGGAGAGTGGTATATTGATGGAGTGTGGAATTGAGTCATGATGGAGATGGGTGTTTCGTGACTTGGGGGAAATTAATATGATTCGGTGTTGAATGAATAGAGGGTTCCTGTGTTGGTAAATGAAAGCATGCTCAGGTAGATTTGATGGCACCGGGTATAGGTATCGGAGATTAGTTGAGGCAAAAACTCCTTCCTTGTAGATGAGTAGAAGAAGGACTCTCCTTCTGAAAAACAAGAGATGGAAGAGACGTTGTGAAGTCTCCACTGCAACACCCTACAACACAAAATTATGTTGTTGTAGCAATAACGTTGTCTTGGAGGAGGATAATTTGGCCTTGAGCCAAGGAGTGTGGAGAATGAAGAACAATAATTCAAGAGGCCTCTCAAGAAGGAGAGGGAATCCTAAATAGTAATTACTCAACAATTCTTGGTAAAAATCCAAGAATGCACAATTTTCTGAATAGACAATGAGATCAATAATCCATAGCATGAGAAACAATGGCTGCCTTGCCCTCCTTTTAAACACATGATAGCTCCCTCTCCATGGGTCCCATTCTATGAGGGTTTTCTCCTTCAAGGAATAATTCATCCTCTATCTCTGCGTTGTCCTATAGGTGCTCCCCACCTCATACCTCTGCGCAGTTTGACTTGGTCAAACTTAACCAAGCCTCTTTGCAAAATGTCCCCTGTCACACATGAGGGTGTGAACTCTAGTTCCAAGGCTAATCCCCTTTCATACTAGAGGAATTTTATCCATTTTTTTATTATGAATGGGCCTTCTCACCCAATTATTCACCTCCTAAGTGAAAATAGCAATAGTTAATATTCTAATTTATTGCGGGAAAAATTTGGAACATTACAGATGCTCAAAACACATGACATGTGATAAAAATAAACTCCTTTCCTACAATGCTCTAGAGAAGGAAAATAATGTTACCTTTGGAAATGACTCTCCTACTGTCATTAAAGGAAAAGGTTATGGTTTTCTAAAATAAAAGGTGAAAGCTAACAATGTTATGTATGTGGATGGATTAAAGGATAACCTATTGAGTGTAAGTCAAATGTGTAATCAAGGAAATGAATTTGTCTTTATTTCAAAATAATGTGTAGTACGTGAACTTGACACAAGAAAAATAGTAATAAAATGAACTAGAACACCAAGCAATATGTATGTATTGAAAGGTGGCCAAGAGCAATCATAATTAGGTAAATATTCAGAAAATTGGCTATGGCAGAAAAGATTGGGACATTTGAGCTTCTCTCAAATAAGAAAATCTAGTAGAATCAAAGCTATTTGTGATCTTCTTAGCATCACTCTGCCTGAAAGTACCGTATGAAAATCATGCCAAATCGGTAAGCAAACTAGGGTGAAATTCAATACAAAAGAAGGATCAACAAGTAAGCCTCTTGAACTTATACATACTGATTTATGTGGACCTGTAAGGAAAAAGTCACCTCGTGGAGAACAATACTATATTATATTTATTGATGACTTCTCTAGAATGTGTTGGATCAGTTTACTAAAACATAAAGATGAAGCATTTGAAAAATTTAAGATCTGCAAAGCTCTGGTTGAAAATGAATTAGATCTAAAAATCAAATGTCTTTGATCCAATCGAGGATGAGAATATATCAAATGAATTCTTTGATTTCAATGAACATCATGGCATAAAAAGACAATTTTCTGTAGATGGAACCCCAAAAAAAAATGGCGTGGCAGAAAGAATGAATAGAATAGTTCAATAGATGGCTCGTGCTATGCTTGATGTATCTAGAACTCCCGATACCTTTTGGGGAGAAGCAACACATACCACAATAAATATTCTTAACAAGGTTCATGTACGTGTGAATAGTGATAAAACTCCTCATGAGCTCTGGTATGGTAATATTCCCACTGTAAAGCATTTTAGAGTTTTTGGAAGCAAGTGTTTTATCAAGAACAATGATGAAAAACTTGGTAAGTTTGAGCCTAGAGCTGATGAAGGAATATTTGTTGGTTACTCTTCTAGAAGTAAAGCATATAAATGTTAGAATCAAAGGCCTTGGAAGATTGTTGATTGTATTGATGTTGTAATTGATGAGTCTCTCACAGCTCCTAAAAGGGAAACGACAACAACAAATGAAGATGATGATGATGTACATTTTCCCTCATAAAATAGCAACAATATAGAAGAAGAACCCAATGAAGCACCAGAAGAAGATATATCTGAAAAATATCGATCTAGGTATGTTCAAAATAATCATCCAGAATCCAAAATTCTGGGAGAAAAGAGACCAGGTGTCCAAACAAGAATAACTCTTGTAGGATCCCCTAGCCATCTGGCATTTTTATCCACTATTGAACCACATAATGTAAAACAAGCTAGTAAAGATGAATGTTGGATTCAAGCCATGAATGAAGAACTTGATCAAATTGAAAAGAATCATACTTGGGAATTGGTTCCAAGTCCTCATGGTAAAAATGTTATTGGAACAAAATGGATATTCAAAAACAAGTTAAATGAAAATGGAGATGTTGTTAGAAACAAAGCTAGACTTGTTTGTAAAGGGTATTCTCAACAAGAAGGTATAAAATTTGAAGAAGCATTTTATCCTGCAGCCAGACTTGAAGCGATAAGAATGTTTCTTTGTTTTTCAAGTTTTCAACAATTCAAAGTTTATCAAATGGATGTAAAATCTTCTTTCCTCAATGGTGAACTAGAAGAATAAGGTTCTGTAATATCCCAAAAGGGAGAATGCAGTAATACTGAAACACAATATAAGAACTACTACAAAGTAAACAATACATTTAAATACACATCAAAATGCACATAAATAGATGAGACATTTTATTATGTGGAGATGATTCAGTTACAAAAATGTACAAAATATGAGGTAATCTAGCCAAATAGATGACCTAGAATGACCCTGCAAACAGGCTATAACAAGCACTATGTAACTGGAGAGCTGTTGGAAGAAAATACTTCGATGGCCCTTTAGTAGATGATGTAAATATAGCTACTGGCTGAAAATGGAAATGCATATCTACGAAAATCTGGAGCTCTGATGATGCCAAGATTCTAGATCTGGGCTCTATGATGGCAACCGAAGATAACCCAGAAAGGAAATTCCAGATCTATGAGATTGGGAATTTACCCTCTTGGGGTTTGATCCCTGGTCTGTTGGGTTACGCAGATCTGAAGCTAGATCTGAAAAATAGATGGATGAAATAGGTCACAAGATCAGATATAAGCTTGAAGGGTTGATCCCTCCACTAGATCCTCAATATAGAAGCTCAAGATCTAGCTCCTCAATCCTCCTTTGAATATTGTAGCTACTGCTACAAAAATGCTCATAGAAAATACGTTGTAAAGGAAGGAGTCTCTCTATACTACTGCAAAATATGGCTATGAAGCTCAAGACTGATGGAAATAATGCATACAATGTGAAGTAATGGTCCTCCACTAGATTACTAGCTGAAATGCTAACAACTTTCCTTCTCCCTTGGATCTACAAGAATGGACTGCGCAATTCCTAATGGAAGTGTTGTTGCTGGGAGATGAATAATAGATGGCCTGATGGCTGATATAGATCTGAAGCACTAGAAGGCTGATCTTGAAGCTCAAGGTGATAGGATGAATCCTTCACTGGTTCCTCAACTGAAATATTGAAGGACAACCTCCTCCTCTCAAACTGATCTTCAGAAATGGAAATTTCTGAATATGGATGTTTTGCAGAAAGTAGGAAAAATATGGCACCAATGCCTAATGATGAATGTAGTGCAAACACTCTTCCTTAGAGATCACTCAATGAAAGAGGTTGGATTCCCGCTCGGGAACACCCTGTGTTAAACAACACTGCAGACTTAGCTAAACAACATAAAAGTGCATGGAATGTCAAAAGACAACTCTAGATATAAATAGATAATACATCAATACTAATCTAAAGCATGCCTCCAATGTTACCTTCATCTTCATTATATAGTTTGTGAACCTTCCCATGCCTTGGCCCACCTCATAACTGTGTTGTACATGTGGACATAGGTCTCCATGTCGACTGTGTTGTCTCTCCATTATCTCCATCATGTGTGAATGTAATGATCACCCTCTCCATCATGTGTGCATTAAGTGCACTACTCCTCCATCATCTCATCATAAATTCTCTATGATCTTACATTTGATTTCTTCCATGATCTTAGTTGACTGCTTCAACCTCCATGATCTTTCTCATTAATGAGACATGATCTCCACTCCTTTCACATTAAGTAGCTGCTTCACTACTCCATTATGTAGATCTAGATCTAAAATATCCACATACACACATAAAAAGTGGATTTTATTTATTTTTGGGGTTTGTGGGTCCCTCCACCCTCTTATTTACTTAATTAATTAAGTTTATTAAGAACTATAATATTCCAATTATCTTGTGGAAAAATTGGGAATATTACAGGCTTCCCCAGAAAAATGTTGCTTGTCCTCAACCAAGTGTAAAAGTGGATGCTATAGCAAACATCCTCCCTCCAAATGGCATCCTCATGTGGAAGCCATCCTCATCTGTCGCAATGTGTCATGCATGTCCAACTCCAAAGCTGCCTCTCTAGAATGTATAGAATGGATTCCAACCAAAAATTTAGATACCCATCCTCATCAATGAGTATCCAAGTGGCAACCATATGATGACCAAAGATCTCCTCTACACATGAGATACATAAAATGCAGCGGTTTCTTCCCAAAGTGGAAAGTCCCAACTCATGAACTATCTCTCCAAACCGTGATACATAGAGTAGATTGCATCTATAAATTCTCACATCATTAGTCCTGTTGGCCATGTAGGAATCAAACATAGCATCAACATAGTGAAAAATAAGAAGCAGAGACATATGGATGATCATGAAAAATATCAAACCATATTCTCCCAATAAAAACCAATGCAGCAAAGTCTTCTGCGGCCATGCTAGATCATCATGAAAACAAACAAGAGAGCCATACTCTCTCAAAAGGAGCCACATTAATAAGGCATCTTGATGCCCCATCACATCATCATCATACCATGTACAATGATCATAATCCCTCAGCAAAAACCAACGTTGTAAGGCCTCATGTTGCCATCCTCCAACAATGTCACACACTGTATGGGAAGAATTCAGTCCATACTCTCCCAATAGTAACCATAGAAAAAAGGATTCTTGCTACCTCCTTACATCATCATGATGCAAATCATGGAGAAAAAATACAATAATGGACATGTAAAATGTCCCATCAACATAATACAAATAAGCTCCCTTACACCACATCATGTGAGAGTTATACTTTCTCCCGAACCCAAGTACATACATGAACATGAGATACATCCCATATAGAAATACATGTAAAGACATGAGACATATCCCAAACAAGAGTAAATAAAAGGATATAAGATATATCATGTGATTTCCAAACTCTCTCATCAACAACCAAAGTAACCATGCCATTTTCTTCTGCATTCTTCTAATGATGTGCAAGGCATGAATCAGAAAAATATGATCCATTGGGTGGTAAACATACTCACCCAAGAGAAATCAGTGCAACCATGATTCTTGCTGGCCTATCTCATATATTTGCAAGTGGTTTGGCAACCCCTTGCTGGATATCAACAACTATTCATCCCAATGAGGATGGTGTATCTCATTCTACAAAATTTTGGTATCCTCCCGTTGTAGGATACCAACCTTCTCAAACTGTTGAAGAACTTTTCACTCCATGATATGTTGAAATGCACCTCCAACGAGATATCTCCATGAGACCTTATTTTCATCAATGGCCCTCCAAAACAAATAAGGTTCTGGATCTTCTGCAGGTAGAAGTTTCTCTTTGAGCTGTGAGATTATCATTGAGAAAGTGTCATCTAGAAAGGAGAAAATAGTCCTCATCTCAAGATGTCTACCATCTATCATCATTTTCTCCATTTCTTCAAGAATGAAGCTGCCATTTGATTGCTCCCATAAGGAATGGGTCCTTTTCTTCTCACTGTTGCTCATTAACAACGCTGTAGATCTGCAAAGTGATGCATGTGTTGTCTCAAAGCAAGGAACAATGCTTAACTCATAGCCATCCATTGTACATAGGATCATACTCATCTGATCTTCTAAAACTCTACACTTCAACTCAAAGGGTTGAATGTAGCTCAACAATGATGAACTTGGATAGCTTTTCATTTCCTCCTTGATTAGATCAAGGGTCCTCTACGCTATGATATGTTGCTGCTTCCAATCAACATTTTGTTCTAACCCTTGGTTATGAATTGGCCCTAATGGCATGTCCCCATAAGTTTCAATAAGATCTACTGAAACAATATGTGATGAAAGTGCATGCATACCTTGGATCAACTGATGTGTGGGAACATCTTGCAAGAACACAAGAATTCCTCCAACTGGGTTAATGGTGTCTCCAAATACTGGTAAGAGTGATGGCTTCTCTTCTATCAATGTACCAGCACTGGAATATTCCTCCTCTTCCTCATGCATCTCCTGAATCATGCATGGGACTCTAGGTATCAAGAGCTCAAGACTATCTTGTAAATATGCAAGTGTCTCTTCTCTGGATACAAGTACTTCTGCGGTTGGTGGTGAATGCAGTGACGCCTTTTCCAGAGTGACAAGAATGACATCCTCTTTTGTTCCCTTAGGAAATGTCTCATTGTGACATATCTCTGGTTTTCTCACATCAAACTTCTTTCTCAACTTGTGAAATAAATCTTAATATTTAGTCACCTTTGCATGCTCCATGTGACCAAACCACCAATCATTGGCTTCACCTAGAAGGTGAAGTGCTGCAATCTGGACAACCTCTTTTTCAGCCACAGGATGTGGCCTAAAAAATGTATCTATCTCTTTCCTCCAAGCCTTAACAGTGCTTGAAGAAGATCCATCAAATGTAGGCAAATAAAATCTATTGTGCTTCTTTCTTCTATTGTTGCTATAGGATCCTCTTTCTTCTTTGATTTGGAAGAATTGTTGGAGAGTTAGACTCTCCTTGAATTCTCTAGACTGTGCTTTATACTCTTCAATATACAAAATGAGAGTCTCATTAGTCTCAGGTTAATTTCTTTCTTAATTTCTATACCATTCACCTTCTTCAAAGAAAGTGGGCATAATAGATCTATGAGGAGATCTATGATTCTCCGGTCTTCTTTCTTGTTGATAAGAAGTACTAGGACCTTCTTCATCAAATATTCTTCTTGGATCCCCCTTTTTCCTTTCTCTCTTCATTTTTTTGACTTCTTTGGGGATATCTTTCATGGATAGAAGAGTGGAAAAACTACAATCCTCCTTCATGATAGATCTCATCTATCTACTTCTTATTTTGATGCAAAAGATGAAGTGTCCACAATCTGAGCCAAAGATCATGCTCTGATACCACTGTAATATCCCAAAAGGGAGAATGCAGTAATATTGAAACACAATATAAGAACTGCAGCAAAGTAAACAATAAATCTAAATACACATCAGAATGCACAGAAATAACTGAGCCATTTTATTATGTGGAGATGATTAAGTTACAACATTGTACAAAATATGAGGTAATCTAGCCAAAGGGATGGCGTAGAATGACCCTGCAAAGAGGCTACAACAATCACTGCATAACTGGAGAGTTGCTGGAAGAAAATAATACGCTGTACCTTTAGCAGATGATGTAAATATAGCTGTTGGTTGAAAAGGGAAATGTAGATCTACAGAAATTTAGATCTCTGATGATGCCAAGATTCTAGGTCTGGGCTCTGTGATGGAAACCCAAGATAACCTAGAAAGGAAATTCCAGATCTATGAGATTGGGAATTTAACCTCTTGGGATTTGATCCCTGGTCTACTGGGTTATGCAGATCTACATAAATATTGATCTCTAATGATGCCAAGATTCTAGGTCTGGGCTCTGTGATGGAAACCCAAGATAACCTAGAAAGGAAATTCCAGATCTATGAGATTGAGAATTTAACCTCTTGGGGTTTGATCCCTGGTCTGCTGGGTTATGTAGATCTAAAGCTAGATCTGAAAAATAGATGGCTGAAATAGGTCACAATATCAGATTTAAGTTTGAAGGGTTGATCTCTCCACTAGATCCTCAAGCTATAGGTTCAAGATCTAGCTCCTCAATCCTCCTCTGAAAATTACAGTTGCTGCTACACAACTACTCACAGAAATTGTGCTGTAAAGGAAGGAGGATCTCTAGCCTGCTACAAACTATGGCTATGAAGCGCAATACTGATGGAAATAATTCATATAATGTGAAGGAATGGTCCTCCATTGGATTACTAGCTGAAATGCTAGCAACTTTCCATTTCCCTTGGATCTACAAGAATGGACTGCACAATTGCTGATGGAAATGTTGTTGCTGGGAGATGAATAATAGATGGCCTGATGACTGATATAGATCTGAAGCACTATAAGGCTGATCTTGAAGATCAAGGTGATAGGATGAATCCTCCACCGATTCCTCAACTGAAAAATTGAAGGACAACCTCCTCCTCTCAAACTGATCTTCAAAAATGGAAATTTTTGAATATGGATGTTCTGCACAAAGTAGGAACAATATGGCACCAATGCCTGATGATGAATGTAGTGCAAACACTCTTCCTTAGAGATCACTCAAGGAAATAGGTGGGATTCCCGCTCGGGAACACCCTGTGCTAAACAACATAAGAGTGCATGGAATGTCAAAAGACAACTCCAGATCTAAACACATCATACATCAATAATAATCTAAAGCATGCCTTCAATTTTTCCATCATCTTCATTATATAGCTTGTGAACCTTCCCATGCCTTTCCCCACCTCATAACTGTGTTGTACATGTGGACATAGGTCTCCATGTTGACTGCGTTGTCTCTCGATGATCTCCATCATGTGTGAATGTAATGATCACCCTCTCCATCATGTGTGCATTAAATGCACTACTCCTCCATCATCTCATCATCAATGCTCTATGATCTTACATTTTATTTCTTCCATGATCTTAGTTGACTGCTTCAACCTCCATGATCTTTCTCATTAATGAGACATGATCTCCACTCCTTTCACATTAAGTAGCTGCTCCACTACTCCATTATGTAGATATAGATATGAAATATCTACATACACACATCAAAAGTGGATTATATTTATCTTTGGGGTTTGTGGGTCCCTCCACCCTCTTATTTACCTAATTAATTAAGTTTATTAAGAAATCTAATATTCCAATTATCTTATGGAAAAATTGGGAATATTACAGTTTATATAGAACAACGGGAAGGATTCATTTTGGTAAATGATGAAAAACTTGTTTGTAAACTAAAAAATGCTTTATATGGTCTCAAACATGATCCTTGAGCATGGTACTATCATCTTGACAAATATATTCAACAACAAGGTTTCACAAAGGGATTTGCTGTCAGTAACTTATACAGAAAAATTGAAAATGATAAACTATTGATTATTGATGTATATGTTGATGACATCATTTTTTGAATTAATGAAGAGTCCATGAGTTAGAAATTTGCTTTTGTTATGCAATAAGAATTTGAAATGTCATTACTTGGGGAACTAACATATTTTCTTGGCTTACAAGTGCAACAAGCAACAGATGGCATATTTCTATCACAAGAAAAATATATTAAGAAAATTTTGTAGAAGTATAGGATGGAAGACTACAAACCTATAAGTACTCTAATGGTAACTGGATGTAACCTTAGTTCTCATGATGATTATTCCATGGTGAATCAACCAGATTATAGATCCATGATTGGAAGTATGCTTTATCTAACCGGGACAAGACCATACATTATGCATGCAGTTGGGATTGTTGGAAAATTCCAAGCTAATCTAAAAGAGTCTCATTTTTAGGTGGTAAAAATATATTCAAATATCTACAAGCGACTCAAGACTTTGGTCTATGGTATCCAAAGAATGTTGATCTTACTCATCATGCTTACACAGATGTAGATTGGGCTGGAAATGTTGATGATCAAAAAATCACTAGCGGTGGTGCACTTTATATGGGTCCCCGATTAGTATCTTGGTTCAACAAGAAACAAAGCTCTATTGCCTTATCTACAGTAGAAGCATAATATGTGGTTGCCACATCATTTTGCACACAACTTCTTTGGATGACGCAGACATTACAAGATATTCAAATAAAATTTTCACCTCCCATCTCCATTCTATGTGATAATACAAGTGCCATTAGTATCTCGAAAAATCATGTCATGCATTCCAAGACCAAGCACATTACTATCAAGTATCACTTCCTACATGAACAAGTGATTGAAAATAAGGTTAAATTGGAGTATTTTCCCTCCAAAGAACAAGTTGCAGATATATTTACTAAAACTCTTCCCAGGGAAGCATTCGAATATCTCAGACAAAAGTTGGGAGTTGTATCTGCCTCTCTTATCAAATCTGCTTAATTTCAAAAGATTAAATTCAGTACGTTGGTTTCATAAATGTGAATCGCATATATATGCGAGTTTCTGTGCATAAAACCATGTATGGTTTTTGCTGACAGAAATTCTCTGGGTTAGCTTTCAGAACATTTTCTAGTGATGTTGGGTAATCTCTGTTGTTGTTCCAGTATTCATATTATTGTACCTTCTTTGATATTTATCTCCTTGATGAAGATGCTTTGATGAATTGGTTGTTGAAGGTGTTCAGGATGCACAAGCTTAGGGGGAGCACCTGCTTTGTTGAAAATGATGCATTGTTGGCATTCTGATTGGTTTTTTATTTATGATATCTCTCTTGAGATATTTTAGTCTTGGTTATACAATTTCATATATTTAATTTGATGGAAAGGTAAAGTTGAGACCTATGATGTAAAATTTCTATATTCAGTCATGTAAGGACTTGTTCAAATTTGTAAACCCACTTGGTTGGGTAGTTGATTCAATTATGTAACTCCACTTGGTTGGATCATTGATCTAAGTATGACTCCTTTGTGATAGGAAAGGTCATACATGGTTTAGTTATAGAGTCATGTAAAATATTGAAAAATATGTCTGAAGATTCAACATGAACGCAGGGGGAGCATGGTCAATATAGTGCACATTGGATTTGCAGAGCTCTTATTTCTACAAGGAAATAGAAACCTTGTTTCGGTATTGATCCACCCTTTTCGCTTAATGTCAAAGGGGGAGAGTATTTTGGTGTTCGAATAATGGTTATGATTAATGTATCTATCTGTTGTGGTGATCAAACAGCATCACGATTGCCATAAATTCCAAAGGGGGAGATTGTTGGAAATATGATGCAATATGTTTTCCTTGATGGAAACCTATTTGATGAAGTTGTCCTTGATGGAAACCTACTTGATGAGTTTCCTTTTTATAAGGAACCTATTTGTTAAAGATGTAAATATGATGTTTATACAGGTCAGTTCAAATGTGACAGAGAAAGGAATTCCAGTAAGTGCTAGAGGAATGAAACAGGAAATATTTCTCATTGTATATGAAGGTTTGATGAAGGCAACCAACATATGAAGGAAATGTATACACTAATTGGTATACAGGAAACCTGCGTATACATCCAGAATTAGTATATACACAGTTTTTATGAAGAGAAGTCAGGTATACACGCGGATATAAAAAATCCAAGTCGCGTATACCTTTTGTGCTCTAAAATTATGATACCAAGGGGCATTACGATGGTATTATCCCACAGTATTGAGCGTTGTATCGTCTACTTTATTTCGTCCAAGAATACCATCAACACTTGTGTGGTTTTGGCTCATGGTATTGATAAAGGATAATCCTATATAAGGAGAGGAAGATCATAGTGCAAGGGTGTGCATGTGTAATGATAGTTACTGAATACTTCTCTTTGAAGTATATTTGCATGGGATGAACTCTTTTTTATTGGTAGATCTGAATATATGATGCACCCTTGGATACAATGATGGATCAGGATATGTATACCTAAAATGACTATGTAGTTACATGATCTAATTATGTAATGTGTGAATCTGGGACCTAAAGTGGAGTAAAGAAATTTGGGTAAGTTTATAGATCTGTACTTTTCTGCAGTAACAAAATTTATAGATCTATACACTAGTTTGTCACAGTGAAAGAACGTATACACCTGGAGTTTTCTCAGCCAAAGAGCCTATGGAATTCAGGGTTTTCTGAAGCTTGCTGGAGAGGTTATTTGTTTATTTATTGTTGTATTTCTATTGTCTGTCAATGAAGTCTTCATGTAGATATGGGGTTCTTGAATATTGTATATGCTGCTAAGTTGAATATATATAAATCTGATCAATAAGTGATTAAATATGTTTAGTGATGATTGAGTGATTAATGGTTCTGCAATACTGAAAATATATCTGACTGAAAGCCTCAGATCTAGTTCTGAGACTAATCATATTCTGAAAATTCAGTATTCTCATATCTATATGCAGGTTGGTGTGAAGGACAGTGTGTATATATGCGGGATCAGTAAAGTGAAGTGGCATATGTATTTTAAGATAATGAATGATCAAGGTTGAGATTGATTCTACATACTGATTCTGATATATGGGTTTATTACAATGTTCTGGTTATAGTGACCTCACTATTTTGATTGAAATTTGGTTTAAGTTTATTGGTGTTGATCTTTGTGAAGTCTTGTGTTGAATTTGTGGGATCCAGTGTGAAAATTGATGAAATGTGGTTTGTAGTGGTTCTGAGGGTTGAAGCCTTCAATATGGAAGTAGAAGCTACATTATAGTAGAAACTGGTGTTTTGATCAGGGGGTTGAAACTCCCTTCCAATAGTGGCTGGTAAATGAGATCAGGGGGTTGGAGCTCCCTTCCAATAGCAATTGGAGAATGAGAGAAGGTTGCAGCATTCTGTAGGTATATGCCTGCGTGCTGATATGAGTTTGCATTAGTACAATAATGTAAGCAGTTTTCCATATAATAAATGTTGAAGACAGAGACAACAACAACGATGGTTTTCTCTCGAATTGTGTTTCCACCTTAAAAGCCTGGTGTTCATGTGTATTTCTTATGTGTGATGATTTATTATGTTCTTAATGCACATGCTTACTACTTACTAAACACATGATGAATGAATGATGCGTTGATTTAAGTGAAGAATTATCTGCAAAATAAGATCTCTGGTCATACGCAAGTTTTCTGAAGGATATCTACATGTATATGCTTGTTGGGTTCATTAAAGTCGCGTATAGAAATTAGTAAGGAAAAAAGTAAAAGTTTTAAGTAAGTTATAAATATTGATTCACCCCCCCCCCCCTCCCCTCAATATTTTCCCCAACATGTAGCTCAATCTATTAAGAGAATTTTGGGTTTGTGCCCCTTAGAATGACATTCTTTTGAAAATTCAATATGGTATTCCCCATTGATAGGGTGGAGTATTTGAAATTTGGGGATTGGATAGCCCCATAATTAGCCCTAGTTAGATGGATTTATGAGAGTAAGGAGAAAGATATGTCATAAGAAGATATTTTTAATATCAAAATATCAAGCCCTCGAGGAAAAATAAGTGAATCATTATGACAAATACTTGTTTGGCATGGCCCCAAGGAACAATTGTCAGTGGGAAGAGTTTGATATATTAACAAGGAGCATGAAGTGATGGCACTAAACATTTGGGACCTCAAAACATTATACTAACCAAAATATCAAGTAATGAGAGAAACGATGGGTGATGTCATGATTTTATGACATGGGTATGGCATGTGTATGACATGTGTCACCTAGATCTGGTATTTTTGACATGATAACCTTGTGAATATGAGTGACATGTGACACACATCAAGAGTGCCCCATGGAAGAGGAAATGTACTCTTATCCAATGTGTTAGGTGGTGATTGGTCATCCATGATTGATGTGGCATGCCAAGGTATCATATAGACATATCAACATATCAAAATTTCGGGAGGACTGCATCTTGGAAATCATTGTTACCTTGATAACCCGATATACATGTCAAACATGCCATGTGTCAAAAATTTCATCCTTTTCCAGGTGGCAAGATATTATTGGGTGAAAAAATCATGAGTTGGTGTTCCGAGATGTCTTCATGCCTATAGAATTATCAATTTTGAAATGGAAACAATAAATGGCATCCATGGGGCTTCTGATTTAATTTTCCCTTAATTAAATTGGAAGAGAAATTGTAATTCCATCACATGACAAATTGTATTAGTTAACTATGTCAGAATGATTGAGTTAGCTTTAGAAATTCGATTTGAGGGTTTGATAGGAGGCATGTAGAGTTCTACGATGATTTTAGGGGTCCTAGTTATAGTTATTTGTGAGTTGTAATTAGTTAACTCAATTAATTGAGTTAAAACGAGTTTAACTAGTTCTAAGTGATATATGAGCTAGTGATAGTTCCAGCGAATTCAATTTGATTTAATTCACAATGAGTGATAAATTAGTTAACTCATATTTCTCTATAAATAGATGTTTCATGTCAATTCTAAAGAAGGGCCAGTTGGGATTGGGGTTAAAGAGGAGATAACTATCCGTTGTACTATTAGAAAATTGTACAGGTCATGCATGAGGTCATTAACAAGCCTGGGAAGGATTACAAAATCATTAATTGGGAATTTTATAATGAATAGGGGCTCAAGTGGCCCAACAATGCATAAGAAAGGATTGGTAGACAAGGTTTGTGAATTGGCTAAGTATTGGACCGATTTTACCTAGATTAGAGTGATACAATCAATAAAGTGCATGAGTTTCTCAGTACATGAAATAACATAGTATTGTTTCATGATCTTGACCATATGTAATATACAGATAATAGGGTTTTGAGAAGTTTCTTTCCCCATATACATATGTTGTTGTACGACTGATTATTTATTTCTCTTACTTGTTATGTGATTGTGCGATCAAATTTTGTTTCCGCAAATTGTAGAAGGATTTAGTATTTTGTTTTAGTAAATTACAATATCAGACTGAATCCCTTGGTTAGATATTCTACATGGTATCAGAGTGTTAGGAATCAAAATAGAAAAAAATAAATTGAGTTTTTTTTAATAGGTACATCGAATTTCCATATTTATTCTTTGAGACCAACAACAGGTCAATATGTCTTTAAATGGCTTAAGACTCGAATATGCAGTTGAGGGTGGTTTGAATTACATATCATGCAAGGACAGGATGGAGGATACTAGAATGAAGGAATTAATTGATAGTGATATTCCTCAGCCCAGTGCAACAGATTCTCAACTTCTTGATGCATGGAAGAAGAATGTAGAAAAGGTGAGAATGATGTTGTTATAGGGAGTTCGAGGTCATGGTGTCTCAATTCTCCATGGAAAGGAAACTTCATATGCTATTTGGAAGGCATTAATAGATATGTTTTAGAATAGTAGCCACCATAGGAAGCTAGCATTGAAAAACAAGATCAAAATGATCAATATGGAGAAGGGTGACACGATCAAAAAATTATTGACAAATTTCACTCAATGTCCACATGAGATTGGAATTGTTGGGGTGACAATTGCCAATGATGATTTGGTGAGACTAGCTGTTCTAGGCCTTCCTAAGAGATGGAATAACTACTAGAACACTATTAATGGGAGGGAGAAGCTACCATACTGGGAACGATGGTCGAATTTGGTACAAGAAGAAATTTGGCGGAGCACCAGATACATATCCTCATCAAATACTGATGATGAGGAGAATTTTTCCTGGGATGGAAAGGAGAAGAAAGGAAAAGGGAAGGTGTCCCATTCCAAATCCATGTTTGGTAAGGCAGGAAATAAGTGAGACTTGTAAAAGGTAAAATGTTTCAATTTTCATGAGAATGGAAAATTTTCCATAAATTGTCCATAAAAGAAGACCAACAAGAAGGCCTCAGGAAGAGGAGCGGGTGAATCTTTGGCTTCATAGTTTGAGTTGGAATTCACTCTCATCGCATGCATGGCATCATTGGTGATGACTTCTGTGTGGTACTTGGATAGTGGAGCTTCATTCCATATGATCGAAAACAAATAATTCTTCAGTAGCTTGGAGGATAAGGATCTCTAGATGCACGTCGAGATGGGTGACAACGTGAGACATAGCGCTACCACTATTGGTATAGTTAAATTCTAGGGAGATTCACACAATCTACTCACATTAAGCGATGTCATGTATGTTCCTGGAGTAAAGAAGAATTTGGTTTCTGTTTCTATGTTGGAAGATCATGGATATGATGTGATCTACAATTAAGGAAAGGTGATCATTCATTACAAGGTGCTCCCTTATGTTTCCTTGACACTCCCTAACACTTCCTAGCACATGTTGGCACACCCTGGAGCCTCACACATCTTGGATGCATGCCACCCTAACACTTTAGAATGACTCGACACTTCATATCATACCATGTAACTCCCTCCTTAGCACGCCTGGAACTCGCTAACATTCCCTGTCACACACTCTTATTCATTCACTTCCATGCATTTTGACATAGTTGTCCCTTTTGTTTCCCTGACAGTCGCTAACACTCAACACACATTGGCACTTGACACATCTTCGTTAACTTCCCTAGCACTTTAATGTGCCCTGGAACTATTTAGCATATCTTTTCACTCCCTCCTTAGAAAGCATGGAATTTCATAGCATGCCCTATAACTCCCTAACACATATTGTCTCTTAGCACTTGGTGGCACTTGAAAATTCTTCGCATGCGTTTAGATGTCCTGGAATGCCTTGGCATGGTTTAAGATGAAATTTATTTGAGATCAACTATTCACAATTAAGGGAGAAGTAATAGAGGATGATTTGGCACTTAAGACACACTAGAAATTGGCCCTTGGCATGTATTGGCACTAGTGTTGGTATGCCTATCATGCCCCTATTGAAAAGGTAAGGTCATAAATTATTAACCCTAATGTATGTTCATTTATTTTCATTTTAACTTGGAGTTCGCTTTTGTTTCCTGGCACTCCTTGACACGTGTTCGCATACCCCAACACCTAACACATATTGTCATACCTTAACACATGGAATGCCTTGGACACTATTTGGCACATGTTGGCACACCCTCACACTTCTTGACATGCCCTAACATTCCCTAGCATGCCTTGTCACTCCCCCCTTGGCATGCCGGACACTCACTTACAATCCCCGACATACCCTCTTATTCATTCATTTCCATTCATTTTGATGATTTATGTTTTATGGGGTGCATGTCTATAAATAGTTCCTTTAAGAGACTAAAAAATGATCACATGATTACTGACAGAAGTAATTGCGAGATTCTACTAGAATGACATTATGAAACTACACAAGAGATTTTAAGAATGACATATTTAGGGTTTTTTTGTTTGTTGAAATGGCACTAATAAATGGCACCCAGGGGGACTTATGATTTATTTCCCATTAATTAAATAGGAAGAGCAATTGTAATTTCATCTCATGAAAACTTGTATTAGTTAACTAAGTCAGAAATACTGATTTACCGTAGGAAATTCAAGTTGAGTTTCGAGAGAAGGAATATAGAGTTCTACCATGATTTAAGGGGGTCCAATTATAGTTATTTATGAGTTGTAATTAGTTAACTAAATTAATTGAGTTAAAATCAGTTTAACTAGTTCTAACTGGGAGATAAGCTAGTGAGAGCTTGACTGAATTAAATATGATTTAATTCACAAGTAGTGATCGATCGGTTAACTTATAATTTTATATAAATAGTTGTTTCATGTCGTTTCTAAGGACGTCCGAGTTGAGACTAAGGTTCAAGGGATGATAACCATCAGTTGTATAATTAGAAAATTTTAGAGGTCAGTTATAGGGTCGTGAGGAAGCCTATGATACATTTCAAAATTAATTCCAAGGAATTTTCTATTTAATAGGGAGAAAAATCCTCCAAGAATGCATGAGAAAGGATGGTATAGCAGAGGCCAATAATTGGTTAAGTATTTGTACCAGCTAATTTCCACATGCCCATATGCCCCGTTCCTCGAATGGATATTCAGAACCTATCAAACCATGGATGCATCTACAAAATCATATGTTAGCTGCAGAATCATTGAAATTATGTAGCTAATGTAAATATTAAGATAAACAATAAAGAACATTGTCATTTATGAAATAGTAGATGATAAAGTAACTAATACGCCATAAGCCATGTGAAAAAATGCCCAAATTAAAGTTATTAAGGTCAAAAAGAGGATATTGCAATGAAAAAGGGTTGTAAAAAAGAAGAAATTTTGGGGTTCAACACATTCCCTCACACCTTAACATGTCTTGGAAATTCCTAGCATATAACCTTTTCACTCCCTCCTTAACACACTTGGAACTCACTAACACTCCCTATGACACACTGTTTTCCATTCAATTCCATGCAATTTTAACTAGTTATCCCTTATCTTTCCATGGCACTCCCTAACACTCCCTGTCATGCATTTTCACACCCTAGCACCTGGCACATCTTGGCATCTCTCCCACTCTAGCATTCCTTGGCACTAACTAGCATATTTTTTCACTCTCTCCTTAGCAGACCTATAACTCACTAAATATCACTGTCACACACTCTTATTCATTCATTTCCATGGATTTGAAACTAGCCCTCCATTGTGTTTCCTTGGCACTCCATAACATTCCTTGGCATGCATTGCAACAACCTAGAACCTGGGAGATCTTAGCATGTTTCTCTAGCCTCTAGCATGCCTTAGCACTACCTAGGATACCTCGTGACTCCCTCATTGACACACCTGGAACTCGCTGACATTTCCTATCACAAAATCGCATCCATTCATTTGCATGCATTAATTTAACCTAGTGCTCCCTTGTGTTTCCCTGGCTCTCCCTAACACTTCCTAGCACATGTTTGTAGATCCTGGAACCTGGCACACCTTGGTCGCATGTCACCTTGTAACTCTAGCATGACTTAGTGCTGCCTATCATATCATGTCACTCCCTCCTTGGCACACTTGGAACTTGATGGAACTCTCTGTCACACACTCTTATTCATTCATTTACATGAATTTTAACCTAGTTCTCCCATGTGTTTCCCTGACACTCCCTAACACTTCCTACCACATGTTAGCACACCCTGGAACCTAACACATATTGGATGCATGTCACCCTGGCACTCTTTCATGACTTAGCACTGCTTAACATACCATGTTACTCCCTCCTTAACACACCTGGAAGTCGCTAACACTCCATTTCATACACTCTTATTCATTTATTTCCATGCATTTTGACCTAGTTCTCCCTTATTTTTCCCTTGCACTACCTAACACTCCTTAGCACGCATTGATACACCTTGGCACTTGGCAGATCTTGGTATTCTTCCTTAGCACTCTAGTATGCCATGGCACTACCTAACAAACCTTTTCAATCCGTATTTAGTAGATTTGGAACTCATTGAAACTTCATTTCCATGCATTTGAAACTAGTCATCGCTTGTGTTTCCCTCACACTCCCTAGCATGTGTTCGTGCCACACTCTGGCACATAACACATATGTGAATGCCTTAGCACTTGGATTATCTTGGCATGCCTATCATGCCTTGGAACTTCCTAGCATTTTTTAGTACTTCCTAGCATTCCTTGACACAATTTGGTACTCCATAGATATCATGCCCTCATAGATAGCCTTAATTTCTTGTGACTTGGGAACCCAACTAAGTCATTGGAAAATAAAAGTTGTTCCAAACCCAAAGTCCCCCTTTCTCTAAAATGGCTTTGTCTAGCCCCTTATTGTATCTATAGGCTTTCCTCCTGCAAGTCCTATTCTTCATTCTCCTAACACACTTTATCCTTGAGACACCTGGAATTTGTTAACACTCCTTGGAAAACACTTATTCATTCATTTCCATGAATTTTTCCCTAGTTCTCCCTTCTGATATTCTGGCACTCCCTAACACTCCTCAACATGCATTGAAATTTGATGACATGTTTTAGCATGCCTTTTCATATCTTTGCATGCCTTGACACTCATTAGCTATCATGCTCTCACAAATACCCTTACTTTTTTTGGGACTTGGAAACCCAACCAAGTCTTGCATCAGCTACAACAACTTAGCCAAGTTACAACTACTACAACTATATTGTCTTGTGTTCACCTAAGAACTAACTATAACTCATATTAGGGTGCTCATGCCCAATTTATAGTTATCACATTGTTACTCCCGCCTTATCACACCCAAAACTTGATAAAAATCCCTGTCATACATTATTATTCATTAATTTGCATGCATTTGAGACTAGTGACCCCTTGTGTTTCTATGGCACTCCTTAGTTATAGATGGTTGAGTATATCTATTTATATTTTTTGACATAATGGTAATTTATTCCCAATCTATGCTGCTACATCCTTATTTGGGAATTTCTCTGTTTATCCATTAGTAACCTTTTTTGTTAATTATAATTTTTCAATAAAGAAATCACATTACCAATCAATGATAATAATATATCAATAGAAACGTTTAAACCTATTAATTCCTTATTCTCATTATCTTATGCCAATAATTATTTTCATTAAAATTTCCCCATATTTCTTCATAACTCCCACTCTGTCTTATGGAACTGTATGGTCATGAAAGCGGGGGAATATGGATCACAAAAGATCTGGATGGGGAAAATTGTACCATGAAAACTATGGATGGGGAAATATGGCAGATGAAATCTATGGTTGGGGACATTCATTTGGCTAACTTTTTTTTAACCAAGCGTAGTTAAAATTATCCACCTATAAAATCAAATTGATAACCAACAAACACCGTAAAAGGATCATGAACTTGATGAAGAAAAGAAGGAAGTGGATCATATAAAAAAGCATGTTGCAAGAAGAAAACAATAGGGAAAGCACCTTGACAAGCCATCTCAAGGAAAAGGAAAGTCCAAATAAATGGAACAAGAAAGATAAAGAACTTGGCAAGAAAATCAACTCCTTGAAGAGGGAACTTGAAGAAGCCAAAAGGATTAAGTAAGTCTCAAGAAGTCAAATGAAGAAGGAAGAAGAATATTGCATGAAACGAGAACATAATATTGTCACTTTAAGAGCATAAGTGGACAAGGTGAATCAAAGATTGAGGATCTTGCAAATCTTGGATGATATTATCAACTGTCAAAGATCACCACTTATCAAGACAAGTATTGGATATGTTAGTGAGTCCTCATGTTGCAAGGATGAAAAATATGAAGATGAAGATAAGCCACATGTCAAAGGAGAAGAGAAGCCTCATGAAGTGAAGCCTCATACAAAAGAGAAGCCACATGTCAAAGAATAAAATAAGCCTCATGAAGAGAAGCCCGAATTCAAAGTTTTAAACAGCCGAAAGACACAGAAAGCTGGAGGACCAATGCCTTAAAAATTTAAGATGATGCATTCAAGATCCCAAATCATAGAATAGAATTCAGAAGTGGAGAGAAAAAAAGCCTTAGATATTCTCAAGGATGAGACACCTTTAGGAGATCATTAGCCTATACCCCCAGGAATGTAGGAAAATACCCCTAGATATGCAGGAAAATTATATGGTTATTGTTATGCATGTTCTAACTATGTACATAAAGCTGGAGATTGTAGGGAATATACAAGAGTAATGATAAAGGATTTTATTAAAACCCTAGAGGTAGATTTTTTTGAAAACTAGATAGAGTCCCATCTACCTATGACAAAAAAAGTTACAACAAATTGTCTCTTTTGTTCAGACCAGGTGTATAGTGCTACCTCTGGTACAATTTTGGCCATTTTGCATGAGATTATAGAAGTAGTTTGAAGTGGACCTCGCAGAATAAAAAACAAAAGACATTCATCGAGAAAAAATACAAGACCAATAGGCTCTAACAAGGAAATTGGGTTTCAAAATGAATTTTTGCACAATTAGAATACATTGTGTAGTAGGAGAGCATATTGTTAGGGGGAAGATGTGTAATGAAAGATATTATGCACAAAGAAAACTCATTGCTGGGGGGAGCTTGTGTAATTAGAGAGATGATGTAGCAATATATCACGTTGTTAGGGGGAACCATGTCAAATAAGGATATTGTAAATAATAAGGACATGTCAGTCACCCTTTTCCATTGATGTCAAAGGGGAAGAGAAATTTTGAAAGAAACAAAGAGAAGAAGCATGAAGTAAATGGGAGCATATGAAACATGCCATGTTATGATAGGCATGTTGAAATCAATGACAAAGGGGGAGATTGCTGATTATATTTTCATTAATGTCAAAGTGGGTGCAGGATATCGTCATCAAATTCCTTGATATGTTGACATGCATGGTTAATATGATGCATTGATGAAACCCTATCTTTAGTGTTTGGAGCCCTTGGAAGATTTACACACCCCACACTTTACTTGCGCTTATTGATTTTTTTTGTCATGATTCTCTTATCAGGTTGATATCCATCATCATGTTGATTCCATTGATATGTGGAGCACTTCAAGGGCCCTCACATTTAGAGGGATATTCTTGATTAAAGCTAAATCCACCTACTTTTGGTAAAAAACTCCAAAAAGGGTGATGATGTGGCAATGCATAATTGGATTGATTATGGATCATGTTTAGAGTGAAAGGGACCTTCATTCAAGGGTTAAATAAAATAATTTTAAGGGATTAACAATTCTTCTTACGATGGAGGTAAAAATATTTTTTATATAAATCATCATGGTCAAACATCTTAAAATGAATTTGTTTCAAATGGTCCAAAATTGGAGGGAGAATTTTTGCTCCAAAATATTTTGAAAATTTAAATTATTTTTGTGGCTTCCCTCCAAAACATTGAAGTTGGCCTCCCTCCTAGAGTATTCTTGAAAAATATAAAAGGTGATCAATTTCTCCTCAATTGGTAAGCAATTGTGAAACTATAGAAATTTGGTGATAGAGTTGCAACTGCTCAAGAAATTTAATCTAAAATGAAGAGACATAACTATACTCTACTGTTATGTAGAAAGTAATTGACAATTTAGAACAACATGCACAAACATGCATCAATTAAATACAGAATAACACAAATTTTTGCAGGGGAACCAACTGGTAAAAACCCCTTAAGGATTATTTGCATTAATAAGTTGAATAAATAATCTATTTCAATTGCATGCTTGCTTTGAGCATAACCTACAAATGAATAACTGTTTTCTCTATTCAGTGAGAGCCTCTGACCTAGAATTGTTCAATTTCTTCCCCCACCCAAGCTCCTATTTCCTTGCGCAATTCCTGAGGAAATTGGACCCCATTCTTTAGGATTTTTCTCCAAAGTTATTGCACAATTACCAATGATTTACCACTGATTGCATCTAATACATATACACTCAAAACTAGTTTACAATTGATGTTACACTGCCTTGGAATATTCACCACAGCTGAGAAATTTGAATTCCTTGCATGCATGAGCTATTTTTTTTTTATTGATCAGTTAAATGGATGATCTATGAGTTATATTGTTGTCCCATTCCACAAATGACCTCCAACTAGTTCTATTAACTGTTAGAACTAGGTTAACTAAGTATAACTGGAAATTACCGAACTAGATTGTTATAAATTAGTAATCAACACAAGAAAATTGAACTCCAATCCCACTGAATTGAATTTAGAGATGTAATTGAGCGACAAGAGCCACGTCACATAATTTAATTGCCTTTACATTGTAAGTTGATGTGGAAATTTCAAATTTTCTCAACTTGACTAAGGATAAGGTCAAATTGAGCCTTTCTTGCTACACTTCTCAACATAAACACCTAATATTTTGATCTTGTTTCGGTGGCCTTATGAAGTATTGATGATTTTGAGGAGGTCAAAATTCTTTGGAACTTTATTTTGAGTTTATGGTTTCTTTTGGACTAGTTATTCTCTATTTGTCACAAATATGGGAATGGATGCTAAATCATATGGTTCCTTTCTAGTCCATGCCTGAGATATACTTATGCAAAAAAAATTTGGAGTTCTTGAGTACTTGCATAGAACCTGTGTCCTAGCAAGGAGGACTTTTATTGCATGAATCTAAGGCAAGATACATTTGTGACCTAGAATTGGAAGAGTTTTTGGATTTTCTAGGCTTTGTAGGCTTATTGTTTATTGGTTCTAAGATTTTTTGGGGTTTTACTATAGAGACTAAATGGTCAAGTCCAAATGTTTTTTGGAAGTAGTCACCACCTTCTCCTCCTATAAATTTGAGCCCTCGTTAAGGTTAAATATTTGAGCAACTTGTGGATAAATTTGAGATGACGATTTGTTAAGGATTTTAATTTATTTGTTTATTTTAAAATGCATTTCAGTAGTATATGAACCATTGTGGCCATTAAACTATCTTATTTTCTAAGGTCGTAATAGAGATCACTTATTCCCAGAACTTGTGCAGACCCTAAGACACAAGTTTTTCCTTACACATTGACTAAAATGAAAACATGTTTCAATAATTAATATGAAGCATGTATCGAGCCCGGGTTGCTAGCCCGAGCCCGCGCTCTGCCTGCAGTGCCCTAGCTATTGATTGCTATATTCTGCTCAAGCATGGCCCCTCTGGAGTCCTCCTTGGAGGTGGCCACTTCTATGAATTAGGCCCAGGCATTTTCTACCCTGATCAACTCTTTGGCTCCTCCTCGCCCTAGGCCAACGATCTCCAAACTTGTGAAAAGCTCGATGGAATCCAGGAGGTAGCCCTTCCACCTTTTATCTTGTGCATGTTTGCCCTTTCTCTTGAAGAGAAAGGCCTCATTGGTCAATTTACTGGACTTTGGCCCTCGCTAAAGACTATGCAAAAATGGGTCAAGTGCAACTGGTCAGACAAAATCAATGGAAAAATATCCATTCTATAGGTTTCAACCCTGAACAGAAATTATCTACACACGAATCTTATAACAGAAAATAAACAATAGCGAGAGCATAAAACATAAAACAGATAAACACAGAGATTTTCCTCTGGATCCCAAATCGGGACGACCAGCTTGATTTTTCATTATATTCCTTTTAGTGTTACAACACATATATATACATGCCAAAGCATACATAAACCCCAATCCATTAACCCTGGATTAGAACATAACCGTAGTTCCCTTGACCAGATCTACAAAATACCAGGGGCCGAAAACCATTGTACCCCAAAACCATGTGCAAACTCATGCACAAAACATGGGTGGGTCCGCCTATGAGTGGGTCCGCACACCAAAACAATTTTTGCAGGGCGCTGCCCCGGACCCCAACAGTGGGGGCTGCCTCCCCCCTTGTGACCCCCCTGCTGCGCCCGGTGCAACGTACAACACGTGGGCCTAGTCGTGGAAAGAATATAACACATACCCAACATTCTCCCACTTGTTGTTTTCTTTCCAAAGGGGGCCATAGGAGAGCTTAGTCATTGGGCCAATTCTTCAACACCCATTGTTTCTCTACACCAAGAGAACTTCTGAGTGCTCACAGACTTCGTCAATGCATCTGCAACATTCTTCAAGGTGTCCACCTTTACCAGCAACACCCTTTTAGCCTCAACCATGTCTCTAACAAAGTGATATTGAACATCAATGTGCTTTGTCTTTGAATGATAAGAAGGGTTCTTAGCCAAGAAAATTTCACTTTGGCTATCACAGTCTATCCTTATAGCTTGTTGTACCAACCCCATACTTGAACACAATCTCTGCAACCAAATTGCTTCCTTGCTTGCATGAGTGGTTGCTATGTATTCTGCCTCTGTAGTTGAAAGAGCCACTACAGACTGTCTTTTACTCATCCAACTGACTGCGCCTCCAAATAGGCTAAACACATACCCACTTTTAGATCTTCTTTGGTCCAGATCTCCAGCCCAGTCTGCATCAACAAAACCACGAATGTCCAACATTCTTTCCAATCCTGGTCTTCCCTGGTAGCACAAGCCATAATCACTAGTGCCACGTAAATATCTGAAAACCCGCTTCACTACTGTCCAATGCTCCTTCCCTGGGTTTGACATAAACCTGCTCAATACTCCCACTACATGTGAAATGTCTGGTCTAGTACAGACCATTGCATACATCAGGCTACCCACTGCACTTGCATATGGAACACGGGACATATCCTCCTCTTCTTCTTGTGTCTTGGGACACTGTTCAGCAGATAGCTTTACACCTACAGGAATAGGAAAATTCACCGGTTTACTATCCTGCATATTGAACCTCTGCAATATAGTCTCGACATACTTTCTCTGGTTTAACCAGAGCTTCCTCTTTGCCCGATCTCTCTTAATTTCCATGCCCAAAATATAGTTTGCAGCACCAAGATCCTTCATGTCGAATTTGGAGAACATTTGGGTCTTCAAATCTTGGATAATTTCTTTGTCATTTCCAATCAACAACATGTCATCCACATACAAGACCAAATAAACGACATGGTCACCAATTAATTTAAAATAAAAACAGTGATCCTCCTTGCTTCTGGTGAGGCCAAATCCCCATATATAGGTATCAAATTTCTGATACCACATCCTTGGTGACTGTTTTAACCCATACAGAGACTTCTTTAACTCGCATACCGCTCTTTTCTTACCTCTTCACCATAAAGTTTTCAGCTTTGCTGCATGTAGATCTCCCTTCTTAAATCCCCATATGAAGAAATGATGTCTTCACATCCATCCGGTTCTATCTCAAGCTTGAATGCAAAAGAGTAATAGATAAAAGTAATCTAATAGAAGTAACTTTGGCCACAGGAGAAAAAATATCACTAAAATCAATTCCCGGAACCTGGGAATAACCTTTTGCTACCAAGCAAGATTTTTATTTCTCCACCTTGCCTTCCACATTCATCTTCTTCTTAAACACCCATTTTCTCCCGATGGGCTTCCTTCCAACCGGCAACTCCACCAGATCCCATGCCTCATTTTTATGAAAGGATGCCATTTCATCAACCATGGCCTCCTTCTAGAGTTTTCCATCCTCTGAATCTATTACCTCCCTGATGGTTCTTGGATCATCATCAGTTACAGTTAAAGAAAAATTTGAATAGAAAGCAGATGGAATATACCTTTCTGGTTGTCTTCTTTCCCGAAATGATCTTCTCACAACTAGAGTTTGTGGCTCTTCCTCTTTCGAGTCTTCTTCTGTTGTAGAGTCTGATTCATCCTCCTTTAGCTCAAACTCTATCTTTTCAGGTTCCTTTGGTAGGAATTCATGTTTAACAAAATCTTTCACCTCTCTAAACACCACATCTCGGTTGTACACAACCTTCCTTGTTTCTGGGTTCCAAAGCTTGTAACCCTTTCAACCATCCTTATACCCAATAAAGATGCACCTTTCAGATTTATTATCCAACTTGGTCCTTTTATCCTTTGGAACATGTACATATGCATCCCATCCAAATACCCTTAGATGTGAAAGAGAAGGTTTCTTACTAGTCCATACCTCATGTGGAGTCTTATCCTCCAACACCGATGAAGGTGATCTGTGAATGAAGTAACATGCAGTCTCCACTGCCTCTGCCCAGAATTCTTGTCCTAACCCAGTACCATTGAGCATGCTTCTTGCCGTTTCCATCAACGTTATATTCATTCTTTCTGCAACTATGTTTTGTTGAGGTGTGTATGGAGTAGTATTCTGCCGTGCTATACCACATTTCTTACAGAACTCTTCAAATTCCTTCTCGCAGAACTCCCCACCATTATCTGTCCTCAGTGCCTTTATCTTCTTCTCTATCTGGTTTTCCACCAGAGCCTTAAATTATTTAAATTTGTCAAAGACTTTAGATTTATTCCTCAAGAAATATATTTGTGTATTCCTTGAGAAGTCATATATGAATGAAACATAGTACACAGACTTTCCCAGTGATGGAACTGACACAGGTCCAAACACATCACTGTGCACAAGTTCTAATATCTTGTTCGCCCTCTTAGCACCAGAAGGAAAACTCACCCGATTTTTCTTCCCATATACAAAATGTTCACAGAAATCAAAATCCAAAGATAAATTAGACATACCTTCTACCATACCATTTCTATGCAGTATCCGAAGGCCCTTCTCTCCAATATGTCCAAGCCTTTGATGCCATAACATGGTCTTTTCTCCAGAGACAACTAGGCTTTCCACTCCACTTTCAGGAACCACAGAAATGTTACACCCATCAATAACAGTGCTACCTTTGTAGCTTTTTCAAAGTTCTAATCCAAACTCCCGTACTAATACCAGTTGCTCCCCCAACCATCTTGCAGCATCTTTCTAACATCGTTTTACACCTCGGCAGATCATCCATCTTGCTTACAAAAATTAGATTTCGGACAATGTAGAATATGTAGAACACCAGGAAGTGTTCTAATCCTTCCACCTTGCAGCTTCAGCCTTTTGACCTTCATCGTTCGGTGATTCGCCTTCCTATCATCCCCTAGGAAGACATCACCACCATCATATTTCTCATACTCGCAGAACCACCCCCTATGGGGAGTGAAGTGAAAGGATGCACCTTAGTCAATTAACCATGACTCATGATCTACATGTGTATTTGAAGAAGAATCCAAATACACATCCCCATCTTCATTTGAGGTGGTTTTTGCCTCTGCAAAAGGAGCATCATCAGATCCCTTTCCTTTCTCAGGAGCTTTATATCTGTAGTGCTTTTTGTAGTGCCCTTCCTTTCCGCATTTCCAACATACCTTTACAAACTTTTCAGGAGATTTAGATCTCCCACTCAAAACCTTATTCTTATTTCTATATTGGGACCTTCCTCGTACAGATAAGGCATCTCCAGTCTGACCCTCCATATTTCCCCGTCTCATTTCCCTCCGGCCAACAAGGTCAGACAATATCAAAATTCAAGGTATTGTATTTGCTACTCATTGCAATAACGCACTGTCCTAATGAGTCTAGTAGAGAACACAACAAACTGATGCACTTATCTTCATCTCAGATTTTAATATCAACAAATGACAACTGAATTACCACAATATTGAAGGCATTTAGATGCTCTCTCACCGAGTATCCATCCTTCATCCTTAGGTTATGCAAATTTTTACACAGGAACAATTTATTCACCAGAGACTTAGATTGGTACAAAGTCCCTAAATTGACCCACAAATTCTCCGTCGTAGCTTCCCCAGATAGATTCAACAATACCGAATCTGAGATACACAACTGTATTGTGCTCTTTGCCTTCCAATCCAACTTCGCCCAGTCTTCATTTGACACTGCCATTGGTTTAGTACCCCAATCTACCATGATCCACTGATCTTTATGCACCAGCAGATCCTCCATCTTGAGCTTCCATAACTCAAAAATTTGACCATTAAATTTCTCGATCTCCATATTTCCACTGTCCATCATCTTCTTTCACCGTAAGAATCGACCCCGCAGATCTCCCACTAAATAGGGTCTACCATAGGCCCAAGCAAAAAAACCCTCAGCAACAATGGCATCCCCTTGAAGCTGAAACAACTCTGATTCCAAATGTAGGTTTCAACCATGTACATAAATTATATGCAAGAAAATTCTTAAAGACAGAAAATAAACAAAAGTGAGAGCATAAAACATAAAATAGATAAACACAGATTTTTCCCTCCGGATCCCAAATCAGATGACCAAATTTATTTTTCATTATATTCATTTTAGTGTTACAGCAACACACGTTTTCTTGTGCCGAAGCATACATAAACCCCAATCCATTAGCCCCCGGATTAGAACATATCAAATAGTTCCCTTAATCCGCATCTAAAAATACTGGCTGAAAACCATGTGCAAACTCATGCACAAAACATGGGTGGGTCCGCCTATGAGTGGGTTCGCACACCAATTTTTTTTTTTGCTGGGGCACTGCCTCGGACCTCAATAGGGGGGGCCCTGTGACCCCCCTACTGCACCCGGTGCAACGTACATCTCGTGGGGCTAGTCATGGAAAGAATATAACACATTTGTTTATGTAGAAGAGGCTATTTCACCCTCCATTTCAAGACGAAAGAAGATAAAGATCTGATATTTAGGAATGGACCTTATTTTATGGACACTAGGGCCTATACCTTAACAAATGGAGACCAGATTTTGATCTAGAATTAGATGTACCAAATGATGTTCCTGTCTGGGTGTGCCTTCCTCACCTTCCCTTGCACTGTTGGGGCGATGAATTTGTTTGAGCCATTGGAAACGCAGTAGGAAAATTCATAGATCAAAGCGAGCTAAAGGATAATATGCAAGCCTGTGCCAGGATTTGTGTCAAGGTGGATCTAAGGAAAGGTCTCCTCGAGGCAATCGAGCTAAAAGTTGATGAATCGACGCATATCCAACAACTCAACTATGAGCAGGTCCCATTTAAATGCAAGGTATGTCACGAATATGGCCACTTTGAAAATCATTGTTCAAAAATTATTGATATTTAAAACTCAGAGACTGAGTCGAAATGGGAAGCTTTCAAGAAAAAGAAGACCACCTCTAATCCCAAGAGTAACACCCCTTCAGCACCCCCTCCTAAATCTGACCCAGCCCTCTCATCTTCTCTCAAGATCCCAGAATCCTCTCAACAAGCTATTGCATCCCCCACTCCACCCTCCAATTCTTCGCTAGATCTCTCTAATACCCTTCCTCTATTTTCCCTCCAGATGAGGACCCTCCTCCCTTATTTCCAGTCCCTCCTAGCCTACCTCTCCCCACCTTTACCCCACCATCCCTGATCCTCCTTCCTCCTCCTCCGACCCTTCTTAAGTCCGAATCACAAGAAACTCTATGAAGGAGCATGGTGCAACACTGGAAAACATTGAAAAACATGGACTTGGAAGAAAATCTTCAAAGAAGCACCATGACAAAAATTCTCAAAAGGAAATAGCACTTGGAACTCAGAACCCCATTGAAATGTATATATTGGGGCATAATATCAAATATATAGGGAAAAAGGACCATGGAGGGAAGGAAACTCTTCGATTTGCTTTTATGTAATGATGAAAGTCCTCTCATGGAACTGTAGTGGCCTAGGGTACCCCTCCAAAATACCTGTCCTAAGAGGCTTAATAAATCAAGAAAATTCGGATATTATTCTCTTGCAGGAAACTAAGCAGGGATATCTTGAAATGAAAACAATAATGGAAAAAATGAAGCACTACGAAGGTACCCAAATTGAATCAAGGGGAGCCTCAGGTGGGCTAGCCACCCTTTGGAGCTACAACAATTGGAAATACAAAACCAACACAGCAACCCAAAACAGGATCAAAGTGGTACTTGAAAGCACTAAAGACCAAAAATAAATTACTGTTTACAATTTATATGGTCCCAATCATTGTAGGGACAAAGAACTCTGTTGGTATTCTCTTAAAGCAGACATAGATAATGAATATAGCAGAAAAACTATTATGGGAGGAGATTTCAACTTAATCCTAGATTCAAACAAGAAAATGGGAATCTATTTTTATCTGAATCCTTCTCGAGATCAGCTAGAATTCATGATGCAAGACCACGAGCTGGTTGATATCACTCCAAAAAACCGCAAATATACTTGGAGTAATAGAAGAATTGGTAGAGGGAATATCATGGAGAGGCTTGATAGAATTCTTTTTGCTGTCATACTCCTTTCATATTACTCCATCGCTTCTGCCAACGTTCTCTCATTTTCTGCCTCCGACCACTACCGCATCACCCTCACTTTTGGTGATCATCTCTCTCTCGGTCCCATACCCTTCAAATACAGTCTGCTTTGGAACGATATCTTGGAAGCAAGGAAGATGATTCAAAATAATTGGATGCAGCACATTGAGGGATCTCCTTCCTTCATCTGGGAAACCAAGTTAAGAAAAACCAAACTGGCCTTGAAGGAATGTGCCAAAATTCATTACAAGGAACTGAAAAGAACCAAGATTGAAATCAAAACAAATTTGGACGCTGTCCATAGCTATATCGACCTACGTGGCCTTAATCAAGAGTGCTCCAACCAGGAAAAAGATCTATATTAGCATCTCTTTAGAGCCAATAGAAAAGAAGAGGATAAGTGGAGAGTCAAATCCAGAAATATGTGGCTTCAAGCAGGTGATAATAATACTTCCATTTTTCACAAACAAGACACTATTCGAAAAACCAGGAACGATGTTTCCTCCATCATTGATGCGGAAGATAAAATTCAGACAGATTAAGAGTTAATTAAAGCTACCACCACCATGCATTACAAAGGTCTCCTTACAGAAACAAAAATTTTGGAATATTTCTCAGATCTATTACAATATCTTCTAGCCATGATTACAGAGGAGATGAACATTGCATTCAACAAAGATATTGATGAAGAAGAATTCCAACAAGAAATTTGGACCTTGCACCCAGAAAGTGCACCTGGGCCAGATGGTTTCTCTATCAAATTTTACAGGAATTATTGGGATCTTATAAAAAATGATCTAGTCAAAATGATACAATGGAATTAAAGGAAGAAGAAAATTGGGGGCTACACCAATTCCACCTTCCTCTCCCTTATCCCCAAAGAAAACTATGCCTCCTCATTCTCTATATTTAGACCCATCTCCCTCTGCAACTCCTCCTGCAAACTCATCACTAAAATCCTTGCCATGCACCTCAAACACCACCTCCACATCCTCATCTCGAAAAATCAAGGAGGCTTCATCTCCCAAAGGAAAATCACTGACTCTATCCTCCTTGTACAAGAAGCCATCCACTCAAGCATTTCTCAAAAAGAAAAACATTTTATCCTCATGCTCAATCTTGCCAATGCCTTTGACAGGGTCGGGCACTCATTCCTTTCTGTTGTGCTCAAGAAAATGGGCTTTGACCAAAATTTCCTTGCCCTTGTTAACTCTTTCATTTTTGGCCCTTGGATCTTTCCCCTTGTCAATGGCAGACCAACACCCTCCTTTCAATCTTCCCGAGGTCTTAGACAGGGATGCCCTCTTTCACCCTACCTTTTTATCCTCATGGAGGAATCCTTTAGTAGGGCTTTGGATCATATGAGGCGAGATGGCCTCATCACGGGCATCAAATTCGGCAACGGTGTCAAAAATATGAATCATTCTCAATTTTTTGATGACACTTTTATGATGGGAGGAGCATCTAGCATAATTTCTTAGTGATTTCAAACCATCCTGGAAAAAATCATGCTCTACTATGGAGGCTTGATCAATTTCCAAAAAAACTACATTTATGGTTGGAATGCCACCAACCAAACCATTCACAGCATTGATAATATATTTGGACTCCCCTACAATCTAAATTGGGACCACTTCACTTACTTGGGCATGCCTGTTATTACTGGCGCTTTAAAGATAGAAGTATGGAACATCACCATAGAAAAAATGAAGAGAAAAGTGAAACAATGGGTCTCCTCACGGATAAATCTTGCAGGGCACATTGTCCTCCTCAAATATGCTCTCTCATCTCTGCCCTTGTATCAATTCACCCTCCTTCAAGCACCTGCTAGCATCCATCACAAATTCAAAGCTATCCTTAGGAACTTTCTTTTACAGGGAGGAAAAAATGAGAAGAAAAAATACAATCTTGTCAAGTGGAGACAAGTAATCCAATATCATGAACATGGATGGATTGGAGTTCGCTCTCCCAAACTTCTGAACAGTGCTTTTGGAGGGAAGATTATATGGATATTAATCAGTGGGAAACACGCATGGTGGAAAAGGGTCTTGGAGGTTAAGTACCTTAACTCTCCCGAGAAACATCTTCTAGACCATGACGTCCATAATAGACCTTGCTCTAAAATATGGGCCCTTTGCAAGAAATCCACTCCTTTATTAGCTTAGAATGTCTCTAAAGTTCCCATGGGGGGTAACTCTATAAATATTGGGAAAGACAGAATTATGGGGAAAACCCCCATCTTGGACAAACCTGGTACTCAATGCATCCTCTCTCATTTCACTAATCTGGGCCTTAGCCTCTTAAGCCATTTTTCTAAATGGGATGACCATTCCCAAAGTTGGGTTGGTTGGCACTTTCCCAAATTCCCTTCTCATTTGGAAGCTGATCTTTGCATCCTTCAAACTCACCTCCATTGCGCTGCACCCTTAAAAAAGGCAACATAGATAGATTTTGTTGGGATCCCTTTGGCTCAACATATTCCATTAAAGCAGCCTATAATCAACTATGCAGTGATTATTACCCCGCAAATATTTGGCCCAATTGGAAAGTGATGTGGAAATCATAAGCTATCCCCAAGATTAAGATATTCACATGGATGCTCCTGAAAGGAAAATATCAAGAAAAGAGGTGTGTTCGGTCCATCAATGTGCCCCAACTGCCTACGTGCTGAAGAGACAACATTCCATCTCTTCATCGGGTGCCCGTTTGCTGCTCATTGCTGGATTGAACTAATCCCCTCCTATTAGACTCTTTGGGAGCAGCAAGGCACCATACGGTGGTAATTCA
This sequence comes from Pinus albicaulis, assembly GCA_034641835.2. Taxonomy (NCBI): domain Eukaryota; kingdom Viridiplantae; phylum Streptophyta; class Pinopsida; order Pinales; family Pinaceae; genus Pinus; species Pinus albicaulis. Next base: position 26,840 of record JAXQQM020060896.1, on the reverse strand, counting down.
AACTTTGAAGAGAAACTACACATGGGGGAAATAGAAGATCAATCTGGCGAGAAGGGTCTAGGACACTCTGCCATATGTGCTCTTATGGAACATCTGGCTCACTAGAAATAGGAAGATATTCAATGACAAAGAGACCTCTTTTAGGAAGGTATGCAGCAAATCGTGGAGCCTTACCCTTTAAACAATATCCTCCACATGCAATAGAAAATTTGATTTCAGTGAAATTTCTGTGGAGGAAAGGAGTTTCCTTGGAAATATATGGGACAAAATTCACAACTTCAAACCCCCTTCAAATTAGACCTCTCAAAAAGACATAAGCTGGAATATTCGACTTAAAGATAAGGACTTCACTAAATCGATGAATAGATGCGCAAGACATACTCTCTTTTTGATGGATCATCAGAAATGAATACGGGCATTGCAGGTGTGGGAGGCATCATCAGAAATGAAAATGGTAGCACTCTTACATCATTTAAATGGGGTCTTGGCACCCTCTCCAACAGGAAAGCAGAGGCCTTTTCCCTCCTCCAAGGCTTATATTAGCTAAAAAAGCTCAAAATTTATAATGCAATGGTTTTTGGTGATTCTTCCATCATCATCAATATGATGAACCATGATCGACCGATAAACAACATAGCTCTCCAACATACAATCAGTAGATGTCGTAGCCTCTCAAAAGGTATGGAAGGAACAACCTTCTACCGCATCCTTCGAAGAAACAACAAGGATGTTGATCAACTCGCAAATAGAGCTTGTACTCGAATCTCAGGGCAAATATCTTGCAATAATGTCACATATATTATGCCTCTTCCATGATCTTATTGCAGAAAATCTTAATATTTATTCGAATCCCTCCTGCATAATTCTTTGTTCTGATCGGAACAATACGTACTCCCTCCATTCGCTTCCCTGGGACCTTATCTCTTTGGGTCTCCCCTTATGCTTCCTCCCTCCCCCTGCTCTATCCTATTTATTCACCTGATCCCCGCATCCTCATGCATCCCCTTGCTTGTTTTGGTTGTTGTATATGTCCCCTCATCATAGATCTCCTAATCGTGCCTTAGGATTTCCCTTCCTCTCTCTCCCCTGGCGTTCTATCCCACGTTCCACCTCTCCTCTCTGCTAAACCGACGCTCTCCCTTCTCTTGCCTCAGCACATCATTATTGTGGACTTTATTCTTTTCAGCTCTTTGCTCTCTATTAGACCTGCATTCTCATTTTAGTTTGTCTTCACCTTCAGTATGGCTCATAGCAAAGATTGCCTTCACTGCGCAGATCTGCAAGCAAAGCTGGAACAAATCCGGGCTCATTAAAAAATTCTCGATGTGAAGCTGCAAATAGAAGTGAAGATCTTAGACAAAAATCATGAAGCAGATGTAAATGTATTCCTCCACAGCGTTACTTCTCTCTAAAATCAGTACAATGCACTCTCCAATTGGTGTGCTCACGTTGAAGAATCAGTTCAAATACTCAAATACATCTTGGAGAAGCACATAGCTCCTAGCTCTAGTTTCAACAATGTGAGGAATGTTGGCAATGAGGAAAACATGGATGCCTCAACAAGCTACCATATTAGCATTGATTGATCTCATATTCTATAATTAAGCATGTATTTTAAGTTTGTATTTCTTTTATCTCAGTTTGTTTGGATCTATGCATTGTCTATATTTCGGTTCTTCCCAAACAGTAGAAGCAAAGAAGATGTAGCATTTTTCTGTAGCTACTTCCTCCGTTACACCTCAAGAAATCTAGCATGTAAAAAAGGATCTTCTCCTTCTCTTTTTTGAAACAAAAAATAGCAACTGACACTGTTACAAAAAAAAAATATGAAGCATCTATCAATCTTAATATGAGGCATATTCTCTCTGTGGAAAGAGAAATTTTTTTGAAGCAACTTCACAGATTATGGATTTCTGAGGCATATTTTTTGCATTCATACAGACTCAATGAAACTAGGCATTTGGTCTATTCACATAGGCTTTTTCACTCAAGTTGTTAGTATACCTTCACCAATATTCTCCATTCTCTTGTGAATTGATTCAAAGGAAAATAGAAATATTGAGCATTTGTATATTGGTGGAGGGTTTGTCTAAACAAAATCATGGCATTATTATACCCCTAGGGCAAATAGACTCATGCATGTTCGCTATGACCTTTTGTGAAGTGTTCAAGACATCCAACTGTTAACTGAGATCCTAAAGTGAATTTCTTGTGGACTATTGTAAGGGAACTCAAATTACAATAAACTTGTCTAACCAGTTCAATCCAGACACTTGGGGATCATATTTGCATACTATAGTAAAGAGTTTTAAAAATCACACTCAAATAAATGCTATATATTGTCTATGGAAATAGGGTATTGTTTTTAGGACTATAGTGCTTGCAAATTTTGTAATACTTGAAGCATTAATATCAACTTGAGATATAGAAAGTATTTCTCTATAGGGTATTATGATTAGTCTAGCCTTCTTTTGAAAGAAAACCTTGCTGGAAAATCATAGACTCTAAGGCCCATAAATTGGCCCTAACTTGCGCGAACATTTAGTTTGATTTCGCATCATGATGTGGTAAGGTCTCTAAGCACAAATATGAGGTCATTTATTTTAAGTTGAAGGCATGGATTTCGGTCATTTACCTTGATATAAATATGATGATAGTTCAATAATATCAAATAGTTACAAAACCTAGACATCTCCAAGGCACTCATTACAGTTTTAGAACTGAGATTTGAGATATTGTTCTATTCCTTATTGGTAGAAATTATTTGATATTAGTTCACATGATTCTTGGTCAGAGATACTTATTATGGAGAGGAAATCATGTGGTTCAGGATCCATTACAATTCTATGCCCTAGACAATTATTTCATTCAAGAAGTAAAGATTGGTTGCAATCTCCTGAAGTAAAGAGTTGAAACCTTAAACAATGGTAAAGACTATATCTTAAGTGCCTTTTGATCTAAGAGATATTCCTACCTATTTATACAGTCATTGAAATATGTTGTGGTTGGAAGCGATAGACATCACAGACATATATTTCCAGAAAAATAATCAAATAGAGAAGTATCTGTAAAAATAGCAGTGGTTGAAGCACCTTCAAGCATCACTACAACAATATTATAGAGGGTTGAGGGTGATGATGTATGGTTTGCAGTAGAAAAGTGAGTTGGCCTATTGATCAAAAGAGAGTATTAGAATAGAAATAAGATAAGAGTTATTGACAATAGCATTGAGTTATACTAAATGACCAAATAAATTTTTGATAATGAAAGTGATCTTATGTGGCAGTGATCTTGTGATTATCATATTTGACAGTGATACAACTTGATCTTGATACATGATTATTGTATCCTTTGCATTTATATTTTAAAAAAGTGTTTGAAAATGATCTATGATAGTGACTTGTGGCTTATGACTGTGTGATGCATGGGAATGAATCTATGAAAATTTGAAGCTTAGATTAGATCAATATATGACTAAGTGAAACAATGTGTTGTGGGGCAGAACGATTGAGTAAATGTGCAACAAAGTTCTGAGATGAAGTACAGTAGTAGTGAAAAAAATAAACAATTATGAAGTGCAACAATAATAGAAGTAGTGTGGCATCATATATAGGTAGAAAGGAGGTACAACAATAGTGACAATAGGCGTGGCAGTAGGATAGTGGTAGCAGTGAAGTTACAATGGCAGTAGCAACAAGAAGTAGAAGTTGAGGTGTGGAGCAGGAGAATTGAACTGTACAAAGGGACTGAAGAGTTATGAATGTTTTTAAGATTATTTTGCGAATGTTTGTACTTCATATTTTCTTTTCACATGTACTAAATATTTGAACTATTTCAGTTATTTTAGTGCTTATCTTGTTGAGAATGCGTTGTAATGGTTGTAATTGGTGTCCCATCCTTTTGGAATATTCTATAGGATATTAGACATATCTTTCTCAATTTGTTGTGTGTAATGACTGTCACATCCCTTGTGGACTATTACACTAGATCTTAGATGGAATCGTTTGGTTCACGTCTGTCTCTTCCTGGGTGGTACTATTACCTCTCTGTTAGAGGCTCACTTATATTTCTCCCCTCGTAGTAGAAGATCCTTGACACACTTGCAATTGGACATTCACCAAACACAACACCCTTTATTTTTTCGAAAGTGCATCTGCATACCTCTCTTTTGCTGACAAAAAGAGTCAAGATATATATTTAATAATAAGGCAACTGAGACTTTTTTCTTAATGTGACTCCTATACCAAACAGCGTGATTTCTATTTGGGACTTCATATTGGCTATATCCCTTGAATGTTGGTAGGTCCAACACTGTCAACAGCTAGATATGTTAAATAAAATGGAATAGAAAGTTGATAGCATATGGAAAATATTAAAGGACGCATAATATTAGCATAAGAGTTATATAGACCAAAATAGATCACATAAGATTGGATGTAATCTATTGAATTAAATATTTGAAACCTTAAACAATGGTAAAGACTATATATTATATGAATTTCTATCCAATGGATATGTTTACCTATTTATACAGTAGCTGAAAGAATTTTTGAGTGGTAGCGATAGGTATCTCATACATATCTTTGTATCAAAATAATATGTTGGAACACCTAATCCTCCATGGGAAGGAGTGGAATGCGAAAAGTCACAATGGATTCCAAGTGATCTTGGAATGTGAAACCAAGAGTCACACCATTGTACTATAAATGTACAACATGTATAATGGAAAAATAATAGAGCTACACACTTATCCTTCTATTGTGTGTTGAGTCTCTTGTTGTGTGTGTTTATCTCTCTCATACACCATGTGTGTGTTTAACATGGTATTGGAGTTGATACGTTCATAACAAGCTCAACCTTGAGTGAGCCATTTGTGTTTATGGCCTGTGCATATTTGCAAAAATTCTGATAATTTTTGCAGCACTCAGAGATTTATGCAGTATTCCTTTTTGCCGCATTCATCAATCTTTTTTGTAGCATTCATAATTGGTTTTGAAGAAGAGCAGCATTCAAAAATTTCATTTTGAGAATAGCAGCATTAGTTTTTAATAAGAGCAGCACTGTGCATTCCGCAGGTTTTCTCACTGCACATTATTCTGCAATTTTTTCATTTTAATTTCTACACTATTTTGGAGAGCTACTAAAAATATTGTTTAAAGTGGGTTTCTGAAGAATTTTCTGGGTTTTTACAGCTGAAATTTTCTGAAAAATTCTTTGAGAAATTTCTGAGTTCTTACTGGCGAAATTTTCTCCAAATTCCTGAAAAAATTCTACATTTTGTCCAATTCTCTACTGCTGTAGTTTACTGCCTAAAAACTGCACTTCACTGTAAAAAAAAATAAATTTTTTTGTTGCTCTCACTCAATCTCTGTTGTATTTTTTATTAAAATAATAATAATAATAATAATATTTAAAAAAATAAAAATAAAAATAAAATTTTGCAACTCTCTCCTATCGGCCTTTCGGCTTACCCCCCTCCCCTCACTACCCGCACTATCAAAAAACTCTCCCTAAGCACAAACACTCCAACGCCCCCCCTTGCATCACTCCCCTACTCCATCTAACCTGCTCCCTATGCACCACTCCCCACAGCAAAATTGTTCCCCTGCACTCTGCGTAATCCCATTCCATTATCGTGCTCCCTACCAGTGGCTACCCAACCCACTTCCCAATCTCTCGACTTCTCTCCCAACTGTCTAACCCTCCCCCTACAACCTCCCCACTCCACTTTGAAAACAACAATCGACCCCCCCATACAGCCCCGCTCACTATACGCTCACCCGCGTCCCCCTTACCATTATCCCTGCCCACGCTAACCCTCTACATCACGTGGCCCTCTCAATCCCTACGCTTCTCATCCCTATCTGCAGCCACCCTCTCAAACCTGCAGTCCCTACTACGATCGCCACCCCCCTCACGATCCCCTTCACCCCCTCCTCGCTAGCCCTCCACCCACTGCTTCACATCCCTCACCCTTACATAGACTCTATGCTCCCGTGCAATTACAACACCCCCTCACCATCCCTTTCCATTCCATACTCTCTCCCCCTTACGCCCCTTTTCAACCTGCCCCCCCCGTCACACTCGAGCTCTCTCCCACGCTCAAAATCTGCCCTCATGGACTCTGCATTTGCCTCACCCCTAAACTGCTCTCCCCTTAGCCTTTTTGCCTCCCCTCACCTCCCACCAATTTTTAAAATTTGGCCATTATAAATATTTTTAAAATTTTCAATTTTATTTTCTATAGTTAAAATACCTCCCCCCCACCCTTTTAAATTAATTCCCCCTCCTTCCAATTTTTGTAATTAATCTGAAATAATTAATTTAAAAAAAAAACGGCAAAGGGAGAGAAAGAAAGGAAGTAAAAAGCAGATAGAGAAAATGAACAACATGAAAGAGGAAATGGCATATGAGTAAATATACATAGAGAAAAGTGAAATTTGCATTGTGATTTGAAGGGCGATTTTCTGAAAGAGGTTGACAATGTGAAGACAAGTTTGCCATCATTTTTAAAATAGCTCCTTGAAGAAGAAAAATCAGCTGCCTTAAAGGCTTCTTGCACAGTGTTTTCAGCTGCATATTTACAAAAATATTTTTTGTAGAGATATTGTAGTGTATTGAAATTGAGTAGATATTGCTTCTTCATAGTTGCAATCAGTAAATTTGAGTTGTTAATTGTTGATGTAAGTCATTGTTGCTTGCCGGTTAGACAGTCAAATCTATACCTTGAGGTCCTCCATGATTTGAGGAGAAGATTTTGTACTTTGATATTTCCATAGTTGGAAGTTCTTTGAAGTCATTTGTATTTGTTTGAAAGGAAGATTGAATCACATTGTAAACGGGTGCATTTTTGGTTGAAGTCGACACCCTTTATTTTTTGAGTATAAGTTGTTGAAAAAAGGCTAAAATCAATGAGGCATTAGAGTTGTTGAATAACCTCATTCATTCCAATGTTGATGATATGATAAAAATGAGCAAGAATTCTCTTTGTAATATTCAAAGTTGTTTGCAAGATGCACAAGAAAAGATTGAGTTTTTGCAGTTGGAATCTCAGCTTTAGCAAGATGAACTTTAGCAAAAGAGTCACCATTCTGAACCTGTTTCTGTTCAGAAGATTGAGAAGGACTCTCATCAGAAGAAACTTAGTAAAGTTGCAGTTGATTCACATTCAGTTCCTTGCACAAGAGCAGATGTACATGCAGATGCAGCATTGCAGCCTGCACTTCTCAAGCCCATCATCAGACCTTGGGAAGAGCTTGTCCAAAAAAAGTATAGAATTGGTATTGGATATGTCAAGGATTTGTCCTTTCATATTCTAGACTACACCAAGCCCATCATATTTTAGAGTGCCGGATTCCTGTATGACAGTTCACCTGCAGCTATTCCAGATCCCGCTCTGCTTCAACAACAACAACAAATTGTAAAATGCCAACACTGTGATCAAGTTGGCGACATGAAATATCATTGTTTTGATCTTCATCCATGCAAGCACTGTGGTTAGCACACCCATTCTTCAGATAGATGCTTCAGAAACAAGCCTCCTACAAGAAAAAAGATTCATCTTTGATGGATCGCTTCTTGGAAATGGGCATCAGCAACCAAGAATATGTTTAAGACATATCACAAAACTTGTTCTAGAATATTGAGCAAACTTGCAGTTGAGTTTTCTCCATCATCTCACCTTGTCCCTGATAGGGGGGAAAATGGTGGTCATCTACAAGCTTCGACGTCAGATCAAGCAAGCTTGAGCCACAATCTCTCATTCCATGTTCAGAGTTGTAGCTAGAGACACAGCAGTTTAAGCGAGCTTGAGCCACAATTTTTCATTCTAGATTCAGAGTTGTAGTTAGAGACAGGGATGCCCATGAGCATGCCTTCGATTGGTGGACAACCTTAAACCATCATCTTTGGTTAGTGGACAACCTTAAACCATCATAGGTTGTAGACCTCCCTTCTTTTAGGTTGAAGGTCTCCCTTTCATATATGAGGGACATTTCCTCTAGCAGAAGCCTTCAGCTTCTTGCCAGCTTTGGTTGATTTCAAGGAAATGCTTAAAGAATTCCAGTGTTTTTGGTCATCCTTAAACCATCACAGGTTGTATACCTCCCTTCTTTTATGTTGAAGGCCTCCCTTTTTTATGAGGGACAATTCCTCTAGCAGAAGCTTTCAACTTCTTGCCAGTTTTGGAAGAGTTCTGAGAACTGCAACAAGTATTTCATTCCAGTGTTGGTGGTCATCCTTAAACCATCTCTTTTTTCCAACATTTCAGAGAGTTGATTCAGCCCAAGTGCTACCATGTATACTTTTCAGATTTTTATTACAACTCTCTTCTTAGACTCACACATACCCCTTCGGATTAAGGGGGGGAATGTTGGAACACCTAATTCTCCATGGGTAGGTGTGGAATGTGAAAAGTTACAATGAGTCCAAGTGACCTTGGAATGTGAAACGAAGAGTCACACCATTGTAATATAAATGTACATCACGTATAATGGAAAAATAATAGAGCTACACGCTTATCCTTCTATTGTGTGTTGAGTCTCTTGTTGTGTGTGTTTATCTTTCTCATACACCATGTATGTGTTTAACATGGTGCTTAGTAGAATCAAATAGATGAGAATTATGAAACATAGAAGTGGTTGAAGCACCTTCAGGCATCACTACAACAATATTATAGAGGGTTGAGAGTGATGATGTATGAGGTAATGTTTGCAGCAGAAAAGTGAGTTGGCCTGATGATCGAAAGAGAGTATTAGAACAGAAAGAAGATAAGACTTGTTAATAACAACATTGAGTTCTACTACATGACCAAATGATTTTTTTATAATGACAATGATCTTATGTGGTAGTGATATTTTGATTATCATAGTTGACAGTGATACAAATTTACCTTGATACATTCTTATTGTATCCTTTATATTGATATTTGAAAAAGGTGTTTGAATATGATCTATGATAGTGACTTATGGCTTATGTCTATATGATTCATGGGAATGACACTATGGCAAGCGAAATCTTAGATGAGATCATTATACGACTAAGTGAAAGAATGTGGTGTGGGAAAGAATGATTGAGTAAATGTGCAACAAAGTTTTCAGTTGAAGTACAGTAGTAGTGGAAATAATAAAAAATGATGAAGTGGAACAACAGTAAAAGAAGTGTGGCCGCATATAGAAGTAGAAATGAGGTAGAAAAATAGTGACAACATGTGAGGTAGTATGATAGTGGAAGAAGTGAAGTGCAATGGTAGTAGCAACATGAAGTGTAAGTTGAGGTGTGGAGCATGAGAATTGAATTTTACAATGGGACTCAAGACTTATGCCTGAATTATGAATGTTTGTAAGACTTTTCTGTGAATGTTTGTACTTCAGGATTTATTTTCACATATACTAAGATAGTTTAACTATTTTAGTTATTCTAGTGCTTATCTTGTTGAGAATGTGTTGTAATGTTTGTAATTGGTGTCTCATCCTTGTGGAGTATTCTGCAAGATATTAGACATATCTTTCTCAATCTTTTGTGTGTAATGACTATCGCATCCCTTGTGGACTATTCCATTGGATGTTACATGGAATCATTCGGTTCATGTGTGTCTCTTCCTAGGTGGTACTATTACCTCTTTCTTAGATGCTCACTTATCTTTCTCACCCCGTAGTAGAAGAACCTTGATACACTCACAATTTTCCATTCAACAAGCACACCCCCCTTTATTTTCAGAACTACATCTACATCACTCTCTCTTGCTAACATCAAGAGTCAATGTATATATTTAATAATAAGGAAAGCAAGCCTTTTTTCTGAATGAGACTCTTATACCAAACAATGTGAGGTATAAATGGGACTTCATATCAGGGATATCGCCTAAATGTTGGTGGGTCCAGTAATGTCAACACTTAGATATGCTAAATAAAAAGGAATACAAAGTTTTTAATGTACATAAAATATTGAAGGTCACACAAGACTAACATAAGAGTTATATAGACCAAAACATAGCACAAAAGGAGTTTTGAATAGGAGATCATGCATATCTCCAAATAAGGGAAAACCAGATTTCTTTAAGAGTGGGATTATGTGCCAAGTTAATACCAAGATATTGTGAACCATTTCATATTTTGAAGAGAGTGGGGCTAGTAGCATACAAACAAAACGTTCCTCCCATAATGATGGAACATGATCTGTTTTATATATATTTACTTAAAATATATATACATGAAGTTAACCAATTATTGATTGGACTTTGATATAGGTGGAATATAATAGAAAATTCCATCCAAAACCATAATGGATACTCAACAAAGAGGACGACCACGCTCCATGTAAGTCAAGATACAATGGAATCACTTTGGTCCAACTCGAGCAACATGGGAACTACAAGATTCCATGTAGAAGTCATACCAATTTTGGTTTTAAGTACAAGTTTAGATCTACAGATAGTAGAACACCGAGGATGATTTTTTTTTAGGAGGATGGGAATGTAACATCTTTTTTTATAATTCCATTTTTTTTTAATGTAATTAAAAGATGACAATGTTGGAGATCTATGATGGATGGCATGCTAAACTATTTGATGTAAATATTTTTCTAATATAACTATAAATTTCTAAAGTTGAAGATGAGGACAATAATAGATTGATTAGAAATATAATATAGGGGATTGGGATGTTTCCTATATTCCTTGAAATTAATGTTCATGACCCATGTTGAACTGTAGAATAATAATAAATTGTGAGAGGAATGGGGAGAGGAGGTACTGAATTTCCCTAACATGGGATATGCACCTTACAATGGATTCCTTATTAACTCTTTAGCTCAAGAAAGGGAGCGTAAACCTCTCATGCATGAAGTAGTTCACATGAGGATAGGGAAGTTAATTTTGTGATTCTAAATTGTTGATTTTGGAGTATTATATGTTAAATCCAAAATGAGTGTAAGCTAGAGACTTGTAAATATGAGATTGGAAGCTAGACGAGAAAGTCAAATCTTTAAATGTGCTAAATGAGGATACCAAAGAGAGATTCCTCTGCTTGAATTAAGTAAATTGAAAAGAACTAAACTATTTGGTTTTTTTATGCACATGAAGCACTAGAATCTTAGGGATTATAGAAAATGGGAATGGATTTCCTTCTATTTTGTGAAGGCCCTTAGTGGCTATATTTTGTTTTATTAACCAAAACTTATTGCTTGCATGGTGGAATCCCCATTTCCTAGCCAGTGAAGGAATTTTTCCTTCATACTATATACATTGAATTAAACTCTTTGTTGTTATTCAATAAGTGAAGCATCCATTAGACATTCAATATGGTTGGTGGAGAGTTTTCATCCCTTATTTAGTTTCCAAAAATATTAAGAGGAATAGATAACTGTACGAATTGCAAATTTTTATCAATACTTCATATTTAAATATTATTTTGGATACACCGTGTATGTGTGCAATGTTAGGTTGAGAGTTGTATGGTTTTAATGAGTATTCATTATGCATGATCAATGTACGGATAAGTTAACATAATTGGCTTGAAATGTTGAAATAGATTATTTTATTTTATGAATGTTGTGTGAAATGGGATCCTTCCATATATGTTGAATGAGATAATTATGTGTTTTATTCTCATAAATTCATATTTTATCATTGGATGTGTTTGACTGTGTTATGTTTACATTCCTGTTTTTAATCATTTATGACATTTTCTGATATACTGTGTGTTTCCAAAGGGGAAGGAATGATAGGTTTGTGGTCTTAGTTATTAATACTCTTTTGGTTAAATCATTGTTCCTTGTGAATTAGACTAAAAAAAGGTTAGGATGCCATGGATAGGCTAAAGGAGCCTTATTTTTGATGTGAGGATTGGAAGGTTTTGTTAATGATGATACCCAAAAGAGAGAGTAGAAGCCATGATGAGTAAGGAGAGATTCAAAAGGAAGGAACATCTAAGATTTAGTTTGGAAGATTTCACCAAAGAAATATCAAGATAAAGGAAATCCTACGAAATAACTTAAGTGGTTAAGGGATCTCAGGTTTAAGCCTTGGCTTTGGAAAAAAATGAAATTTTGTGGTTTGACCCCTGTAACTCAATCTATTAAGAGAATTCCGGGTTTTCTTCCCTTAGAATGAAACTTTTTAGAAAATTCTAGATGGTATTCTCCATTGATATGGTGGAGTATTGGAAATTTGGGGTTTGAAAAACCCCATCCTTAGTCCTATTTAGATGAATTGATGAGAGTGAGGAGCAAGAGATGGTCATAGGTAGATATTCGTAATATCAAAATATCAAGCCATCGAGGAAACAAAAGTAAATTCATTATGAAAAATGCCAATAATTTTCAATGGGAAGCATTTGATCTATTAACAAGGAGCACAAAGTGATGGCTCTAAAAATTTGGAACCTCTAAACATTAGACTAACCAAAGTATCAAGTAATAGGAGAACCGAGGGGTGATTTAATGATTTTATGACATGGGTATGCCATGTGTATGACATCTTTCACCTAGATCTGGCCTTTTGCCATGACAACCTTATGAATATGAGTGAAATTTGAAACACATAAAGAGTGCCACATGGAAGCGGAAATGTACTATTATCCAATGTGATAGTTGGTGATTGGTAATCCATGATTGATGTGTCATGAGAAGCTATCATATAGAAATATAAAAGTATCAAAATTTCAGGATGTTTTCATATTGGAAATCATTGTTACCTTGATAACCTGATATACATGTCAAACATGCCATGTGTTGAAAATATCATCCTTTTCCATGTGGAAAGATATGATTGGGTGAAAAGGTTGTGAGGTGGTGTGCCGAGATTCCCTCATCCCTATAAACTTATCAATGTTGAAATGGCAACAAGAAATGGCACCCATGGGGCTTCTGATTTAATTTTCCCTTAATTAAATTGGAAGAGAAATTGTAATTCCATCACATGACAACTTGTATTAGTTAACTAAGTTAGAATGAATGATTTAGATTTGGAAATTCGATTTGAGGGTCTGATAGGATGCATGTAGAGTTATCCCATGATTTTAGAGGGTCCAGTTACATTTATTTGTAAGTTGTAATTAATTAATTAATTAATTGAGCTAAAATCAATTTAACTAGTTCTAACTAAGAGACGTGCTAGTGATAGGTCCATTGAATTAAATCTGATTTATATTATATAGGTAATGCATGAGGTCACTAGTAAGCCTGGGAAGGATTAAAAAATCATTAATTGGGAATTTTATAATTAATAGGGGCTCAAGTATCCCAATAATGAATAAGAAAGGCTGGGCAGACAGGGGTTGATAGTATTTGACCGATTTTTCCTAGAGTAGAGTGAGATAGTTAACAAAGTGCAAGAGTTTCTCAGTACATGAAATATCATTATATTGTTTCATGATCTTGACCACATGTAATGTACATAGAGCGGGGTTTGGAGAAGTTTATTTCCCCATAGACATATTTTTTTGTGAGATTTATTATTTCTTTCTCTTTCTTGTTATGTGATTGTGCGATCAAATTTTGTTTCCACAAATTGTAGAAGGATTTACTATTTTTTTTTAGTATAGTACAATATCAGATTGAATCCCTTGGTTATATTTTCTACATGGTATCAAAGCTCCAGGAATCACAATAGAAGAGAATAAATTGAGTACTTTTTTTAACATGCACATCGAATTTTTAGATTTATTCTCCGGGACCAGCAGTAGATCAATATGTCTTTCAATTTCTTGAGACTCAAATATGCACTCGAGGGTGATTCAAATTACATAGAATGGAAGGACATGACATAGGTGGTGTTGGAGGAAAAAATACTGAAGGCATTCATTGATAGTGATATTCCTCAGCCATTTGAAACAGATTCTCAACTTCTTAATGCACCGAAGAATAATGTAGAAAAGGTGAGAAGGATATTGTTAGAGGGAGCTTGAGATCATGTTGTCTTGAGTCTCCATGGAAAGGAAAATACATATGCTATGTGGAAGGCCTTAACATATATGTTTTAGAATAGTAGCGATCACAGGAAGTTGGCGCAAAAATATCAAGATGGATAAGGGTGACACGATCCAAAAATATTTGACGAAGTTCACTCGATGTCGATATGATCTTGGAAGTGTTCGAGTGACAGTTGCCAACGATGATTTGGTGAGACTAGCTCTTGTAGGCCTTCCAAAGAGTAGGCATAGCTACCACAACTCTGTTTATGGGAGAGATAAGCTATCGAACTGAGAATGATTGTGTTCCAACTTGGTACAAGAAGAAATTCGATGGAGCACTAGAGATGGATCCTCATCAACGACTGATGATGAGGAGAATTGTGCCTTGGCTAGAAAATTGAAGAAAGTAAAAGGGAAGGTGTCCCATTCCAAATCCATGTTCGGTAAGGCAGGAAATAAGTGAGACTTATCAAAGGTAAAATGTTTCAACTGTCATGAGCATGGATACTATCCCACAAATTTCCCACAAAAGAACACCAACAAGAAGGCCTTAAGAGGAGGAGCAGGTTAATCTTTGGCTTCACAGTTCGAGTTGGACTTCAATCTCATCGCATGCATGGTGTCATCGACGATGAGTTCTGTTTGGTAATTGGATTGTGGGACTTTGTTCCATATGATCAGTGACAAATAATTATTCAATATCTTGGAGGATAAGGATCTCCATATGCACATAGAGATGCATGACGATCAGAGGTATAGCGCTACCAGTGTTGGTATAGTTACTTTCTAGATAGAGTCAGTTAATCCACTCACATTAAGAGATGTCATGTATGTTCCTACATTAAAGAAGAATTTGGTTTATGTTTTTATGTTGGAAGATCGTGGATATGACATGATCTTCAGTGAAGGAAATGTGTTCCTTCATAACAAAGGCACAAGAAATGTGTACAAGATTTGGGTTCGACTAAAGAACCTATAAAAACTAGATGTATAAAATTGTGTTGCATTGACCATGTAAAAAGAGAAGGTGGAGAACCGAGACATCAGTGAGTTATGGCATAGGAAAGTGGGCCATCTACACCATGGCACTTTGAAGATCATGCAACAGATTTGAACAGGACTTCCAAAGGGTGCACTTGCACAGAGAGATACATGAAAAGGGTGTACATTGTGGAAGTATACCAAGGCCACCTTTCACGATAATGAAATTCAAGCCACAATGATCCTTGAGAGAGTTCACTCAGATATGTGTGGACTGTTCTTAACAACTTCCAAAACAAATCACAATTAGTATGTGATTTTTGTTTATTATTTTTCAAGGAAGTGTTGAATTTTCTTCATGCATAAGAAAGATTATACATTCTTCAAGTTTTGTGAGTTCAAGAAACTTGTTGAGAAATATACAAGGAAGAGGGTTAAGGCTCAGAGGAGCTGCAATGGTGGAGAATATATCTTTAACAAATTCAAGAACTTCTATGCCTCAGAAGGAATTCGAAGAGAATTGATAACACCTCATAACCCACAACAGAATGGGGTTGCAAAAAAAAGGAACAAAACTATTGTGGGTTAAACACGAGTTATGTTGCATGATTAGGGCCTTCCATTATTCCTATGGGGGGAAGCATGCTATGGAGTATTATTTTTGAAGAACATAGGTCCTCATTGAATTCTTGGGATGAGTACACGAAAGGGGGATTTTTCAAGTAATAGATCAGATGTGTTGTATTTTAAAATTTTTGGTTCATCAGTTTATTTCCATGTAACCAAAGATTCCAGTAAGAAGCTAGAGCCAACAACAGAGTTTGGGATATTTTTGTGGTACATTAATACACCTCACAACTATTAGGTGTACTTGTGAGCACACAAGATGCAAGTGGTCAAAAGAGATGTTAAATTCAATGAAGAGAAAGTCATGTGATTATCCCTTGAGAGGGAGCTTGAGTTACATGTAGTTGATGAGATCTTGGCTCCAAAGGATGAACCTCAGGATTTGCAGAATCCACAAGAAAAGGAATGGGGTGTGGTAGAAACCACTCATGCAGAATCATCCACCAGAGATGGAAGAAAGTTCACTAGAGAGGATGGCATATTATTGCTAGATGCGAGAGATAATGTACACGCATCACATCATAGGTAGTGAAGGTTCCTAGAGTAGTACAGTAGATACATGTTTCTTATGCGCGAAGGTATTGAGATAGAACCATGTTATTTTGAGGAAGCAGTGTATCATCCAGTGTGGGTTGATGCCATGGTTGAGGAGTATGACTCCATTATCAGAAAAAATGGATGGGAAGTTGCCCCAAACTTGTGGGGAAGTTAGTTGTAGGATGTAGGAGGGTCTACAAGGTGAAGCAGGTAGAATATGTGAGTGTGGAGAAGAAAAAGGAAATATTTGTGGTCAAAGGATTCTCTCAAGTGGAGGGGATTAACTATGATGATAATTTTTCACCAGTCTCAAGGTACTCATCTATTAGATCCATCCTTGCACTCTCAGCACAGATGGGATGGTAGATACATAATATGTATGCAAATAAAAACTTTCTTGATGGAGTTATTGAGGAATAAGTGTACATTGAGTAGCCATAAGGTTTTGAGACCTTAGACAGGGAGTCACATGTGTGCAGACTCAAGAGAGAAATGTATGGGATAAAGAAAGCACCTCCTGCTTGGTAAACTATGATTGACAACTATTTCACTAGGTTGGGCATCACCAAGAGTGAAGAAAATGAAAACCTATATCATATTGTCGTTGATGGTAAGATTTTGATTATTATAATTTATTTCGATGATCTAATACTGATAAGTGATGAGAAACGTATCAAGTCTTACAAAGACAATATTGCAAGAGAAATTGAGATGAAGGACATGGGGCTCTTGAAATATTTCCTAGGATCAGAAATATGGCAAAGAGATGGGGAGCTATTTGTATATTAGGGAATGTATGCCAATGAGATATTGAGGAAGTTCCACATGGAGGGAAGAAAACCCATGGAGGCTCCTCTAGCAAGAAACTGGAGGAAAGAGGATGCTACTGCAAGAGAAATAGTGGATGCTACTATTTATAGACAATTTGTGGGTTCACTCTTGTATTTGGTGAATACATAACCAGACATATGCTACGCAGTTAACCAACTTTGTCAAGCTATGGTTAAGCCTACCAAAATCTTTTGGAAGTTATGGAAGCATGTGTTGAGATACCTCAAATGCACTATATATTATGGATTATGGTACACACATACATAGGGAGTGAAGCTTTAATGTTTCACTCATGTATACTAGGTAGGGAGTCCATCCGATAGGAAGGGAATGTAAGGGCGCATCTTCAACATAGGATCAACAATAGTTTCCTGGTGCAACAGGAACAAAGATCAGTTTTACTTAGTTCAACAGAGGTAGAGTACATGGTGGTTAGTTAGGTGGAATGTGATTCCATATGGATGAGGAAGACACCTTTTGGTTTTTTTCATCAAAAAATGGATCCAAAGACGATACATTGTGATAACCATAGCTGCATTGAACTCTGGGTTAATCTATTTTTTCATGACAGGTACAAGCATATCGATATCTGGTATCACCATATCAGAGATTGTGTGCAAAGGTGCATTATCTCATTAGAGTACATTGCCATAGAAGAGTAGGATGTAGACATCTTGACAAAGGCACTGGCACTGGAAAGAAGCAAATTCGACTTTGACAGAGGAAGGATTAGGGTAACAAATAAACCCTTTCTTTTAGAGAGGTAGTGTTGAAATGGAAACAAGAAATGGCACCCATGGCACTTCTGATTTAATTTTCCCTTAATTAAATTGGAAGAGAAATTGTAATTCCATCACACGACAACTTGTATTAGTTAAATAAGTCAGAATGACTCAGTTAGCTTAGGAAATTGGAGATGAGGGTATGATGGGAGCCATGTATATTTCTCCCATTATTTTAGTGGGTTCAATTACAATTATTTGTGATTTGTAATTAGTTAACTCAATTAATTTAGTTAAAATGAGTTTAACTAGTTCTAACTAAGAGATGAGATAGTGATAGGTACAACAAATTAAATATGATTTAATTGAAAATGAGTGATAAATTAATTAATCGATAATTCACCATAAATAGTTGTTGTGTGTTAGTTCTGAGGAAGGCCCAGTTGGGATTGGGTTTAAAGGGAACATAACTATCAGTTGTACTATTATAAAATTCTACACGTCATGCATGATGTCACTAGCAAGCGTGGGAAGGATTGCACAATCATTAATTTGGAATTTATTAATTAATAGGGGCTCAATTAGCCCAAGAATTCTTAATCAAGTCTGGGAAGACAGGGGTTGAGAATTGATTAAGTATTGGACTAATTTTGCCTAGATCAGAGTGAGACAATTAGCAAAGTGCAAGAGTTTCTCAGTACGAGAAATAACATTGTATTGTTTCATGATCTTGACCATATGAAATATACAGATAACACATTTTTGAGCAGTTTATTTCCCCATATACCTCTTGTGTTGTGCGATTAATTATTTATTTCTCTTACTTGTTATGTGATTGCGTGATCAAATTTCATTTCCACAAATTGTATAAGGATTCAATATTTTGTTTTAGTACATTACAAGATGAGATTGAATCCCTTGTTTAGATTTTCTACAATCAATGTTTTGTGAGTATTTTTAGTTATAATTTTTTTTTGAATCTTGGGTAAGACATTTTGGAGTGTTTTTATTTCAACATTTTATAGATTTAATATTGTATTAGCGTATTATAAAGTTTTATGCATATTAAAATATTTCTAGGTCGATTCATCAATATATTGACATATCAAAATGCTCAGGGTTTGGAGAATGCACAACTTGTGAAATAACCAATATGGAAAGGCTCTAGTATAGCAAGAAGGCAACAAACTTGGACCGATGCAGGGGAGATACATGGCTAAGAGTTTCCGCGTGGTTGTAAAAATAATGAAACGGGTTTTTAAAAGGGTGAAAGTTTAGAGACTTTATGCTAGAATCCTAATTTTAAATGAAATTTATATGGTGGGAAACCCCTCGATGAGCCAATGATGATAGTGGTATCATAAATATCATTTAATATTATGGGAGAAATAAGACTTTGACCCCACCTTTGTAATAAAACTTGAAGGAGAAGCGTAATTACACTCCACAGTCCTAATATGACATTAGGTGGTTGGGTGTGTTACAAGAATACTCCACATCACTATAGATGTCATTGAAACTTTTTAGGTGTACCACCTTGGTATTCTTTTCCATCCAATGTTTATATGTGGCATCTTATTTGAAACTTTCTAAAATGGATGGAGAACTGTTTCCTAATTCTCTTCATGTAGGAGATGCAGTTTAAACCCTAATTTGTTGTGATTATTTCTTTTTATCATATTAACCTTCTTTCTCTTGAGATAACTATAAATTTGGGAAAAGATCTCACTTTTTAACACTTAGTTTCATAACTGTATATGGAAAAATAAGTTGTAATGTAAATTTTCCCTTTTTGTTTAATGCCTAAATGTTTGGCTTATCAAGTTATAAATCAATAATAGTGATTAACTATTTATATTAATATTTTTAAAAATAATATAAATATTCTCTCTCTCTCTCTCTCTCTCTCTATATATATATATATATATATATATATATATATATATGCCAAAACAAAATTACTCCTCATAAAATGCCTCAACTCTGAAACTATATAAAATGAATTGAAATTCGATTACATTTTATACAGTTTTAGAGTTGAGACTTTTTATAAGAAATAATTTAGTTTTGACATTTCTCATTACTCACATCAAAATATATATGGTTGATGTTTAGTATTAGTCATGACTCATTTTCATGTAAGTAGTAAAGATAAGATAAGCCACACTTAGTGACTCAACCTTATTACCCACATCAAAATATATATGGTTGCTATTTAGTATTGCTCATGACCCATTTTCATGTACACGGTAAGGATAAGCCATGCTTAGTGACTCAACCATATATATTTTAATTTTTAATCAAATAATATTTTATTTTCAAAATGGAGGAATAACCTATTATGAGTATTTTAACCCAACGTTTCAAACTTGTTAAGTGAGTCCATCATAAGGGGTAAACACCCAATGTTCTTTAGAAAATTTTTGAGAATTATGGCAAAGGAATAATAATATAAATAGTAATTTTTAGTAGAAATTTTAATTCTTAATAAGGAGGTTGGTTGGAAGAAAGGCTAATATAATTTTATTTATTTATTTATTTATATTTTAATTAACTTTATATTTTTATTTATTTATTTAGTTATTTATTAATTTATTATTTATTATATTTCATTTAATAAAAACAATGTAAAAAGAACTTTTGACATCCCTAAAATTTCTTTACCTTGCATAAAATAAACTGATAAAATTTCCAAAATCATTAACAAACATAATTTCCAAAATCTTTAACAAACATAACATTAAGATTGCTTTCACTCCTCCTAATACCATAAGAAATATTGTAGACTCTGCCAAGGACCTATAAACCCTAGATTACAAAAAGGCATCTACATCATACTGTGCTCTTGTGGAAAAGAATATATTGGTGAAACTGATAGATCCCTTAACATTAGACTTAAGGAGCATACCACTGACATATCTAGGAACAGAACTGAAAAATCCTCATTAGCAGAACATGCCTTCTCATCCTCGCATTACATACAAATGGAGGATGCTAAACTTATATCCAAAGAAGATCATTACCTAAAAATAAAAATCAAAGAGGCCATAGAAATAGAGAAAAGGAAAAATAACATGAATCGCGATGATGGCCTTAACATCAGCAACACTTGAAAACCTGTAATACATCATACCTCGCACAACATCAATTTTAATAATAATAAATCCATAAAGTGATAATGAGTTTTTTTTTTTTTTTTAAATCTACCTTACCCTATATTATTACCTCTCTAATTATTAATTAAAAAATAAATAAATAAATAAAATAAAAATAAAAATAAAAATAAAACAAATAAAATAAATAAATGTTATTATTTGTGTAATTATTAATTTAATAAATTTTTAATTAAAAAATAAATATTAAAAATAAATAAATAACAAATAAATATAAATAAATAAATAAATAAAGTATAATAAATAACTAAATAAATAAATAAACACAGAAAGTTAATTAAAATATAAATAATTAAATAAATAAAATTATATTATCCTTTCTTCCAACTGACCTCCTTATTAAGAATTAAAAATTCTGCTAAAAATTACTATTTGTATTATTATTCCTTTTCCCGAATTCTCAAAAAAATTTCAAAGAACACTCGACATTTACCTCTAATAGTCGACTCACTTAAGAAGTCCGAAATGTTGGGTTAAAATACTCATAACAGGTTATTCCTCCATTTTGAAAACCAATTCAACTTGTATGGACTCCCTTTTTAAAAATATTTTATTTCTTATTTATTATAATTTTATTTCATTACAATTTATAGTACTATTATTCATATAGAATTTAAAACAATTATTTTCAAAACATTGGAAATGTTTTAATGTTAAATTTATGTTTTATAATAATGAATTTTAAATAAAATAATATATTATTATTATTATTTAAATTTCTCTTTAAATATATTTTGAAATTAATTTTTTAATATTTAATGATATGCTTTTTAAAGATTTATTTAATTATAATTGAAATTTCAATTTAAAAATATTATATATTTTTAAATTTTATTATATGTTATTATGATTATGTTTTAATAATTAAATATGTTTTATAAATATAATAATATATTAGTAATATATTTTTTATTGAATATAATCTAAAAATTGAGTGGTATATATTTATATTTTTATTAAGTATATATTTTGTACATCTATTAAAATTATATTAATATACTTATAAATGTAAAATATGTAAAAAAATAGATAAGTACGAAAATAATATAATGAAGTTAGATTTCATTAAAAATTTTGAAATGGAAACTTTTTTTAGAGTGAAAATAGATTTTTTGATGTGTGGATGCTTTGTAATTTGAGAGTTATTTTAATTTTATAGGTTTATTATTATTTTATTATTTTTTACTTTCATTTTTTATTTTCTTTCCACTAGGTTAAAATGTATACATTACAATATATTAATATTTTTATTTATTCTTTTATTTTATTTATCTAGACATTATGTTACAACATATCTACCATAGTAGATTACTTATATATATAACCAACCTAGATGTCATCTTAATAATGGATCTACCAAGCTTTAGATGCATCAAATCTCTTGAGATGAAAATTTCTTTTAGAGTGAAAAGAGGTTTGATATCTCTCTATGCTTTGTAGTTCTAGAGTTAAAATGGATTTACACTACTTTAATTTCACCCTTGAAAAAAGAAATATTTCACATGAATTGGTTCTGAATACCATATTCTTATTATTGTTTTATTTTTATAATTTTTTTTTTTTTTTAATTTTACTTTATTTTTTTCTAAATTCGGTTAAAATATTTATTTATTTAGACATTATGTTACAACATTTCTACCAACCTAGATTTCATATTAATGTAGGATATATCAAGTACCTAGAGGAAACAAATCCCTTGCCATGAAAACCTCTTTTAGAGTAAAAGGGAATTTCAACTTTCTTGATGAGTTGTAGCTCCGAGTTAAAATGGATCTAAGTTGATTTAATTTCAGGCTTCAAATAAACTATATTCCACATAAATTGGTTCTCAAACCATATTTTTATTTTGTTATTTTTATTTTCCTTATTTATTTTATTTTAACTTAGTTAAAAGTTTACATTATATTATATTAATCTTTTCATTTAAATTTTTGTTTTATTTATTTAGACATTATGTTACACCACATCTACCATATATATAATATCTTAGTTTATATATATATTTAATTTTTTATATTTTCTTAATTACACTTTATATGTTTTAATTTTTAATAAAACACATAATAATAAATATTTGGATTTATTTTATTTAATTATTATGAATTAATAATTAAATGTGAATGATAAATATAATAACATATATTTTTTTAAATAAAACATGATAATAATTAACAATTATATTGATTTATTTTTATAATTAATATAATTGAAAAATTATTGTAAAATATATATATATATATATATATATATATATATATAATTTAAAACAATATTTAAAATTTAATTTAAAGTAATATTTAATAATTAATTTAAAATATTGTTATATATATGTGTGTGTTTTATGTATATATATAACACACACACACATATATATATATACCAATTAATTAATATTTTAATTTATTTTATTTATATGTTTTCAAGATAATAATATTATTTAAATATTATTTAAAAAAATTAATATATTGAACTTAACTTTATGTTTTAAATAAATTAAAAATTATTATATAGAAGGCTTCTTTTGGCTTTGAGATGTAAAATCTCTACTAACAGGGGCATTCACGTGATGGCTAAAGCTTATATGACTCCAAATACTGCCCATCATTGACATGGTACCACGCTCACCCACACAATCCATTGCCAATGAGACACAATCACTAGTATACATGTACACAACAAACTTCGGGTAAACACAACATTACATATTGACTCAGAAGGTGAGATGTTCACACACTACACTTACTATGAACTTTGGTATTAACATTATTGGTGCATGTGATTAAGATTGACTATAATATTATAATGTTGATAATTAAATTTATTTTATAAGTTAATTGGTATGATATTAAAATTAGTAAGTATTTATTTCTTTACTATATTTAAAAAATGATTATGGTTAACAAAGTTTTAGATAGATATATTTTCGATTAAAATTATAAATTATTAAAATTAATTACATTTTTTGATATAAAATTTTATAAAATTTATTTATTGTATCGATTTTAGTATAAATAAATAATTAATTTGTGTTATTGCAAATTGATGTTATTCTAAATATTATGTTAATGTTTTTCTTATTTTTAATGGATTTGAACCTTGAGTGTAATGGTTCTTGCATAAATACTTTATAACATGACCATCATTAATTGAGTTGTAATGTGGACTAATATTATTGTACTTTTTAATGTTATTGTAATATGTATATAATTTTAAATTTTAAATGATAAATTAATATTATAGTATATAAAAATATGTTTAATTTTTTTTTAAAAATTAAAAGAAAATGAAAAGTTAATTAATAAATAAATTCAAAATCAAAATTTAAACTTAAAAACCAAAAAAATAAAATAAAATAATAATAACAACATTTTCATAAATATTACTACCAAAAATAAAATAAAATAATAATAACAACATTTTCATAAATATTACTACCAATGTATTTACAAGTTAATATTTAAACTAATATATTTGTAATTTAATAATCTAATTTTTATATATAGAAATAATGATAGTAATCATATAAATAAATATTCAAAAAATATATTCATACAAATTACACTCATATATCTACAAATAAATAATACATATATAAATATAACGAAGAAAAAATCAAACACACATAAAAGAATACATTCATACAAATACAAAGAATACAATTAAAGAAGACACATAGAAATGTATCAAAGAATAATTTCATACACATACAAAATACTTTCATAGACATACAAAGAATAAAATTAAACAAGACACATACAAATGTAGCAAAGAATAGATTCAAATCTCTTGAGGTGAAAATTTCTTTTAGAGTGAAAAGAGATTTGTTTTTTCTCGATGTGTTGTAGTTCCAGAATTAAAATCACCCTTCAAATAAGCTATATTCCACATGAAATGGTTCCCAACACCATATTTTTATTTTATTTTATTTTTATCAGTGTATTTTTATTTTTTTATTTTTAATTTTATTATTTTATTTTATTTTGAATGTATTAAAATGTTTGCAATACATTATATTAGCATTTTCATTTTATTTTTTTGTTTTATTTATTTATTTTACATCATCTTTACCCCACACATATATAATCTTTCAATTTAAATATATATAGATAATTACAATTTTTAGTTTAAAATATTTTTTTCAATTTAATTTTTTATATATTTTTAATTATATTTTACATTTTTTAAATTTTAATAAAACCCATAATAATAAATAATTAAATTTATTTTATTTTAATAGTATTATGATGATTATGATTTAGAAATTAAATATGAATTATATATATATATATATATATATATATATATATATATATATATATATATATAATTAATATAATTAAAAGTTATTATAAAATTAATTTTATATATATATATATATATATATATATAATTTTAAAATATAATTAATATATATTTGAATCAATTACATATAATAACACATAATTTTTTATAAATATTTTTTAAAACATAGTATTATAAAATTATCAATTATATTGATTTATTTTTTATAATTAATATAATTGAAAATTGTTGTAAAATTTTATATATATATATATATATATATATATATATATATATATATATATATATATATATATATATAATTTTTAATTTAAAATATTTATTAATAATTAATTTTTAAATATTGCTTAATACATATATATAGAATAACAAATTTATTATAAATATTTTTTAAAATAAAATATTATAATAATTAACGATTATATTGATTTATTTTTAGAATTAATATAATTGAAAAAATGTCATAAAGTCAATCATATAGATATATATATTTATTCTATTTTTAATTTAAAATAATATTTAATAATTATTTTTAAAAGATTGTTTAACATATATATATATATATATATATATATAATTGTGTTATAATTTTAATAAGTTGGTGTATTTATATGTTTTTAACATAATAATATTATTTAAATATTATTAAAAATATCTTTTAGTATATTGAAGTTAATTTTATGTTTTAAATAAATTAAAAAGTATTATATAGATAGCTTTTCTTAGTTTAGAGATGTAAAATCTCTATTAACAGGGCAACCACGTGAAGGTGAGAGCTTATATGACTCCGAAAATGGTCCATCATTGGCATGGGACTAACCGCTCATGGTCACCCACACAATCCATTGCCAATGAGGCACAATCACTATCGTACATGCACACAACAAATATAGGGTGAACATAAACATACAAAACCCACAAACATTACACATTAACTCACAAGGTGACATTTTCACACACTACACTTACTATGAACTTTAGTATTAACATTATTTTGTTGCATGTGCTTAAATTTGAGCATAAATATTATGATGTTGATAACTAAATTTATTTTATAACTTAATTGGCATGATATTAAAATTAGTAAGTATTAATTTCTTTACTTTATTTAAAAAAATGATTATGGTTAACAAAGTTTTAATAAATACATTTTTGGATTAAAATTATAAATTATTAAATTAATTAATTTTTTAAATAAAATTTTATAAAATTTATTTATTGTATTTATTTTAGTATAAATAATTCATTAATAGTGTTATTGCAAATTGATACTATTCTAAATATTATGTTATTGTTTTCCTTCCTTTTAAGGGTTTTGAACCTTGAGTATAATGGTTTGCATAAATAATTTATAACATGACAATACTTAATTGAGTTGTATCCTGTGGACTAATATTATGTACCTTTTAATGTTATTGTAATATGTATATTATTTTTAATTTTAAAATGATAAATTAATGTTATTAGTATATATAATTTTGTTAAAAAAAAAACAAAATAGAAAATAAAACAATAAAATGCTAATTAAAAAATAAAATCAAGATCAAAATTTAAACTAAAAAACAAAAAAAAATAAAAGTAAAAAATAAAAAATTAATAATAATAATAATAACATTTTCATAAATATTCCTACCAATGTATTTACAAGTTAATATTTAAACTAATATATTTGTAATTTAATAATCTAATATTTATATATAGAAATAATGATAGTATTAATATAAATAAATAGTCAAAAATATATTTACACAAATTAC